>VZQC01015430.1:210431-280989 GCA_009823505.1 Rhizomys pruinosus
TTTTTTTTTTTTTTTTGGTCTTTTTGAGACAAGGTCTCCCTGTAGCCCCAGCTGTCCTGGAGCTCTCTCTGTAGACCAGGCTGGCCTCTGCCTCCCAAGTGCTAAATCCTAGCACTTGGGAGGCAAAGGCGTGCACCACCACACCCAGCTAAACTTTTCTTTTTTCTTTTTTAACTAAAAACTGGGGCTGGAGAGATGGCTCAAGTGGTTAAGAGCACCGACTGCTCTTGCAGAGGACTCGGATTCGATTCCCAGCACCCTCATGGCGGCTAAGAACCATCTTAGGCCGGGTGGCTCACGCCTTTAATCCTAGCACTTGGGAGGCAGAGCCAGGTGGATCTCTGTAAGGTCAAGGCCAGCCTGGTCTACATAGCTCCAGGCCAGCTGGGACTAAAGGGAGACCCTATCTCAAAAAAATAAATAAATAAATAAAAATAAAAAATAAAGGCATAGCTATGAATAATTGCCTCAAATATATTATGATGTAACACATTAAGATTATCTATACACTTAAGGATGTCTTCGTAAGCCTTGAAGCAAGTTTTGTTTTGCTTTTGTTATGTAATTTTTAAACTATTTTTTTTATATGCATAAATGTTTTGCTTGCATATATGTTAACTGCACCACATTCGTGCAGGGCAGCAGAGGCCAGAAGAGGGTGTCAGATCCCCTGGAATTGTAGTTACTGATGATTGTTGGCTGCCAAGTGGATGCTGGGAACCAAACCTGAGTCCTCTGCAATAGCAGCCAGTGCTCTTAACCTCTGAGCCATCTCTCCAGCCCCTGGTTGATTTTTTGTTTGTTTTCCTTTGTTTTGTTTGTTATGTTTTGTTTGAAACAGGGCCTCCCTGTAGCCCCAACTGCCCTGAAACTCCCCACATAGACCAGGCTTGCCTACATTGCACAAAAATCTGCCTACCTCTGCCTCTAGAGTACTAGGGTTAAAGGCGTTGGCCCCACCGGCTAGCTCCCTTGTTTTTTGAGACAGGATCTCACTATTTAACCTTGGTTGGCCTGGAACTCATGGAGATCCCTTGCCTCTGCCTCCTAAGTGCTGGGACTAAAGAAAGGCACATGCCATCATGTCCAACAAAGCAGGTTTCTTAAAATTACTTTAAAAAAATGTTTAGAGTTGTAGAGTTGTATCTTACTTTGGCTTGGCTAAGACATAAAGCTTGGAAGACTTTGTTTGTTTGTTTGTTTGTTTGTTTTAAAGAGTCTATAGAGTTCCAGGACAGCTGGGGCTACAGGGAGACCCTGTCTTGAAAAGACCAAAAAAAAAAAAAAAAGTCTATAGTGGTTTAAAAATCTTTAAAATCCTTAGAATGCTTTTTTTTTCTCCTTTTCTTGGTATTTTTGAGATAGGGTCTCCCTTTTAGTACCAGCTGTCCTTGAGCTCGCTCTGTAGACCAGGCTGGCCTTGAACTCACAGAGATCCGCCTACCTCTGCCTCCTGAGTGCTGGGATTAAAGTGCCACCACGCCCAGCTACAATGCTTGTATTTATATATACACACATACAAACAAAACATATCTAGAAGCACAGAGATAAGTTATCCTTTTAATTCTTAGAATACAGATTTTTAGCATCTCAGAAGAGGGCAAATGCACCTTGGAGTAATCATCTCTTAAAAATTAACTTATGGAGCTGGGTGTGGTGGCGCACACCTTTAATCTCAGAGGCAGGTGGATCTTTGTGAGTTCAAGGCCAGCCTGGTCTACAGAGTGAGTTCCAGGTCAGCTGGGGCTACAGGGAGACCCTGTCTCAAAAAGACAAAAAAAAAAAAATTAATTTATGGGGCTGGAGAGATGGCCCAGTGGTTAAGAGCACCGACTGCTCTTGCGGAGGACCCAGGTTCAATTCCCAGCACCCATATGGTGGCTAGGAACCATCTTTAACTCCAGTTCCATGGGAATCTGACACCCTCTTCTGACCTCCGTGGCATTGCACAACATGAGTGCACCAACCTACATGAAGACAGTACACTCATACACATAAAAAAAATAATAAATAGGGGCTGGAGAGATGGTTCCGCGGTTAAGAGTACCGACTGCTCTTGCAGAGGACCTGGGTTCGATCCCCAGCACCCACATGGCGGCTAAGAACTGTCTTTAACTCCAGTTCCAGGGGAATCCGATGCCCTCTTCTGACCTCCGAGGCATTGCATGACAGGGGTGCACCAACCTACATGCAGACAGTATACTCATACACATACACATAAATAATAAGAATAAATTTTAAAAATTAATTTATACCCTCAAGCAATAGGGACCAAGTTGTAGAGCCAGAATTGAGACAGAGATCAAGGACATAACACTTTGACCAGAACTGTATAATTCTGTGTATCTTTGTATTTCATGTTAAACTTACAGAAGCATGTTAATTCTCCCTAAGAACCCAGGACCATTAGCCATCTCTACTTGCTGCACTGTTCGCCATTATTCTGTCCCTTTAATTGGCATGCTGGACATGTGGCCAAGCTTATTTAGCCTGTTGGGGTATTTGGAATTGGGACTTTTTCCCTTAAAAATTTAATTTTACTGTGAACTCAAAAGGAAGCAGAACTGATTTAACTGTAGTTTACATAAGCACTTACTTACAAGTCAATTTGATACTGAGTCAGTTGTATTAAAAACATAAGTAGCTCCCCCCCCCCCCGAAAAAGCTGGGCATGGTGGCACACGCCTTTAATCCTAGCACTGGGGAGGCAGAGGCAGGCCAGTCTTTGTGAGTTCAAGGCCAGCCTGGTCTACAGAGCAAGTTCCAGGACAGCGTGGGGCTACAGGGAGACCCTGTCTTGAAAAGAAAAGAAAAAAAAAAGCACATATAGACAGTACATGATGCATACATAAGATAGATTTTTAACAACCAAGACTTTGGTTTTGTTTGTTCAGATTGTATCTCTTATAATCTTTACTGTTAAAAGGAAATTTAACACAAAGGTCTTTCATAGACATATACATCCATTATTTTACATGAAGTCTAACCTTAATAAAAAAAAACTTACATTTAATGGCTCTATATTAAGGATATTTTGAAGGGGCAGGGGAGATGTCTTGTTGATTAAGAACACACTGCTCTTACCAGCACCCACATGAAGTGGCTCACAACAATTGTAACTCCAGGAGGGTCTGACATGACTCATTTCTTTGGGCATCCTCTCTCTCTCTCTCTCTCTCTCTCTCTCTCTCTCTCACACACACACACACACACACACACACAGGCACACATTTATATCCATAATATAAATCTGTTTTAAATAAGAATATCTTGAGGTTGGAGAGGTGGCTCAGCAGTTAAGAGCACTGGCTGCTCTTGCAGAGAACCCAGGTTCAGTTCCCAGCACCCACGTGGCAGCTACCAGCCATCCCTAACTCTAGTTCCAGGAGACTCCAATGCCTTCTTTGACCTCCACAGGCATTGCATAACAAGGGTGAGTTACATACATGCAGGCCTACACTCTTACACGAAAATATATCTTTATTTAGAAACTTTAGGAAGGAAATCCATATCAAAATCTGTACATATAGCATTAAATTTTATAGTTTAATGAAATCATTATCTATGATTCTAGTAAATGTAGTTTTATATAAACAATTAGAATTTATAGGTTTTGCCAGGCATGGTGGTGCACTCCTTTAATCCTAGCACTTGGGAGGCAGAGGCAGGCTGATCTCTGTGAGTTCAAGGCCAGCCTGGTCTACAGAGGGAGTTCCAGGACAGCTGGGGCTACAGGGAGACTCTGTCTCATAAAGACCCCCCCCAAAAAAGGAATTTATAGGTTTTACAAAACACTTACTAGACTTAAAACATCTACCACAAAAAGTAGAATGATCATATCCCTTTCTCTTTAAGATGTGAGAAAGGCTTGCCATAAAAAAATCAAAAGGTGAAGTTTATCATGTAGACTTACCTTGATATCTCTTTCTCTTTTTAAGAGGTAAATAGCTGAGGGGGAGATGCCTTTAATGATGAAAAATGTTTTTCTCAGACTGAGAAAGAGATGAAAAGCATGTTTGGCAGAATGCATGAGCTCTGGTGGGGTGGAGGAGTGGGGGGAACACGGGTCTAGATTTGATTAAAAAAATTAAATTAAAAAAAGAAAATAAAATAAAAAAAGAAAAATGTTTTTCTCAATATTCCTTAAAGCTGAAGGGTTTTTTTTTGTTTTTTGTTACTCCTTTAATTTACACTGAGGCTAAATTATATTTCCCATCCTTGTTTTTGTTTCTAAAAGAAAAAAATAAAGAAAGGAAGAAAAGAAGCAGAGAATCTTGGGTCTGTCGGCTCATGCCAGCCTGGGATATACTTCCTTACTGGATCTGGCAGTGCTGGTCTCTTATCTTGGATTAGGCAAGCAGTCCTGGCTCATCCCGCCATTGACCCAGCATTTAATCATTGCCAGTGCTCATGTGTCCACCTTTTCCCCTCTAGGCATCCCTAGAGGCCCTTGGATCAGAAATGCGTATGTCTGGTGTAAAGTTTAAAAACACAGATACACATAATTGCTGGTTAAAAAAAAAAACTCTCATAAGGCAGGAGCATATGGAGTTTAAATGCATCTATTTAAACTTTGAAAGTTATATCATAAGGGCAGAAAATCTACAGGGGATCCCCTTGTTTAAGCTGAACCTTCACAGAAATCAGAGGAAACAGGCAGAGAACTAAGGAAGCAAAGAGTGCATTTAAGACTTCAGGTTAAGAAAGAGTCTAAAAGTAGGTACTCGGAGTATGCCACTATGCTCCTCTATCGCACCTGCCTCTTCCCCAGTCTTTCCTTGTCAGGGCCTGGCGCCATCATCCTTGGCTCCTTTCTTCTTCCTGCCAGCTCAGCCTCCAGATCTCACTTCTCCAGAAGCCCCTCATTATCTCCAGAAGCCCTTGGAAACCCCTCACCTCTTCCGAAGGACCCCCAGCTTTGCATCCTGAAGCTGCCATTCCCCATGGTACCACTAGAGGGCACCCTTAAAGTACATTCCAAACAGTGCACTTTCCTGCTGAAGTTACCCCAGGGACTTCCATACCACTCCCTATTCTGGCTTACAGAGTCCTGTGTCACTGACCCCTACTGCCTTCCTGACCTGGGTGGGCCCTGCCCTAACACACATTCCCACCCTGTTCTAGTTTCTCTTCAATTGCTGTGACAAAGTACTCTGACCAATACCAACTTGGGGAAGAAAGGGTTTATTTGGCTCACATCTCCCAGGTCACAGCTCATCACTGAAGGAGCCCAAGGTAGGAACTCAGGACAGGAATTTGGAGGCAGGAGCTGAAGCACAGGCCATGAAAGAATGCTTCTTACTGGCTTGCTCCCCTGGCCCATGCTCAACCTGCTTTCTTATACAATACAGGACCACTGACCCAGGGTCAGCAGCACCCACAGTAGGCTCCCACTCTAACATCACTCGACAATCAAGAAGATACTCCACAGATGTGGCCACAGGCTAGTCCAATGGAGCCAATTTCCCGGTTGAGGCTCCTTCAACAATTAATGTCAAGTTGACATTAACTCTATCCAGCACACACCCAGTCCACCCATTCAACCACGTTGGTCACCTCCTATGCCTCAAAGGTGTCAAGCACATTCCTTCCCATGTCCCTTGCACTTGCTATTGTCCTTCCACCTAGAATGATCCTCTACCATTTTTTCTCTCATGGCTGGCTCTCTCTTAAAACTTCTGCTTCATTGTTACCTTCTTAGAGAAGCTCCCCCAAACTCAGGTCACCTGCTTCTGCTCTGTCACTGGCACCCTTTAGCTGTTTACCCACCTCCACTTTGGGACCTTGGCTGCAGAGCTTGCATTAGGACCAGCTTCACTCATTTGTTGAGTGAGTGGAAGAATATATGTGTACCCTTTGGGAGTCTCAAAAGAGAGGTCTCTTCCCCCAACTTTGGGGACATTGGAAATACGCAGAATTTTTCTGATTCGGAAGCAGCTGATGGCTTTGGTTATCCAGAGAGAGCACACTCACGAAGCTGGGTAAGCAGAACTGACCATGACGTGTTTGGAAATCAGATATATCAGCTAACCTTATTGAGTACCAGCTGCATGCTGAGCACTGTGCAAGTATTGGAGTTACAGAAATATATCTGCCCTCGACGAGTTAGCAGTCTGCTGTGGAGGGTGAGCTAGTGTATGTAAAGGTGCCATGTGACTGAGGGAGGTGACAGAGCTACATGGTTACCTGGCCAAGGGCACAGCTAAGGCAGAGGCCCAGGCCTGTGGAAGATGGTGGCTTCCCTAGCAAGAAGCTTATGGCTGGGTGGAGAATGAGGAGGGTGAGGGGACAGGGGCCTGAACAGAGATGGATTTTAGCTAGGAGAGAAGGTGGGCAGAAAAGCACAGACTCTGTCTTAGAATACTGACTTCTGCTTGGTGAAATGAGGGAAACTAAAGGGATCCAAGTTGAGAGACATTTCTCTGATCTGAAGTGCAAAGCAGCTCCGGAGCAGGGCTTCCCTTCTAATTCTCACAGCTCCCTAGGAAGTGATCTGAGACCGTCTGAAATAGTCCACTAGGGGGCGCAGTGGCCACCGAGCCTCTAGGATCATCTCTGGCCTGTCACCCGCCAGACAAGGGGCCTGGTGCTGCTTCCCACCCGTGGTGAGCTCCAGCTTGTTCAGATGCAAATGAGTTTGCTCAAGAGTGTTGCAAGCTTGTTCTCTTAGGCAAGTGTTGATGTTCCTGGTGAAGTCCTGTTTACACAGTGCTTGAAAAAGTAGTGATCTCAGCCTGCCTTTCAGCTCCATGATCATTAACCTGTTATTGGACCCAGTTAATGAGGTCAGCTCTGATGTGGTTCATTGCCAAAGGCCAGTGTTGTTGGGGTAGAGAGTTTAGATTTGGGCATTGGACATACTGGGCAGGGTTTGAGTCCCAGCTCAGCCTTGCATCAGCTTCGCTGTTGTTTTATTTGTTGATAGATTCTGAAAGGAGAAGAGAACTTGGCCTTCCTTAGACCTAAGAGTAAAAAGATTCAGTCAAGAGCAACAAGATGACTCAGAGGGCAAAGCACTTGCTTTGCAAGCCTCACATCCTGAGTTCAATCCCAGGAACTCACATAAAAGTAGGAGATGGGCTGGAGAGATGGCTCAGCAGTTAAGAACACTGGCTGCTCTTGCAGAGGACTGTGGTTTGGCTTCCAGCACCCGAATGTAGGCTAACAGCTGTCATCCTCCAGTGACCTCCTCGGGCAATATCCTCATACACATAAAATAATAATAATAGTAATAAATTATATTTTTAAAGGTAGAAGGAGAGAATCACAGAAGCTGTTCTGACTTCCACATGCGTGTGGTTGCACACGTATATTCCCCAGATCCAACACATGACACACACACACAGTAATAAATAATAAAAGCTTCAATTGGGGCATTTATTTCCATTCTGTGGACCCCAAAGGAGAAAGGACCTGGGATGAACCACTGCCAAATGCTGTGTCAAGAATGTAAGGCCCTGGGTTCCATTTCCAGCAAAATTAAAAAAAAAAAAAAATATACTATATCTATATATTATATATATATATATGTATATACGGATTCTAAACCTGGAATGCCTACTGTTATGCCCAGCCCTGCCAGCTGTATGTTTGTGAGCCAGTCCTTAGCTTCCCTGGGCCTCATCTATAAAATGGGGATGCAGAAACAGCAGAGATGTACCCACCCTACAATGGGAGACTATACTGATGTTGGCCCTTCCCATCTGCAGGACTGGCAGTCAGATAGGGAAGGGGAACCCACCAGTGAGCCTTGCACTAGCTAGGCCTGTCAGTAGGCTTGTGTTTACTTTATAGTGGAGGTTAAAGAACTCCAGCATGAGCCATGCAAACAGACACAGGATTCAGATCTGAAGTCAGTTCCCTCCCAAACCAGGGCTTGAGGGATGGTTTGGTATCTAGGAATGGGACTCAAGTCCTCTAAGAGGGGCTTCTATAAACTGGCATGGGCCTGCCTCAGCCTCTGAGAGATTTCTAGAAGAGATCAATGCATTGGTCACAGGGAGTTCTTAATTTGGGTGAAGTGTTTAGACCCTACTCTTTGTTTTGTTCTTTGTTCTGGTTGTTTTACCGAGTTTTCACACAGGTCTCACTGTAGCCCCAGCAGGCCTTGAACTTGCCATCTTCCCACTTCAGTCTCTTTTTTTCTCCAGTTCTTATTATTAAAGATTTATTCTTTACTCTTATGTGTATGAGTGTTTTGTGTACATGTATGTCTGTGTACCACATGTGTGCCTGGTGCCTGAGGAGGCCAGGAGAGGCTGTCAAATCCCCTGGAACTGGAATTATTCCATGTGGGTACTGGGAAGCAAACCTGGGTCCTCTGCAAGAGCAGTCAGTGGTCTTAACCCCTGAGTCATCACTCCAACCCTATTTTTATTACTTTTATTTATTTGTGTGTGTGTGTGTGTGTGTGTGTGTGTGTGTAAATGCCTCGTGCGTGCCAGTGCCCTCAAAAGACAGAAAAGGATGTGCATTCCCTTGGCTGGCACTGGAGTTACGGGTGCTGAGAGATGAACTAGGTCCTCGGGAAGAGTAGCAAGCACTTTTTTAAAAACAGTTTTTCTTTTCTTTATTTTTATTTCATGTGTATGAGTGTTATGTCTACATAGTGCACCCATGCCCTGCAGTGCCTGAGGAGGACAGAAGAGGGAGTTAGATCCCCTGGAAATGGAGTTACAGACAGTTGTTAGCTGCCATTTGGGTGCTGGGATTTGAACTTGGGTCCTCTGTAAGAACAACCAGTGCTCTTAACCACTGAGCCATCTCTCCAGCGCCCCAAGCACTCCTACTTGCACTGCTACCTCTCCAGCCCCTGCTTCAGCCTCTCAAGTAGCACATGCCGTCAGGCCTGGGCTTTGAGCTTGGGGGTTTCCTTGCTTTGTTTTCGTTTGTTTTGTGGCATGTGCACACTTATGTATTTGTTCCACAGTGCATGTGTGGAGGACAAAGGACACCTTGCAGGAATTAGTTCCATCACGTGGGGTTTAGAGATCAAACTTGGGTCATCAGGCTTGGCAACAAGTACCTTCAACCTGCTGTGCCATCTCATTGGTCCCTATCCTCTTTTTGTAAATTAAGTGGCTAAGAGAGGGGTGGCCATTTGCCCAGGGTGAAGACTGTGCAGAGCATGTTCTCCTGATAATTCTTCCAGGTCATAGGGCCCAGCAAGGAGTGAGGAGGGCACAGTGCAGCGGAGGCAGCAGGTTTGCGGGGCTTGGGAGGCCCGCTTTCCCCAGTGGCCTTCTTCCCCGCACAGTACCAGCTCCATGAGGCCTCTGCTTTGCGGCGTTCATTGGCTCCTGGCCCATGTGTACCCAAGTGCACTGAGAAGGCAGGATGCTGGCAGACCAGACAGATAAGAGGGTTGTGACCCACGAAGTGGAGCGGCTAGAAGAAAAAGGATCGAAGCTGGGATAAGCTGCAGGGCAGTGTCCCCATGGGAAGCACGGCATGAGTGAGGACATGAGCCAATGAAAGACGTGTCCTTCCTGGCAGGAGAGGACAGGGCTAGGGAGGAGAAGCAGGAGGTGAGATGAGAAGAGAAGCCTGGAGAGGGCAGGTCCACACTGGAAAGCAATTCCCGGGGCTTCCTGGTCTGCTCAAAGACCCACCCCTGCAAAGGGCCCAGGCTCTTTTGGGAACTCAGCCCAAATCTTCCTGGCACCCTCCCTCAGCCTGTCCCTGGAGAGAGCCTGTCTTAGAGGCCCAGCTTCTGGCACATCTCACCCAGGGTGGTGTTTTTAAACAGTTTTGATTTTCATGGCACTGGGTCCTCAGCCTCATGTCACCCCTGAAGTTCAAAGCCAGCTAATTGGAAATGAAAGGAGGATGATTGGTAGGCAGTTTCACAGCCAGCCCACGTGGCAGTGATGTGATGGAGAAAGCAAGTGCCATTCACGCGTGTGTACTCACACGTGTGTGGGTGCGCACCAGGACTCCTCACCAAGGCAGCACCCCAGCGTTCAGCTGGCCTGAACACACAAGGCTAGACAGGAGAGAGGAGCCCAGAGTCTGGGATGCCAGGAAGGAAACAACTGGCTGGTAGCCTTGAGTCCCATGTTCTGCTTGCTTAGCAATCTACCCCAGCATCCCTGTCACCCACAAAGTTGGGCTGGAAGGGAATAGCCTGATCAAGGCCTGGTCACAGTCCTGAGCTTGCTCCTTGGGACGCAGATCCCTGGCCCTTTCTAGGCCGCCCACTTACTCAACATGGGCTCCCCAGGGATTTTTTGTTTCATTTTATTTTGCTTTGCTTTGAGACAGGGTCTCGTGTAGCTCAGGCTGGCTTCAAACTCCTGATGTGGTAGGGCTAGCCTTGAACTTCTGATCTTTCTACCTCCACTTCTTGAGTGGTAGGATTACAGACACGAGCCGGCACATCCTCCTCCCCGAGGGTTCCTAAACAGCCAGGATCACATTCTGGGTGTGGCTTGATGAGCATAGTTAGGGTTGACAGGTGTAGAGGCGGCAGGAGGAGTGGCCCTGGGTCCCCATGTGTGCCTAGACCAGGCTGCTCTCTGAAGATGCTTTCCATTGTCTCCTGAGCTGGAACTCACTCTGTAGACCAGGCTGGCCTTGAGCTCACAAAGATCTGCCTGCTTCTGCCTCCCAAGTGCTAGGATTAAAGGCGTGGGCCACCGAACCCAGCTTGAGCCTCTCATCTTTGAAACACTGGCCTAACATTGGAGTCAGTCACCTAGGGGCCTCCCCAACCTTATCAGAAGGCAATGATGAGACTTGGTCTACCATTTAATTTAAAACCCACAAGGCTTGGGCTGGAGAGATGGCCTAGCAGTTGAGAGCGCCGACCGCTCTTGCAGAGGACCCGGGTTCGATCCCCAGCACCCACATGGCGGCCGAGAACCGTCTAAAACTCCAATTCCAGGAGAACTCCAGTTCCAGGGGAATCCGAGACCCTCTTCTGACCTCCGCGGCGTTGCACGACACGGGTGCACAGACTTGCATGCAGACAGTACATTCATACAATAAATAAATAAAATTAATAAAAAAAAAAAATTTAAAAAAAAAAAACCCACAAGGCTTTATTCCCAGGGGGACGAAGACACCAAAGTTGTGGTCCAGCAAAGAAATGCTTCCCACTGAGGCCCTCAACCAGAAAGCAGCTTGTTCCTCTGAAGCATTCTGGTTTATAGGCATGTGACAGCAGGGGTAACATTTCCAGTAATGACGAAGCCAATGGAAAAACAAAGACTTGGGGGGAAATGTGCCTTGCCTATTGTTTTAGCACCTTTTTCTGCTCTAAAGTTACTTGTTTAGAAGCAGAAATGTGGCATGTGGAAATTAGTTGGCCCGTGGCCTTTTTGTAATTGGTCAGTTTCAAAATGGAAAGGGAAAATGATTTTTTCCAAAGTTTCAGGAAACTTGGAAGTTTGCGGGAAAAGCGTGCTTTTCCCCGACTTTTTCTTTGCCTCCTTGCATCTCGTTGCCACATAGGACCCAAGTGGCTGCCATGAAGAGGAGCCAAGGTAATGTTAGGGAGGGAGTTGTATATCAACTCCATGTTAGGAGTCTCTTCATATCCCTGAGCTCAGAAGCAAGAGTGGGGCCTTTATCACAATCTCTCCCCTTCAGGCACTTCTGGCCCCTAGGTGTGATGTCTTAGCCTCTGCAGATCTCTGGGATGGCTTTTCCCTATTATCCGGGGTTACCCTGGACCACTGTAGGCTCCCTGAGTGTTAGAAGAGTCCAGCTGGGTACATAACCATCCCTGCAGGAGGGTGAGGTCCTTATGAAGCAGTGATGACAGAGACACAGGCCAACTAAGACTGTCTTTATACATGGGCAATGGTCTCCTTGGAGACCCTGTACCCACAAGGATCTGTCGGGAAAGGACACACTCCCGACCACACACAACCACACCACTACCACCTCCAGACTAGTGTAGCTCCTTGTTCGAATTTGATCCCAGGGTTCTAACTGAAAGCCCCCACCCTCCTCTCATGTCGCCTCTGCTCCAGGCCTGTCCCTGTGGACAGCATTGCAGCTGGAAGACACGGAGAGATCCATGAAGGTTAAATGGATGGGAAGCATTTCTGAGTAGAGCTGGTACTGGGCTTCTTTCCAGGACTGCATGGGTCCCACGGGACCTAGAGTCAGTCACCAAGCCATAGCCATGATTGTCATATACGTTTGTTTGCTAGTGACGAGAAGCTATTGTGTGCCAGCCCATAGGGTCCAGCCCCAGCGATACAATGATGGACTTGAGATCCTGGTCTTCTGGGGAACCCCAGTCAGATGGGAAAGGTGGCTAAGTCAACAGGAGTATCAAAAATGTAGTGGCACAGATGCTACAGATGATGGCACAGAGCAGTCCTGAGTGACAGAGCAAGCCAGGAAGTGCTAGCTAGGTCTCCTCTGGCTAATTACAAGGTTAGTTATTTATTATTTATTTATTATTTATTTTTTGTGGTAGGGATTCAATCCAGGGCTTCATGCATACTAGGCAAGGGTTCTACCATTGAGCTATATCTCCAGCCCCTTTTTTAAACTTTATTTTAAAATTTGAAACAAGGGGGGCTGGAGAGATGGCCTAGTGGTTGGGAGCACTGACTACTCTTGCAGAGGACTCGGGTTCGATCCCCAGCACCCACATGGCGGCTAAGAACCGCCTGTAGCTCCAATTCCAGGAGAACTCCAGTTCCAGGGGAATCCGAGACCCTCTTCTGACCTCCGCGGCATTGCACGACACGGGTGCACAGACCTGCAGGCAGACAGTACATTCATACACATACAA
Organism: Rhizomys pruinosus; assembly: GCA_009823505.1. Lineage (NCBI taxonomy): Eukaryota > Metazoa > Chordata > Mammalia > Rodentia > Spalacidae > Rhizomys > Rhizomys pruinosus. The sequence continues at coordinate 223,186 of VZQC01015430.1, forward strand.
AAATTTAAAAAATTAAAAAATTGTTAAAAAAATTGAAACAAGGGTGTGGTGGTGCAAGCCTATAATCCCAGCACTCGGGAGGCAGAGGCAGGCGGATCTCTGTGAGTTTAAGGCCAGCCTGGTCTACATAGTGAGCTCCAGGCCAGCTGGGACTAAAGGGAGACCCTGTCTCAAAAATACAACAACAACAACAACAAAAAAATCCAAAACTAAAATTTGAAACAAGATCTAGCTAAGTTGCCAAGGCTAGCCTTGAATTTCTGAACCTGTTGCATCAGCTTCCCAAATGCCAGCAAAGACCAACAGTAACGGTGCAGAAGATGTCCATCTTGTCCCAGCACCTGCTGTCCCAGTGTGTAACATCTTCTCAACTAGGCATCTAAGCTGGGCGTGGTGGCACATGCCTGTAACTCACAGGAGGACAAGAAGTTCAAGGTCACCCTCAACAATGCAGCAACCTTAAGGGCATAAGACCCTATCTGTAAACTTGAGGGAGGAAAAAAAAAAATCTCAGCACCTGAGAGACTGAGGCACATGAATCATGAGTTTGAAACCAGTCTGGGTTACATAGTGAGATGTTATTTCTCTGAAGTAAAATGGGCATCTGGTTGTTCCATACCCCATAGTACCTAGTATATGGTACTGTTTCAGAGACTTAGAGAATCGCTAGTGGATCAATAGAAACACTGCACCTAGGGCCGGGCGTGGTGGCACGCGCCTTTAATCCTAGCACTTGGGAGGCAGAGGCAGGCGGATCTTTGTGAGTTCAAGGCCAGCCTGGTCTACAGAGTGAGTTCCAGGAAAGCTGGGGCTACAGGGAGACCCTGTCTCGAAAAGACCAAAAAAAAAAAAAAAAGAAAACACTGCACCTAGGTAAGAGAAAACTCATCCCAGGAGCCACCTCCAGCCTCTTTACAAGGAGGACGCCAGCATTCTTTCACAGGTGCTAGTTCTCAACTGTGAACGGAGAGCATGGATCATGGCCGATTCCCCATCTGTCGTTCCCCAGCTCAGTGTCTGGCATCAGAATAGGCTCCCTAGGGCTTTGCCTGTGGCCTTTTGGGGAGGAACTCTTCATCCAGCTGGCCTTTTCCACCGTTGATGATGGACCAGCACTGACAGAATTAAAGAGCAGCCCTTATATATCATAAGGGAACAAACACGAGCAGGGCTCAGAGTAGTCTGCGCACAGCGGGGACAAGGAACAGTGACTGAGAATCTCCACCCCTGGCTTTCTAACATTCTCCCTGGTGGGAAGTTGTGCTGTGGTACACAGGGGTTAACTCTGGCCTCCACGGAGAGCTCACGTGCCCCACCCTTCCCTATCCTGCTGGCCCTCAGCTGCTGCTCTTGGGACATAGCTTGGTCACGTGAGAGCCAGATGTGGGGATTTCCCCAGCAGTGATACATGTGTGCATCTGTGAGTGCATGGCATGTACAGCTCTGTTTACGCGTGTGCATCTGTGAGCGCGCATGGCATGTACAGCTCTGTTTACGTGGCATCTGCAAGCTCAGGGGACTGGTCCAGACTCTCGCAGATCAGGGACGGGGTGGGTAAGGAGAGACTCAGGGGCTTCCAGCAGGCACTGTGGGGGGTTGGCCAAGCCTGCTCCCACCAGACATGGTAGATAAGCACGTTGTTCCTGCGCAGACTCCTATTTCCTGCAACATCCATCTTGCCATAAGACCATATTGGTTATGGAGAATTTTCTTTTTTTAGCTTTTGAAAGGCTTTGAAGCAGATGCTGTAAGTCAGCAGTCTTTCTGGGATGTTCTGCTGGGCCTGCGGCCTGTCTGTGTGTGCCATAGTGCCCAGAATGAGCAACATTGGGGCATTCCTAAGTCTCAGAAGGCCTATATATGGCTCTGGAGGCCAATGCTGGACTAAAGTGAGGGCAAGGCCACAGGTGCCAAGTGGGCCTGGACAATGGACATTCATTGTCATGAAACCCGTCAGGTGAACACCGGAACGGGTTCACGCTCCCATTAACCAGTGAGGATTACCTGGGAACTTGGGTGTTCACAGTATGGTGGGGAGATGGGCAGTGTTAAGCCCTAAAGGAACCTGAAAGCTAACGAGAGAAACTGTCTTTTTGTTGTTAGGAATGGAATCTGGGGTCTTTGTACATGCAAGCCAAATAATCTTCACACTGGGCTACATACCAAACTGGTCTCAGAGCATTTTTAATTAAGCACTTACTATGTACCAAACACTTACTAAGACCCCAGTCCTAACCAGGCATTCCGCAGCCAGTTGAAACAGTCAGTGAACAATACAGGGCAAAGATGAGTGCGACAGACCAGGCTTTTTTTTTTTTTAATTTTATTTATTTATGTATGTGTATGAATGTACTGTCTGCATGCAAGTTTGTGCACCCGTGTCATGCAATGCCGTGGAGGTCAGAAGAAGGTGTCGGATTCCCCCGGAACTGGAGTACTCCTGGAATTGGAGTTACAGACAGTTCTAAGCCGCCATGTGGGTGCTGGGGATTGAACCCCGGGTCCTCTGCAAGAGCGGTTGGTGCTCTTAACCACTAGGCCATCTCTCTAGCCCCCAGACCAGGCTTTAAAAGCAGCCTCTCCAACCCCAATTCAGGAAAGAGCTCTTGCCTAGCCACTGCAAGTTGCCCCAAACCAGGCCCATTTACACCAGTGAGACCTCTGGGGCTAACCGTGACTCTTCTCTGCTTTAACTACCCCAGGGAGCCTCAGAGCAGAAAGATGCCCTTTGGTAGTGGCCAGACAGGCCCAGATAGCTGAAGTAATGCCAGGCTGCCTCCTGTGCCGGGGACATTCAGTCGGGGCCCAGGGGTGCATGTGGCCAGTGCTCACTACACAGCTGGCAAGTTGGCTCACTGATAATCCGATAGCCAGAGTCCAGTGCTAGAGACGGAACATTCAACTCCAGATTGTCCTGTACGGAATGTCAGTCCTAAGTGCGCTGCCCTTGACTTCCTCCCTGCAGTCCTTCCCTCTCTTTTGGCTCCCGTGGGGACTGACCAAGAGGTAGATAGGTACAGGACTGAGGCTGTAGGTCTGTAGTGGCTGACTGACTGTATGACTTGTCACAGTCTGCAGTGGCTGACTGAATGACTTGTCATAGTCAGTGGCCCATTTCTGTGCAGCATCTGTGTGAACCGCTGTGAGCACACGCACTGGTCTAGGTGGAGGCTTCTCAGGAATCCTGGGTGGAAAACCTAGTGGGGGACATCTCAGTAAGTGGGGAGGGAAGACCACCAAGGCAGACCACCCTGAGAGGGAGTGGCTGGGAATCTGGAACTCTCACAGTGCTGAGTTTGTTTCTTCTCTGCTGCACAGAAACAGCAGGGCTCCAGGAGAGGTGAGGACCTGAGAACTGAGGGGGAGGCCGCACCCAGGGGGCTGGATGGGGTCAAGCTGCAGCTGCTGGGAGCAGATGCTCAGCCCACCCGCCCACTTCTCCACTCCCTACTCCAAGCCGCTCCATCCCCCACGCGGGCCACCTGTCTTTGAACAGAGGAGCTTCTGGTCTCTGCAGCCTGCAGGCCAGCCTGCTCCCCTCTGCTGCAACACCTCTCCACTCAAGCGGCTGCAGTTCCAAAGGCTGCCTTCTCAGCACCTGCTAGGCTGGGCTGACGGTCCTAGCCCTGGGCAGGCGCCCTTGGACTTGCCTGCTAGGCTGGGCTGACGGTCCTAGCCCTGGGCAGGCGCCCTTGGACTTGCCTGCTAGGCTGGGCTGACGGTCCTAGCCCTGGGCAGGCGCCCTTGGACTTGCCTGCTAGGCTGGGCTGACGGTCCTAGCCCTGGGCAGGCGCCCTTGGACTTGCCTGCTAGGCTGGGCTGACGGTCCTAGCCCTGGGCAGGCGCCCTTGGACTTGCCTGCTAGGCTGGGCTGACGGTCCTAGCCCTGGGCAGGCGCCCTTGGACTTGGTCTTTCAGAGGCTGTGTGCAGTGCTTGGCTTCCCAGCCTCCATGGTAGAGCAGGGATACGCCAATTGCTGCTTGACTAGCTCAGGCTATAGGGTCAGGTGCATCCCTGCCCTGGGCTGGGCTGTCCCATGTGTACCCTGGATTCTGAGGACTGAAACAAGACTTTTTTGATAGATGCAAAATGATTGGGGTCAAATGATGGCTTTTTATTTTATTTATTTTTTTGAGACAGGATCTGACCATATAGCCCTGGCTAGCCTGGAACTTGCTACGTAGAACAGGCTGGCCTTGAACTCAAGAAATCTGCCTGCCTCTGGCTCTCAAGTGCTGGGATTAAAGGTGTACACAATGACACTGTTAATCATGGCTGCGTTTACACAGAGTAGATAGCAGAAATAAATCAGCCCTTGGCCAGAAGGAAAAATCCAGAAGACAGTGTCTCCCATTAGGGTCCCTCTAGTCACAGTACCTGTCCCAGCTGCCTGGCTTAACTCTGACGTCATCTACTCCTTCCTGTGGGGTCTTGAGAAAGGACCTTATTTCCTCATCTGTGGAAGGCAGATTGCTGGAGGATTAGGTAAGAAAACGAGCATTCGGTGTTCAGCACATGCCCACCCTCGGGATCCAGTGAGTGGGTAGTGATGCCGTCCAGCCAGCTCCAGCTACTCCGTGCTCTTAAGCAAACGGCTTTCTCTCTGGCCCTGAGTCACCACATTGTCTTTCTGGCCTATGTGATATAACCAGGAAGCCACAGATAAAGCAGAGAGGGGGAGCCTGCAGACAAAATGAGGACTTTTTTTTTTTTTTCCAGAAAAATTCCCCTCAGAATCTCAGCTTACTTGGCTCAGACATCTGCAGCCCAGCATACTTAGGGTTTGGGCACAACCAGCTACGTAATTTTCAAGGCCCAATGCAAAAACGATAACACAGAGTTGATGAATGAATTCAGCCCTACGACAGAGCACTAAGCTAGCCCAAGGCCCTGCTTTCAGAGCATGGACCTGATGGCTACAGAGTACATCACTGGCAAGCCGGCCCTGCCTGTGAGGCAGGGAGGAGGAGGAGGCCGAGCTGGTACGGGCGGCTGCATTAACCACTTGCCCTCTAGTCTTCCCTGCCCAGGTTTGTCTGAGTGGTCATGGCTGCTGCTCATGCCAAGGCGAGTTTCTCAAGGCTGCTGAGAAACAGCTCACTGAGTTCATGTTCTGCTGCTCTAACAGGATGCCCGAGACTGGGTTATTATTTATTGAAACAAGATCTCTTGTAGGCCAGGCTGACCTCAAAATTGCTAAGTAGCTGAGGGTAGCCTTGAACTTCTGAAGCTCCTGCCTCTATTTTCCAAGTGCTGGATTATAGGTGTGGGCTACCACACCTATGTGCTACTGGGGACCACACCCAGGGCTTGGGACATGTTAGGCAAGCAATCACTCTGCCAACTAAGCTACATCCACAGCCTCAAGACCAGGGGTTTTGTAAAGGGGTTTATGTGGGTTCAAGATTCTGGAGACCAAAAAGTCCAGTGTCCCGAAGTTACCTCTGTCAAGGGCCTCAGGTGCTTCCGCTCAGTGGAGACAGGACAAGGGCAAGTGTGCAGGCATGGAATGGATAAAAGAAGGCCCAAGACCCAGAGTAGCTAAGTCGGTCCTGGGGAAAAGATTCCACGCCCATCCTGAGGGGTCCGTCCCCATGATCCAAACACTTCCCATGAGGCCCTGCATCCCAGCACTGCCTAGGAGCAGTCAAGTTTAAGCACGATCTTCAGCAGGACTAACAAACTGCAGCATAGCAGCACAGTGATACTCACTGCAGGCGTCTGGCTGAGTTGGCAGAACTCATGCTTGAACTACTTTGTCTTCACTATCTTAATCTGTGCCAGGCGTCCCCAGAGGGCTGGGCACCATTTTCACATTCATGCCTCTTCAGCCCTGACTTACTCAGCTGTCACGTGCCCCCAGAGTGGCCATCATGTAAGGAATTACTCTAAAAAGCTATGAACCCAGCGGGGCTGCTGTAAAGAATGGAGCTGCTGCGTGTCTGTGAAGGCCAGTGGGAGGGACAGCGGTGCTCCAGTTGTGGAAACAGCTACTGCTGGCACAATGAAATATAAGTCTGGCAGAAAGTGGTAGCTGGGTTTCCTGGTGGCATAGGCAAAAAGGTAAAGAAGCACATGGAGGCTAGGAAATGTAACCCTGGGTAAAGCTGAGTTGTAGCAAAGTAAGGGAAAGAGTAGGAGGCAGCCGTTACTTAGAAACTGTCATGAGGAAGCACAACAGAATTCCCCAAAGAGGGAGGGGAGGGAAGGGCCAGGGAGACCAGTGGTTTTCATTCCAGGAGCCTGGCAGGAGCCCTGGACAATGAAAGCCGGTAAAGGGACGGCCCTGCCCTGGTCCCCTAAGCCTTTGGCTCACGTTCATCTTCTGTGGAGTCCAGGCAGTTGGACGTCCTCCCCTCTGTCCCTCCCACCTGGGCCTGCAGCCCACTCTGGGTTTATTAGTTTGGAATGTGGAGCTTGCTGTCCTCCGGGGAAGCATCCTACAGACATGGTTTAGGACTGGGTTCGGGTATGTAGAGTCTGGTTCCCAGAGATCTGGAGTTACTCAAAGTTAAGAGGTTCCTTATTGAGCGTGGGTGAGAGTCCTTTCCTCATTTCAGCTAGCCAGGCAGCCAGACCTTGGGGGACGCATAGAGAGCCGAGGGCACCCGCTTGCTATTCTTGCTTCTCTTCACCTGGACCTGACAGGAGCCAGAATCAGTAGCCACAACCCACAGACACCAGGGTTTCTCTGGACAAGTGCCCCAGAGCCGTGGCTTCTACCTGTCCATGACCTCCCGTAAGCAGTGAATCATGTTAGTGTGAAAACGGCCTAGGAAGAAGCCAGAGGAGGTATTTTTCATTGCCATACTCTGGGATGAAAAGAAACTCAGACTGTGAAATGTCCCACTTCAGCCACCGTAGGTGACAGAGTGAGTACAAAACCCAGGCCCCTGTTATTCTTGCTCCACATCTCCACCCCTGATGCCTTGTTTGTTTTCTTCTGACGTTAGCAAACACCTGAGAGAAGAGCTTAAAGGGAGGAAGAGTTTGGGTCATAGTGTCCTGGGCAAGTCTGTCCATGGTTATGGACTGAATCTGAAATGTCCCACCCAAACTCATGTTTTGATGCTTCTTTTCCAGCTGGTAGCACTTTGGGTAGGCTCTTGGAAGGTCACGCCGTGCCCCTCAAACACGCTTTTACCATGCACTCCCAGTGCTGTGAGCCATGGAAGACTCAGACCACAATCCCACATTCGTCTTTCTTCCTTAGGTTGTTTCTGCCAGGGATTTTGTCACAACATTGCAAAAGTAGCTAATGGATTCGGCTGGCTGCACTGTTGTGGGCCATGGTAAGGCAGACCATCACGGTGGCAGGAGCTTGTGGCAGAGCAAAGTCGCTCATCTTAGTGTGATCAGAAAGCAAAGAGTAAAAGAAAGAGTGTGGGAGGATATGCATCTTTTCCATTCCATCCACCCATCCAGTGACCCACTGCCTCCAAGTGGGCCTGCCTCTCACTCCTCACTGCCTCCCAGGAACACCATCATAACATAAATACATCAAAGGATTTGTCCAGTGCTTTGGTCAGAGCTCTCAGGATCCAGTCACGTCCCCAAAGCCTATCAGCTAGCAGCCAAACCTCCAATACTTGAGCCTGTGGGAGATGTTTCACAGTCTAACCTAACAGTGCCTTCACTGTTTAGGGGACTTGATTTTCCTGACACTGAGCCTATGTTCAAGTGATTTTCCTTGGAAAGATGGTTTCTTTCCAATACTTGTTTTATCACATGTATTATGGTGATGACCAGCTTTCTACCAGGAAAGTCTGGAATATCTACCTTACAGAGAGCAGTAGACACAAATGCTTTATTTGATAGGTGTGAGCATGGAGGCTGGGAGACATTAAGCAGCTCACCCAGGCACACCCAGCTAGTGCGCAGCATGGCCCGCCATGCAAATTGCCAGTCTGTGCCCCTCGCTGTGTGGCAGGCCTGAGACCCTGTTCCACAGGAGCCTTGGTTCCCTGTAATTAGAGGAGAGGGAAATAAAGAAGCAGTTGGTTTGTGTTGGTCACAGCTGTTCCTTGGCCATGCCTGTCTCCTGCCCCTGAGCCAACATCCCTGACTGCCTGCTGGCCAGAAGGCCAGGGTATATGAGCCAGAGGCTCTCCTGTGTTCATTATAATGAGGTGGAAGGGGTCCTTCCCACCCCAGGAGAGAGCTTGCCAGGGCAGGCTGGGAGCCGTGGAACTGGATTTATTCTGCGTAACCAGGGATTGGGAAATGAGTCATTTTAGGAAGACTTTAGAAAGACTTTTCATTTAAGAAGATAGGCTTGTAGCTGGGCCTGATTGTGCATGGCTTTAATCCCAACACTTGGGAGACAGAGGCAGGTGGATCTTTGTGAATTCAAGGTTAGCCTGGTCTACATAGTGAGTTCCAGGCCAACTGGGGCTACAAGGAGACCCTGTCTCAAAAAGACCAAATAAATAAACAAACAAACAAACAAACAAATAAATAAATAAATAAGGCTTGTTTCCGGTCGCTTCCATTTTGCTCTGAAGATAGAGCAGTACCTTACGGAGGTTGAATGGAAAGGTGTGAGCTCAGGTGTGCACCCTCTGGCCACATCCAGCCCACTTTGTGTTCTGTAAATAAAGTTTTGTTGGACCTTAGCCCACTCACTGATTTCCATATTATCTCTAGATGATATTATTTGAGAGAGAGAGAGAGAGAGAGAGAGAAAGAGAGAGACAGAGATACTGGGGATTGACCCTAGATCTTCAAACATGCTAGGCAAGTGCTCTACCACTGAACTACACCCCCAGGCCTCTTTTATTATTATTATTATTATTATTATTATTATTATTATTATTTTCATTTTGAGACAGAGTCTGAATCCCTCAGATTGCTTTTGAACTTGTGATCCTCCTGCCTGTCCCTCCCAAGTGCTGGTATTAACAGGCTTGCACCATGCCCAGCCCACTTTTCCACAGTAGAGTTGAATGGTCTTCCCAGAGACCATCTGGCCCCCAACACCTAAGATAGGTTCTCTTGGGCTCTTTAGGACCCCTGCTCTAGCAGAATAGTTCTTCTTGGCTATCCAGACACCAGCAGAGTGTCTTCCCATGGCTCACTGGCAGAGATGCACCTTTCTCAAAACACTTCGTAAGGAACCCAAACAGAATTGCAAAGGGAAGGTATACAGCCTGCAAACACCAGTAGAGATGGAGAGAAATGCAGGCCACCTCTCAGCCCATCAGTACAGCACGGTGTGGGACGGGGCTGGGCTGTTCTGGGCTGGGCTGGGCTGGGCTGGGCTGGCACTGCCCTGCCCAGATTGTGGCATGGCCTTCCTGGAGAGTAGCCCAGTTGACCACATCTCTGGGAACAGCATCATAATCAGAACCTTTGCAAGGTGTAGACAGAGACAGGAAAGCTCTCTGTTCTGCTCTCTTCCCTCCTTGCCTGCACCTGTTTAGAACCCTGGTGGTCCTCACTGGCTCTGCCCTCTCTCACCCCCAAGAGGGCAGTCCTGCTAGCTGCTAGGTCTGGCAGGAGTCTCTGGCCTCATACCTATCCCTTTTTCTCCCTAATTTGCCCCCAACCAATCTCTGAGGATGACAGTAGAAAGTAGCTCAGACTGGCGCTGGTGTTGGTATAACTAGCCTGAAGCAGCATCTAATTACCATCCTTGTATCATGGGACTGTGGCTTCCCAGATGCCCCTAGAGCTAACTGAACTTGGGGAGCCAGGATCAGGCTCACCCAGTGTGTAGAAGGTGTTGCCAATGGTGACTAACCTTTACTAAACACAGGCAAGGTACTAGCCTCTATATTGGGCACTCACATTACCTCAGTTAATTCTCATAGCAACCCAGAAGGTACATCAGCATATCGTTTAATCCTGAATTTTACAAGTTTTAAGAACAGGCTCAGAGAGGTTAAACACCTTCCCTAAATGAGCAGAGCCTGGATTTAAGCCCAGGGAGTCATACTGCAGAGGGCTAACCGTCTCCACTGGTGGTGCCTCAGGCTGGGTTTACACTGAGATCTAGAGGGTTCAGCTCCTTGCTCTCCAGGGGGAGGCAGGCTTGTGGAACAAGGGTGTGATGTGTTTGCAATGGCTAGTGGCATCAAGTTCTGATTGTCTGAGGTCTGTGTCACTGCAAGAGATGTATATTGTACTAGCTGTGTAGCCTTGGACAAGTGGCTTAACCTCTCTGGTTCAGTTTCTTCATCTACAGATGGAGGAATAACATTACCTATCAATGTAGGTTTGTCTGGAAGGATAAATGAACAGCTCTTGTGTGAACTGTGCAGTTCAAAGCTTGGCATAGTTTTGGCTACTGTTACCTGGGAAGGAGTCTGCAGCGTCTCCCGAACAGCAAGTAGTAGGTGGCCCTGCAGGGGATTGCCTCTGAGATAGGCAGCTCGGCACAAGCCTTGTGATTGTGGTACTGCAGCTAATGCATTCATTGCAAAGAAACCTTTGCCTTGTTCCATTTCTGGCTCATGGAAATCTGGGCCAGTTACTTCCTCCAGTACAACATGAGCAAGAAAAGTATGTGCCTGCCTCCTGGGCTGTCACGGAACTAAATGGTCCACTATAGGCAGAGAGTGCCCGACATGATGTCTGCTGACCTTTGATATTGTTTATACCAGGGCCGGCCAAATGGCACAACAGGTAAAGGCAGTTGCTGTATAAGCCTGACAACCTGACTTTGATCCCTGGAACCCCATGTAAAAGGGTTCTTAAAGCTGTCTTCTCTTACATGCAAACAATACATTCATACACATACGGAAATAAATAAAATTTAAAAAAAAAATTAAAAAAAAAAAAGCTGTCTCTGACCTCCAGAAATATCTAGTTTTTAAAAGTTTTAGAAATATTCATAGCAGTGGACAGGGGAAGAGATTCCTACCCATCACGGGGCAGCAGTTCCTGCCCCGTGATCTCTGCTCCTCTACAACACTTTGCCTTTGCTCCTTCCTCTTGGCAGGAAATACAACCCTATTTCTCAGGTGAGGAAAACTGAGGCCCAAATGGGACACCATTGTCTGAGCCTGAACAGAGCCTTCCTCTCCTGGCCACTAGAGGCAGTGCGGCTCTCTGTAGGGAGACTTCTGCTCCTTTGTGGGACCATAAAACTTGTAGACCATCCTGACATGTGAGGTCCTGTACCGTTTGCTGAGCACGCTGGCCTGCAAGAGTCCTTGGAGCCACTAAGCTCCATGGGGCCAGGCCCCACATGGCCCCAGAGGCAGAGCCAGGCTGCCTTCTCCAGCCCACATTAAAACCACGTCCCACTGCAGGGAGGGCCTGGGTCGGGAGTCTGTGCTCCAGAGGATTCCTGTGTTTCGACAGACACCTCATTATTCTAGCCAGCCTCTGTAATCACACAGGCCCACGCCCAGCAGCCATCCCTGGCCAGGAAATCCACTCCCTCCCCTCCCCCGCCTTCCGCCCAGGGCTCCGCTTGAGTCCAGGCGCCAGCCACTTGCCGGTGGCCCTCCTGCCCGCTAACGGTTCTCTCCTCTGATTCTCTCTCCTGCTGCTCCTTGCTCTCGGAAGTGTGGCTGTCCAGCTGGGCTGAGTCACCCAAGAAGGACGTAACAGGTACTGCCCAGCATTCATGTATGTGCATGCGTGTGAACATGTGTGTCCTAGCACATGTGCCAAAGAGCCTCTGCCCACAGGCTTCCTTATGCATGCTTCCCTGTAATGCGGGGTTGCCCTTGATCCATATGTGGTGCTTCTCTACTCGCTGGGCCCTCTGCCTGCTGGGAGAAGCCTTCTGGAGTGGTGACCTCGTAGCATGGTGTGAGCAAGTGTGAGCCGGCCAAGTTCACGCGGGTTTGAATCCCAGCTCTGCCACGTCCTGCCTGTGCTGCCTTGGGCAGGTTGTATAACCTTCTCAAGAGTACGTGATGCTGTCTCAGCGGCCCAGCGTGTGCCAGGATGATGCTGGGCCACTGTTGTCTTTGGCTTATCACATTGGCCATCATCCCAGGGAGAGTGGCCAAAGATGCGCCATCTCTAATCTGAGGCAGGAAGTCTCTGATCCCAAACCTACCTTCCAGGGACCTCACCCGGGAGGTAAAGGTTTGGAGCACAGGGTGGGGTCCTCTTGTGACTGTAACAGAAGCTCCCATACCCCACCAGTCCAGAGCTTTGGAAGTGCCTCTGATCTCAAGGGGCTCTCAGGCCTCTGGCCACATGGCTGGGGTGGCCTTCAGGGCCTTGGGACTTCGCACAGTCGGGTCACAGGTCAGGGACTTCCCTGTAGCCTTGTGGCAGAAACCTAGGACACCAGGATCAAGTGCCTGGAGGAGATACTGGAGGAGAGAGAGCTTTTCCAGAAGCGTCTTCCACAAGGTTCTTTCCTTTCTAAAAGTAGACATTCAGGCTCAGGGGTTGAGGCAGACATGGAAGAGAGTTGGGGTGAGAAGGGGGCTTGAGCCAGCTGCAGGGTTAAAGCCCAAGCTTTGGCCTCTACCCACCACAGCTGTTGGCAGGGAATGGGGGTGGGGGTTGGCTAGCATCCCAGGAGAGGGGCCAGGAGGAGGGAAGGCAGTGGGGGAGGTCCCCCTTCCCTCAGTCACCCTCTGACATTCCCTGTGACGCCGTCCTGGGCCTGAGCTAATCGCTGGGCTCCTGTCCCTTTTTCCCCTCTGCACGAGCCAGCGAGCTGGAGCCCACTTGGCCACAGCAACACATTCTATTCACCAAACGTATAGCTGAGAGGCCGGCAGGCCCAGGGCGGCCTGGGAGGAACTGGCTGTGAGGGGTCGGAAGGTCTTGGTGGGATGCCCAGGGTTGGGAGTGTTATGGGGAGCCTGGGGTGGAGCTCCCACCGGCCCGGCTACTCGGGACGAGCCCAGCTATTTGGAGCTGAAGGTCAGGGGAGGTACCCCCTTCTGCTCCCCAGGGGGGCAGGGGCAGCCGGTTGAGTGTCCAAGGCTAGAGTCTCCGGCCAGTCATGGGCCTCTCCTAGCCTTTGCTTCCCTTCTGGAATGTTTGGGGAATTCTGGGAAACAGGAAACTCAGAGGCCAGTGCCAGAGAACCTAACAGGTAAGGGTCCTCAGGAAACAGGAAACTCAGAGGCCAGTGCCAGAGCACCTCATAGGTAGGGTCCTCAGGAAACAGGAAACTCAGAGGCCAGTGCCAGAGCACCTAACAGGTAAGGGTCCTCAGGCCGCAGAGCCTGCCATCTGCCCAGCACGGCCTGGGCTTTGGGCTGGCAAGTGTCACTGCTTGCCTTGCCTGCAGATAGGTCTAGGAGGGGCATTTTGCAGGGACACTCCAGGCCTCTCTCTCTCTCTGTTATTGGTCCTGTGGTTTTTGCTGTGAGCTGTCTCTAGTTGTGAGGTCTCTAGTTTCTCCCAAGCCTCCCAAAACCCTCTGCTCCATAAACAGCTGTCAGCACTTTACATGGGGCTTCAGCCGCTGTAACTTCAATCCGTGCTCAGAACAGCCCCACCAGGTACTGTTCCTGTTTGACCGATGAAGAAGCTAAAGCCCAGAGAGGTTAGGTGTCCTCCCCAGGGTCACAGAGGAAGGAAGGGCAAAGCAGGACTGGACCCTAGAGCCTCTGACACTAATTCTAAGCATTTGCCTCATGAGTGTCAGGTAATGACTGTGTCCTGGGTCGTGTCCTGTGGTACCAGCATCAGCAGAGCAACTCTAGTCTGAAGCACATGGTCTTGTTGGAGAACCATTCCCAGCCAAAAGCCCAAGACAGAACACGGGAGCTTCCCAGAGACAGAAATGCGTGGGTGGAACTGAGATTGAGAGAAGGGGAAATGTTCTGTGCAGGGGGCGGGTCTACAGCCAGGTTCAGAAAGTAAGACTCCACATAGGCCCATGACGTGTGCTCAGTGTACATGTGCTGAATCATGAACGTCACATGGAGTGGTAGCCGGCCCGTCAGGGAAGTAGGGAAGCACAGATCGTGAGAAAGAGTGGGCTTGGGTTTGGGCTTTATTCTATAAGCAACACTGAACCATTGAAGGTGCAGGAGCTGGATAATAACTTGGCAGAGGCCTAGTTTAGAAGCTTAAGTTGGCCACCCAAATCCCAAAGTTGTATGCAAATAGTAGATAGAGGAGTTCTAGTGTGAGGCGAAGGAGGGGCAGGGACCCTCAGGACCTCACCAGGCCCAGCCAGTGACTCTGTAATGAAGCACAAAGATCACCTCTGTGCAAAGTCCCCTTCTAGCCCAGCAGAGGCGGTGCTATCTAGAAGGGGTCCACCCCTCTGCACCAAGCCAAAGCCTTCTCATCTGAGCATAAGAGGCCCCCTCCCCCTTCCCTCAGGCAGACTCCTCCAGACCCCAATTTTCCGGGCCTTGCCTGGGAGGGGATCCAGAGCAGCCTCTGTGGATGACATCACCCCCACCACTGAGCAGTTTCTCATCTGGATACCTGCTCCTAGTGCCTGCTCACTCTGCAGCAACTCTGAGAGGCAGATGCTGGGAACCTGCATGCACTGGGGGTGGAGAGGACAGTATGTCTGTGTCTGTGTGTCCATCCTGAAGCTAGTACAGTTATCTTCAAGAAGAGCTGCAGCCTGTCTGGGTGAAGGACCCTGGAGAACGTTTTCTTACCTACCTGAGTCCCAGAGTACATCCTCCATTAGGAGGATCCAGCCAATTTTCCAGGAAGGCTACGGGCGAGGGCTGTGGCTGTGGGGATTTTCCTCCTCTTTGAAATCTTGCCTCAGATTTTTCTTGGCTTGGATCAAAATGAGCTGCTATCTGTCCCACTGCCTGCAACCTCCTCTTTGTCCACGCTGCCATCGTCTGGCCACATTCCCAGAGCTCCTTGCACCTCTCGCCTCAGTTTCACATTCCCTTTTCTCCCTTCCAGTTCAGTCATCTAGTGCTCTCCTGTTCCTGAGGTGAGGCCCTGCCTGGTTTATCAGATGGATACGACAATCACTCCATCTGTCTGGAATAGCCTACCACTAATGGTGTGTGCTCTAGTCAACAGAGCTGGCTGGGAGAGTCAGGAAGAAACCTGCACTCCAGTGTTTATCAGGCACCACCTGTGTGCCAGGTGTCTGGGGGTGCCATGGCTCAGAGTCCTTTCCTGGAGACTAGGCATGGGTGGCAGCTGTAGGCCATGTGTGGTATAGAAATTAAGATCATGTGGTTGGTGGCAGTGAGGCTTGGGCTCAGTCCTAGCTGAGGTACCTTGGGAAAACTGCTCCCCTTCATGATACTCAGTTTACCCATATATAGAGGGACTGTGCAGAGCCTGCTGTGGAAGGTTGCTGTGAGGACCAAGCAATAGCATGGTGCTGCAGTTGAGTGCTGAGTACAGGAGTGGCCCTGAAGGGCCCTGATGGACACTTGCTATTACACATGGGATTGGCACCCTCAGGACTTGGAAGCTCTTGACTTTTCCTCTCTCACTTTTTGTATCCAAGCCTCCCACCCCCCAGATAGGAGCACACTATCCTACAGGCAGAGGTTGGACCCTTTTGGGCTTAGGCTTTTAGGAAATACACATACACAGGCCCCGATGTCCCCAGGGCACAGCAGGAGCCATCTGTCAGCCCAGTGTCCAGGCTGTTGCTGGCTGGTGCAGAAGCTGGTGACATCTAAGCATAGAGGCGGGGCTGCCCCACTGCCCAGCTGTTGATTGTGTTCTGCCTGAAATATAATCTGGGCTTCTCAGGGGCTGCCTGGGGCTCGTACGTGTTCTCACGGGACACACATCAGCTTCTCCGTCTCCTGAGGGCCCAGGGCCGCTGGTTTCCTGCTCCTCCAAGCAGAGCTTCCTTTGGCTCTCCCAGACTTCTGTGACCATCACTCTCTGCCATAGCAAAGGACCCAGAGGTCTAAGCAGTGTATCTCTCACTCCTAGCTGCATGGAGGACAATGGGTTGGGGGGGAGGGAGGGAAGCTGTGCACGGTGGCACACACCTTTAGTCCCAGGAATCAGGAGGCAAAGGCAGACTGATCTCTGTGAATTCAAGGCCAGCCTGATCTACATAGCGAGTTCCAGGCCAGCTGGAGCTATAGAGAGACCCTGTCTCAAAAGAAAAAAAAAAAAAAAAAAAAACAAAACACTTCATGGTGAGGCCTCACCCATTAAAGCTGGACCTATCAAGTCCAGGCATTGGGATTTCACAGTTTAAAGTTTCCTGAGATGACACTCTATCCCAAGTGGAGAGTTGTTGTGCCAGAAAGGCAATACGTATGGAAACAGAAATCTGTGTTCTATAGTAAAAAAGAAGATGAACTTGAACCATAAAGACAGTGAGTAATTTGGTTCTCTTTGTATGAACTATGCGAGCAGTGGGAGTCTCTTGCCCTCATTAGTTTGGAGTTAAATGGGAAGAGAGGAAGGGTGTCATGCAGTGAATTGGAGCCATACCTTCCTGGCACATGGGTCAGAGGTAGGTGTGTAGAGGGAATGTGTCTGTGGGCGTCACAAGGACGCTGGAGACTCTTAGCCGTTTTTCTATGGCCACATTAGTGGTATGAAGCACCCCACCTTCAAGTACATCAGTACACTTAGAGTTTTGTTTTGGTTTTGAGGCAGGGTTCTCTTAAAAATATTTTATTGTATCTATTTTGGAGAATGGGTAGGGGTGGGGTGGGGGGAAGGGAAGGGGAGATATGCCTGAACTGAATTGGAAAATGATGTATGAAACACACAAAGCATCAATAAAAATAAATTTAAAAAAATATATATATATATTTTATTATTATTTTTATTTTATGTGTATGAGTGTATTGCCTGCATGTATGTAAGTGCATTATTATTGTTCAGTGCCTACAGAGGACAGAAGAGGGGGTTGGATTCCCCTGGAACTGGAACTATGGATGGTTGTTAGCTGCCATGTGGGTGCTAGGACTCAAAGCTGAGTCCTCTTGTAAGAGCAGCCATTGCTTTTAACCACTGAGCCACCTTTCCAGCCTTGGAGGCAGGTGTCGTGATAGGTAGCTCTGGCTGGCCTCGAACTCCTGATTCTCTTGCCTCAGCAATTCACATGTGAGGATCACAGGCTGCTGACAAACATGTGGTTTAAGAACTGTACTAGAAGCCGGGCGTGGTGGTGCATGCCTTTAATCCTAGCAATTGGGAGGCAGAGGCAGGCAGATCTTTGTGAGTTCAAGGCCAGCGTGGTCTACAGAGCAAATTCCAGGACAGCTGGGGCTACAAATTCCAGGACAGCTGGGGCTACAGGGAGACCCTGTCTTGAAAAGACCGAGAAGACCAAAAAAAAAAAAAAGAACTGTACTAGGAATTCTTTGGGACTGGAACAGCCTGGGAAGGCTTCCTGAAGGAGGTGACTAGTTAGTTTCTGGCATGTGGATTCATTTAGCTCATAGCAGGGAATATAGTGTCTCAGGGAGCGTTCATGGTAACAGTTGAAGAACAGAGATATTACAGTAGCACATCTAGCCACATACCCAGCAAGCTGAGATGGGCACCCAGGCTGTCCACTTCCCAGCCTGGTGCTTGCTTAATGAATGTCACAATGGTCCAGTGGCCAAAAAGGACAAAGAAGGTGTCTGGGCTCACCTGTCTTCTCTCTGATCCCTCTCAGTCTTTGACGGCTAACTCTCCTGAAACTGCCAGAATACAAGAC
The DNA here is from genome assembly GCA_009823505.1 of Rhizomys pruinosus. Lineage (NCBI taxonomy): Eukaryota > Metazoa > Chordata > Mammalia > Rodentia > Spalacidae > Rhizomys > Rhizomys pruinosus. The sequence continues at coordinate 240,735 of VZQC01015430.1, forward strand.
CAACACTTCAAGACAAAGAAGAGCAATCAGCCTCTGTTGGTTAAGAGGGCAGCGGCATGGCCCAGGGAGGCTTCTAAGGCTGCTATCTTCCAGGCAGGCCCTCCAGGAGCCGAGCCTGGGGACAGGAGTGGAGCCGAACTTGAGGAAAAGTTGGCTGGGGGGTGGGGGGGCCTGGGCTCGCCAGAGCTGGCGCTGGGACTTTCTTCTTGGGTTTCAAGTAAACAGTCTGGGCCCTCCTCCCCTCCTCCGCCTCCACCCCCAGCTCCTCATTCGACGGGTCTCATGTGTTTCTATTTAAGGGTTTCGAGTAAGCCCCAGTGATTGGCGGCCTCAAACCCTCTTGACTCTTCCCCGGGCCTGGGCTGTGGAGACTTTCTCTCCCTCTCCCGCAGGAGGGAAGCCCTGCACCCTTTTCTCTCTGGGTTTATAGGCTTGGGGTAGAGGCCGCAGTGCTCCTGAGCCTCCCCCTCACCTCCCCCTCACTTCTCTTTCTCTCCTCTCCGCTCCGGCCTCAGCCCTCATGGGCCGCCCACTGTGGACTTGTGGCCCTCCTCTTACGCCCCAGCTGGCCCCGGGCCTCTCTGCAGACCCCCCCATGCCCGGCTGTGACTAACTCTTTGCGGCAGGCTTTTCCCTCCGTTCCCTTGGCTTCCGTCTCTGCCTCTCTCCTCCCCCTTCTCCTCCCGCTGTCTCCCGGCTCCCCATGTCCCCCGGTACCCGCGGTGCAGCGGGCCGGTGTGGGGCCTTGCTATATGGCCTGTCCTTGGGGCCCAGCGAGCAGCAAGCCCTCGCTGCGGGCTGGCCCTCGGTGCAGCGCTGGCTACCGAGCAGCCTCCTTCGAAGGCGATGGACAGGGGGCGCCCCGGCCGCGGGGCTGTGGCCGGTCGCTGGCTCACTGCATGCTTTCTGCCCTCGCCAGGTGCCGACACCAACGCCGAGCCCATGATCCTGGAACAGTACGTAGTGGTGTCCAACTATAAGAAACAAGAGAACTCGGAGCTGAGCCTCCAGGCTGGAGAGGTGGTAGATGTTATCGAGAAGAACGAAAGCGGTGAGTGCCGGCCTTCAGCTGTCCACTCCTGGTTCCATCCTGGCTCCTGGGCCAGGCTGGTTTTTGTTCCTTTTCTCCTCCCCCCACCTCTGCAGCTATACGTTATTTCCATCTGGCAGGGAGAGGGCTGAGGAGTCTGAAGTTCCCCTGTTGGTTTGGGCTTCAGGCCAGCAGTTTGCCTGGTGGTTGAAGAATGTCTCCCTGGCTTGAGGCTAATTAGTCAGCTTACGTTAATGCAAGGCCAAGGTGGCAGCCTAAGTTAAGCATCCAACCCCTACTCAGGGACCCCATGCCATCTGAGGCCTGGAGGACATGGTGCCTTCAGCTCCAGGGTGCCCAGTAGCAGCTTCCCCTGTTGGAGCTATATTCTAAGCCAGGCATGGACAGAAGGACCCAACCAGCTGGTGGGAAAGGCCATGATATCACCATGGGGTCCAGAATCCCCAGACCCCTGATGAGTTTTCTGAGGAAGAGCCATGACCTGGGCAGAGGGTCTAGACATGGAGCGAGACCAGGTCCTGGGGCCAGGGAGGGTCTGCAGCAGCCACCTTGTCATTAGGAGCTGGCAAAGGGGCCATGCTGGTGGCTGCCTGGGGTCTGCTGGTTCAAACCTTCCTACAGAGTAGATGAAAATCCTAGTGCCCTTAGCAGGAAGTGCCACAGCAGGTGGTAAAAAGAGAAGTTGAGTTGGTCAGGCTCATGTGGCTCCTGAAGGGCCAGGGATGGTCCTTGATCACTGGACACCCCCAGCAGCTTGCCCATAGCCTGCTCAGCAGCTTGCCCACAGCCTGCCAGCTGGGCTTTGTGTTCCCAAGCATCTTGCTTTGGCTTCAGTTTCAGCTTGCTGGAGGAAGGTCTTGTGCACAGCTGCTCCCTAGGGTTCTATTTGGTGGGCATTCCCAGGTGGGAAGACTTGATCTCACCCTGCCCCCTCTGTTCCCTCCCAGTAGTTTGAGAGGAAAGCAATCCAAAGGGCCACTGTGTCCATTCTGTAATAGAATGACTGAGGCACAGAGAGCTGTACGGAAAACAACTGTGATGTTAAAAAGAACCATGTGCTCCTGAACTCCTGATCTGTGCCCCTAGGTGGCTGCAGAAAGGCTGAGAAATCCAAGTGGGTGTTCTGGGGACACGACTACCATGCATAGGGCCATGATGTGACTGAACACAGGCTGGACTTGCCCTGTGGGTGCTGCAGTTTTCATAGTCCATTCCTGTCCTTGGAGAGGTCAGGCTCTGTTCTTGTGCTTGCAGTTATCACCAGGGTAAATGCTGCACATGTGGCTGAGCCATGTCCTAGTGTAAACCTGGGTTCCAGGTGGTCACGACCCTGGTCCTCCTCTTGTGCTCAGCCTTTGTTACACTACCTGTTCCCTAAAGAAGATGGCATCGTCTGGAGGTCTAGCTCTGGCAACCCCAAGGCCCTGAGCCCAGAGAGAGGAATCTCTGTAGTGAAATGGGAGGCAACACGGGAGGGAACGCTTGTGTACTTGAGAGCATGCACCTAGGAAAGGCAGGAGCTCTTCCTTGGGGACTCCCCTGCAACCACATACAACCTTCTCAGCACAGCTCTGTGATCGAACCCCTGGGTCCTGGCATCAGCCACTGCCTAGGATGGCAGAAAAGACCACTTAAAAATCTGATCTGTTGCCGGGCGTGGTGGCACATGCCTTCAATCCTAGCACTTGGGAGGCAGAGGCAGGCGGATCTTTGTGAAGTTCAAGTCCAGCCTGGTCTACAGAGTGAGTTCCAGGACAGCTGGGGCTACAGGGAGACCCTGTCTCGAAAAGACAAAAAAATAATCTGATCTACTGCCAGGCGTGGTGGCACACACCTTTAATCCCAGTACTTGGGAGGCAGGGATCTCTGTGAGTTCAAGGCCAGCCTGGTCTACAGAGTGAGCTACAGGCTAGCTGGGGCTGAAGGGAGACCCTGTCTCAAATAAATAAACAAACAAAAAATCTGATCCACTTTAAGACTCCACAGTTGTGGACTAGGCATGGTGACATATACCTTTAATCCCAGCAGTCAGGAGGCAGTCAGGCAGAACTCTGAGTTCAAAGGGGGGAGAGGGGGAAAGACTCCAAGATTCCCAGGGATTCACATGGACCTCTCCCTTTCCTTCCATATCCCTGATCTTTGGAATACATGTGAGTCCTGGGGGGTGAGGGAAGGAGAATTCTGAATAGGTGAGAGTCTGTGTCAGGTTTGGAAACAGTGTAGAGACTTCTTGGTCTACTGTGGTAGCTGTCAGGAGAGGCCTTGGCGCCCCACTGCCACCTGCGGCCTAGCACCCCAATCTAGCACACACCTAAGGAGAGAGCTGCTGTTCTTAGAAGCAGGGTTCTCGCTACCACCTGCTGGCTATGTTACTCCAGATCCTCATCTATCCCTCGTGTCACGTGGGGATAACTTGGAGGCTGCTTAGAAGTGGGGGCTGGAACAAATGGTCTCCCTGAGCCCTGCCTCGTGTCTGAACTATCAGATGACCTCGTAGAGCTCTGGCATCGGGTAAGAGAGCTTCACTGTACGTGGCTTTTCTACTGTTTTGAAGGTTTTGTATCTTTCCCCTTAATGGAGACAGCTGTGTAGCTACAGGTGTGTTTGCATAAGGATCTAGAGTCCCGTAGCTAGATGTCCGTCTGCCATTATCCAGTGTGGCTGGGATGTACACACAACTTAACCAGGGAGATTGTGAGTAGAGGGAAGAAAGTGAGAGGACCAGACTTTGATCCTGGGAGGTAATCCTCTGGTAGGGGGGCTGGAGGCTGCGCTGTGGGGCTGTGGGGGAGCATGCGCACCCTGTGAGCTGGCTTTGGAAGGAGTGGCCAGTGAGGCTTCAGAACTCTGGAACAAAGGCCCAACTGTGTGTGATGCCTCCGACCTGGGACATGGTGGGCATGTTGCGGCATTTCCACTGGCGTTGTTGGGCAGCAGCCCCACTCCGTGCCATCCCCCGGGCCTCCTATTGGATGCCAGGTCTCTGCTTGTGTGCCCTCACATTTAGCTGGGAGTCCCTTAGATGAAGAGTAGAGAGAGTACAGCAATCCCAGCTCCGCCTGTTTTTCTGAGGCCCCTATGCCTGGAATCACAGCCCCGGAGCCATGTGTAGGTGTAGATGTGCCAGCACTCTGTGGCTTTCATCCATCTAGAAATGTGTCTGGAAGGTGGATTCTAAGTCCACAGACAGTAAACACCAGCCCCCAGGCCCCTGCATTGCATTGGATTATTCTATTATAGTCATGGATTAACCCCATGAGATAGAATGTACTTTAATCATTTTGTGGCTGAAGTAACAAAAGTTTGAATGATTCTTAAAATCCGATAACTGAGATCGCTCCCTCCATAGAGGTCCTGGGGAAGGCTGGGAATGGACTGGCCTCGGGTGTTGCATGGATGGAAGCATGTGCTGGTGATGCTGTGCAGTAGGGAGGGACACGGTTGGTGGAAAAGATCACAGAACTCCCTGTGGACCTCCTCTTGGCATGGTGCTCACACGTACTGGGAATTCTTGATGTGCACTAATCTTTTGAACTTGGAGGCAGGTATCAGTTGGGAAGATTTCAGGAGGGTAATGTATTCCCAACTCTGAGGATAACCTATCCCAAGGAACATGTGCCAAAGAAATCAAAGGCACTAGAGTGGCTTTTTGATTAAAAAAGAGAACCCATGTAAAGGTTTTTTTGTTTTGTTTTTGTCTGGTGATCAACAGGATTGCTTAGAGCAGAAGAATCCAACAGCTGTGGTAGCCTTACCAACCAGCAGACCATCCCAGGCCTGCGGCAGTCAGTGTTACCTTGTCTGGAACCCCCTGCACCCTTGACATGAGCAATCAGGTCCAACATGTCTCCTTGTAGGACATTCTTGTGCCTCAAAGACCATGTTAGCTGCGCCTTCTGGCAGCATAAGTGGTCAAACATCTGTACACTGCTGCTGTCAGGCTCCCGGATGCTCTGATCTCTGTGTGGAGCAGACCTGCCTCCAGCTTTCCAGGATGGTTTCTTGTTCTCAAGACTGCAGGCCAGGTCAGGAAGTGGGGAGATGAGTCAACAGAATTTCCCTGCCTCAGCTTTCCTACTCTGCTCTTTGCTTATTTCTTGGCGTGACACACTGAAAGTTCTTAGACTTCCTTGGAAACAAGTGATTTTGAGTTCTTCTTGCTCATCCACTCATTTTGCCAGTGAGAAAACTGAGCCTTGAGATTCGTTTCTCCCCTCTAAAGCCAGTGCTTTTGTCCCAGTTGACTTGAGACCAAAGGCTGGAAATTCCTCCAACTTGCTCTAAGATGTTATTGAAAGGCGACGGGAAAATTTACCCGAAGCCAAGAGTAAGGAGTCAGTCCCAGCCTTGGGAGGCCAGGGCGGGGAGCCGAAAGCAGCACCGGCCTGAGCAGCCTCCCTGTCTCCAGCTCTCTCTGAGGCACCCCATGCACTGAAAATGGAGCTCTGCTCTTCTCTGTAGACCAGCCTTCCTTCCTGTTCACCCAAGACAGCAACTTGTTTACGTCCAGTGGTTGACGACAGTTTTCGTGTGGCTTTTCAGTTGAGATAACTCCCAACAACTCACTGTAGTCAGTAGTCGGATCTGAGTTCAAAATTTCAAGTTTGAGATGGACAGTTTTGCACACTTGTGGTTTGGGCTCCTAGAGACACTGAGGAGGGAGAGTCACTTGGTCCCACAAGTAGAAGACACATCTGGGAAACATGGAGATATTCTGGGGTGTGTGTGTGCGCGCACACACACACCTGTACAACCCCCCACAAGTCTGTTGGTTTCTTGCCAGCCATTGCGTTGCTTAGATAAGACGTACAACCCTGATCCAGTCATCACTGTCCAAAAGTGCCACAGCGTGTAATCATGGCTCCTTATCTAACTTCTTCAGCAGTGGCACTGAAGGCAGGTTTTATCTATCTATTTTTAATTTTATTATTTTCGTGTGTGTATAACATGTACGTGAGGGCAGGTGCACACATGCTATGGCATTCATATGGAGATCAGAGGATAAGTTCCAGGGTCAGTTCTCTCCTTCCACTGTGGACTCTGTGAATCAAACTTAGGTTATCAGGCTTATGTGACAAGCACTTCCACCTTTGAGACAGCTTGCCATCCCAAAGGCAGGTTTTAAAGAAGAGAGCTAGTCGGGGAAGGGGGTACTCCTAAAACATGGTGTCTGCAACCACTTATTTGTTTAGTAGCTGTTTATTGGAGGACCAAGAATCTGGGATTCAAATATTGGATTTAAAATCTAATGCTGGGCTGGAGATATAGCCTAGCGGTTAAGAGCACCGACTGCTCTTGCAGAGGACCCAGGTTCGATCCCCAGCACCCACATGGCGGCTGAGAACCGTCCGTAACTCCCAATTCCAGGAGAACTCCAGTTCCAGGGGAATCCGAGACCCTCTTCTTACCTCTGCGGCATTGCATGACACGGGTGCACAAACCTACATGCAGACAGTACACTCATACACATACAAAAATAAATAAAATAAATAAATAAATAAAATCTAATGCTGTTAGCTGAGGGTACAACATGCCCAAAGCTCTGGATTTGATCCCCAACACTGTAAAGAAAAAGAAGGATCTAATTCTCATATATACCACATGAGCCTTTAAGCAGTAAAGCTCATTAATTCTTCACTCATTTGTTTCACAATCATTAAATATTTCCTGTGTCCCAGATTCTTTGCTAACTGTATAGACACCCATAGGTTTCCTTCTAATTGATGTAAGAATTCTGGCACATAGAGATGGGCTGAAAAATAAATGAAGCTGGAGAGATGGCTCAGTGGTTAAGAGCACTCCCTGTTCTTGCAGAGGTCCCAGGTTCAATTCCCAGCACCTATGTGTTAGCTAAAAATCATCTGTAACTTCAGGTCCAGGAGATCCAGTGTCCTCTTCTGGCCTCAGTGGGCATTGTACACACGCACTGTACTTAACATACATTCAAGCAAAACACTCATACACATAAATTTTAAAAAATAATTTTTAAAAAGTTGGTTGTATTGTGAGGACAGGCTAGCTTTAAATTTTTCTCAATTACATTTATGGGGGGCACACATGGCACAGCATGCATGTGGAGACAACCCACCATGTGGTTGCTGGAGATGTCTGCGAGTGCCCCCCCCCCACTGTGCCTTCTCATTCATCCAGGATAGCTTTATTGACTTTCCATTGTCTTGAGTTGACTCTGTTTATCTTCTAAATCTTTTGCTTAGATTCTATGCTGAACTAAGGAACTACTACTTGAGTACCAATTCAGTCTTTAAACTATGCTGTTCCTAGAAAATGGATCCCCCAATAAAGATAGACTAGGCTGTTTCTAGAAAGGAAGGTTTATTGCTGTTTGCATTGCACATTACTGAGCTAGCATTCCTGTCTCCAAAACAGCCTTGTAAGAGTGCAGTTCCCATGAATCAGTCTCCATTGCAGGAACTGACTGGCCTCTTCAAGGTCCTATAGGAGCCATCAGAAAGCCTTGCCCTCCGACAGCTTCTTGTCCTAAATGCAACGTGTGTGTGTGTGTGTGTGTGTGTGTGTGTGTGTGTGTGTCCCTGCTCTCTCTGCCTAATCAGCAGTTCCTTAGTGAATTCTGGTCCAAAACCATCTCTGGTATGCAGTTTGTCCACTTCACGAGGCTGGCTGTGATGAGAGAAGGCTAGGGAGCATACATCCTGGAACGAGTAAGCCAGCCTTATTCCCTGCAGGACAGAGATGTCTTGACACTGAGATTGTAGGATAGCCTGCCAATGGTACGCATGGGGTTCAAGTTAGATAAACCTGGTTGTAATTTTGATCTGATCATTTTTGTGACCCTGGGAAAGTTTCTTGGATTCTCTATTTGTTTACTTGCCTTTAAAATGGGAGAAATTGGGCTGGAGAGATGGCCTAGCGGTTAAGAGCGCCGACCGCTCTTACAGAGGACCCGGGTTCGATCCCCAGCACCCACATGGCGGCTGAGAACCATCTGAGGCTCCAATTCCAGGAGAACTCCAGTTCCAGGGAATCCGACACCCTCTTCTGACCTCCGCGGCATCGCACGACATGGGTGCACAAACCTGCATACAGACAGTACATTGATACACATACAGAAATAAATAAAAATTTTAAAAAAAGTACATGCATACACATACAGAAATAAATAAAAATTAAAAAAAAAAAAACAAAAATAAAATGGGAGAAATGGCACCCACTGCTATGAAGATGGAATATGCTGATTCAAAAGGGCCTCCATGCTCAGGGCCGGGCCATAGACACAGTGGGTGTTCATTGTTTAGTAGCACAGATAAGAGGCTAATATCGGGAGCTTATGATGTAGCTTAGTGGCAGAGTGCTTGCCTAGCATGCACAAAGCCCAGGGTTTGATCCCCAGCACTGGAAGATCAGAAGTTCAGGCTCATCCTTAGCTACAGGTTTAAGATCCTGGTTCAAACCACACAAGAAGACCCCACTGGACTGGAGCATCAGTACCACTGCTTCCTCCTTGAGGCCACAGTTTCCCCACCGGGCCAGAACATGAATTGCACTAGGTGGTTTTGAACACTCACTCAGCTCTGAGAGTCTATGAGACAGATGGAGCAGGTTTACTATCAGTGGAGGGAGACAGCACCTGCTAGACTCACCTCCCTTGAAGTTCTTACTTGGGCAGCTATCCTTGTCTCAGCCTGTGTCAGGAAAGAAGGCCTGAAGCCAGAAGCCAGAATCCTATTGGTGACCCAAGAGTAGAAGCCTCAGATCAGGAGTCTTCATGTGGGCAGGGATACCCGAACTCTAGCCATCCTTCGAAGGCTCTGTTTTGTGTCACAAAGCTAAAGTGCTGGGTTGGAGACTCACCTAATGTGTTATCTTAAAGGAGGAAACTTCCAGCTAGGTAGGCCCAGGGGAGCGTGCAGGGATAACAGAATAGGGAATGGGGGCCCAGAACAGAAGTGGAGGCCCAACAGCCCTGGATAAATTAACTGTAGATGCCAGTAAGCGGTACAAGTACTTGGCAGGAGGACAGCTTAGAGCAGCTCGTCCCTGGCTCTGGTGGGGGCTAAGGAGTAGGGGCAGGTATAAGGGGGCAGGGAGCTCTGAAATAGCTCTTTCCTCGTGCTATATCTTCCATGGCTGTTGTTGGGGAGCACGGAGAACCTGTCAGCACTGAGTACCACCAGCCACCTGCCTGGAAGCAGCTGCTCAACAGCAGGGCAGTGGGCCCTGGACTCTCCCTTTGCCTTGATTCCATCCTGCTTAGGTTGGACAGGTGGAGCAGCCAGTCACCCTGGCCTGATATCCATGTGGCCAGAGCTGATCTGACCCTCCCCACTCAGACCCACTTCTGCTGTGAGCAGGCGACCCCGGACCCCTCTCACCTCAGCACGCACACATGCTGTGCTGCATTCATCCTCAGGAGAAGCGGCAGCGCTTGTGCCCCAGCTGAAGTGCGGGAGCAGCTCTCCCCACATGTCCCCTGCTCTTACATAACAGATTTCAGCTACGTGTAGGGAACACACTTTTGGGGGAGTGTAATTTGTCAGGACCTTGGGGAATTTGGGTTGAGAAATTGCCCCTTCTTCGTACTCTGCCCAGCTCCTTCTGTGGCTGCTGGATATTACACACTTCAGCACTTGGGTTTTCAGTAATCACTCTAGTGGTAGTTGAGGGTAGCCTATGGTAACCACCCTCATCCCTATCAGCATCTTTTCAGATTCCATAACCTCATCCTCTGGGTGTCCAGTGCTGACCTAGAATCCTAGCCTCATGGTGAAGAGCAACCAGAGCAACCCAGTTAGCTTAGGTGCCTGAAAAGCCTGGGGAGCGAGCGTTGCACGGAATTCCCCAAATCCTGAAGCCTGAGCTGCTGAATCCTGGAAAGTGGAAAGAAGCTCCCGGCTCATGTAACCCCAAGTTCATTTCTATCTCTGTTTGAAACATGTTACATGAACCTGTTGCTTGGTTTTCATTCCATTGTCTCAGCCCCGCTCTCTTTCCCTTCTTAGCTAGGCATCTCTGAGACTTTTATTGGACTGGATTGTGGGGGACTAGCCCAGGAACACCACAGGAGGTAAGAGAAAGCCAAACTCAGAGTCAGTCTGCCAAGGACTAGTGGTAAAGTGAGCAAACTTGAACTCGGGATCTGACCTGGATGTGCGCAGACCTTTCCCTCCTACCATCCAGTTCATCGGCACTGCCACCTTTGGGTCACCATGTCTTGAAGCCTAGCTAGCCAGAAGTCTGCATGTCTGTTCTTTTAGATGGCTGCTAGCAGCTGTCACCAGAGAGGTCAAGGCCACCTGGGGAAGTGGCCATTCCAGCCAGCTAGCTGGGGATTTTGGACTTTTTTCAAGGTATTCTCTTTCTGAATCATAATATTTTATGTTTCACAAGATAGAAAAGATGTTGATTTTTTACAACATCTTGGTAAGAGGCAGAGTAGAGATTGGTATTCAGTCTTTCCAAGGAGGAAATAGGAATCTAGAAAGGTGAAGTGACATGCCACAGGGCTGCACAGCCAGGAAGGGAGCCATGAGCTTTATATACTATAGTTCTGCAAGCTACCAAGCTTGCAGACCTCAACTGCAGCCCCTCTGGATCAGGAAAAGGCCACGGGCTCCGTACAGGTCAGAGGACCTTGAAGGATAAAGAAGGACCATGACTCAGTTTCTTGCAAGAGAACTTCATGAGCACATGTTCCACCCCAGCTCCCCAGGTCCTGCAGGAAGGGCTGGGCTGTGATGGTGGTAGATATGCTTACCAGGCCCCTAGTTGCCAGGATGGATAAGGGTATGATGATGGATCCTGGCCCATCCCTTCCTGGTACTGGTCTGGGTGCCTCCTGCCCTCCTCTGCTAGTAACCAAACAGCTTCATCCCGGCCCCTCTCCCAGCACCATACCACAGGGACTAGATCGCTATTCTTCCTCTTCTCCTCCCCCTACCCCAGCCTTCAGCTCTGAGGGAAATCCTGCATCCAGGCACTGCTTTCATAGCATGTAGCTGACTTAGTCAACAAACAGGGAGCACCTACCATGTTCCTGTGTCACGGACAGGACTGGAGTGCAGCAGCAGAAAAGAGGCAGCAGTCCTTGTCTTGACCTTGCTGAGAGTGACAACATTCTGAAGCTCTCTCTACCTGGAGCCCGGATGCCATGAGTTGATTATGTTTACTGTGTCCTGCCAAAAGTTAGGTGATGCCGACCACAGGAGGGCAGAGCTCAGGATGGCGTGCAGCCCAGGCGCTATGATTTTTGTGAAGGCTCTGTATTGGGCTAGATGGAAGAGGAGGTGTGTCTTGAACAAGAATAACCTCGACAACTTGCAAAGATGGAAGAAGCAGGTACTCCCTGCAGGTGAATGTAGGTAGAGAGAGCAGGCATGATCTGGCTGAGGGAAGAGGGCTGCCCACGAGAAAACAGGTTCAGCTACAGTGAATAGGCTAGAGGAACCTGTCGTGTGGCAGCACTTGGAAGGGTCACTCCCTGCCATGCAGAGGAAAGGAGGCTTGGAAATGATGGCCACGTGCCCACAGTCCAAGCTAATTTGTGGCAGGCAGAGCTGCGTCATGGCTCTTGGCCGTTGGTCAGAGGAGGGCTGTCTCTAAGGCTCCAGAGGTGGTTCAGCAGGTGTCAGGGGAGGGGAGCCGGACTCTCGAGCTACTCACCGCTCCCCTCTATGCTCTTCAGTCCATATTTGAGGCTGCAGCTGGGGCTTAGACCTCCTATGCATTCAGAGACTCATTCCTCTAATGTCTCCACACTCCCAGCCTGAAAATCCAGATTCCCCTGTCTAGCACCTAGAAGCTAGAATCAAGCTGGGGGCAGGAGCTGGTGTAGTCCAGGGGAAGTCACACTGCCCAGGCCGCCCGAGTCCCCCTCGGCCCCAGACTCTTCCTCTTCAGCCTTTTCCTTTAGGCAGGGAGTGAGCTGTCTGTTGTAATTGGCTAGGCACCCAGTCCTGGCACTCCGGGATGCTCTTTCTTGCTGGTTTCTGTTCTCACTGGTGTCTCACAGAGCTCAGCCTGCCCTTAGTTCAGTGTGCTTACCATCTTTGGATTGTTGGCCAGCTTTGAGCTGCTTTGATGGAGTGACGCAGGTAGCAAGCGGGTGTGGTAAGAATGCAGGGCCTCAGGTCCCTGTACCAGCTAGCACCTGCAGTGTCTACTCCCACATGTCTTGACCTCTCTGGTCTGATGCTACTTGCTGCTAGCTCCAGATACCCACTTCTCTCTTGAGGCACCGGGTCAAGGGATTGCGGCTTGGCACAGTGCTCAGGGTGTCATGTTAATGGGCAGAGTTGCAGAACCACTCTGGAAGAAATACCAGGCTTTGCATAAGAGGATCTTGGTCAATGTAGGCTCTAAGCTCAGCCACCAATTAACGAGTGACCTCCAGCAAGGCACTTTGTCCCTTGGAAGACCAGCTGCCCTGTCTGAAGAATCGGGGGAAGCGATGGCAGCGGCCGCTTCCTGGATCTGGAGCTCCCCGGGTCCCTGCGCGTTGTGTTCTGGAGCTCCCCGGGTCCCTGCGCGTTGTGATCTGGAGCTCCCCCAGTCCCTGCGCATTGTGATCTGGAGCTCCCCGGATCCCTGCGCGTTGTGATCTGGAGCTCCCCCAGTCCCTGCGCGTTGTGATCTGGAGCTCCCCCAGTCCCTGCGCGTTGTGATCTGGAGCTCCCCCAGTCCCTGCGCATTGTGATCTGGAGCTCCCCCAGTCCCTGCGCATTGTGATCTGTGCGCATTGTGATCTGGAGCTCCCCCGGTCCCTGCGCATTGTGATCTGGAGCTCCCCGGGTCCCTGCGTGTTGTGATCTGGAGCTCCCCGGGTCCCTGCGCATTGTGATCTGGAGCTCCCTGGGTCCCTGCGCGTTGTGATCTGGAGCTCCCCGGGTCCCTGCGCGTTGTGATCTGGAGCTCCCCGGGTCCCTGCACGTTGTGATCTGGAGCTCCCCAGGTCCCTGCGCATTGTGATCTGGAGCTCCCCGGATCCCTGCGCATTGTGATCTGGAGCTCCCCGGTCCCTGCGCATTGTGATCTTGTCACTTGGGCCAGAAACAGCTTTTGTCATCATGGTATGGAGTTCCTGACAGTGCCCCCACCCCTCACCCCCAGAACTGTGTCAACACATTGGTCTTTTTCCACACAGACAACGGGGAGGGGCAAGTGGCCATGTTGGCCAGGCCCCAGCCAGCTCTTTCCAGCTGCCAAATGGGTCAGTGGCTGCAAATGTCCCTGGGTTTGTAACAATGATCAAGCAATCGTGGGCTCCTGGACACCTTGGAACAGGCTTTTCGAGGCCAAATGCTTTGCAGATTGAATTTCTGGAGAGAAAACAGCTGAGTTTCCCTGAGCTATTTCTTACAAGGAAGCAAAAGAGTTTCTGTGTGTGTAGGCACGTGTGCGTCAGTGTGAGCGTGCGCACGCGTGTGTGTGTGTGTGTGTGTGTGTGAGAGAGAGAGAGAGAGTGTTCACTGTCTTCGATGAACGGAAGAGAGTCAGCAAACACTGAGGACGGTCCAGTGCCCCCCCTCCCTCCAGCAGTTGACATCAGCCACTGGGGCAGCTCATACATCTCGGATTTTTCAGGGACAGCTCTGAGAACAAAGAATTTCATGATAGGGTTTGGGGGTGGCCCCCCCCCTTAAATAATGTTTTGAAGAGTTGCCCTGGAGAATTGTGAGAAGCAGAGGGGCTGATGACTGTCGTTGGTCATGTCAGATGAGCACAAGATTATCCAACTGAGAGAGGGTATCCTTCCCCCGTCAGCAGGACTGGAGGGTTTCAGGGCTGCTCTGCCAGAAAGCCAGCACTGGGCCCTAATCACAAACAGACTGATCAGTTACAACCAGAAGTATTACTTTAGACTCTTGGCTTTGATGGGGAAGAATGCAGTTTTCCTTAGCCCCTCCCCCACCCTCTCAAGTTAAACAAGATCTGTGAAAGCCGTATCTCTGGGTCTTAAAGAGGTCAGAATTCAAGCCAGAGAGAGAGAGATCACAAGACCATCTTTGAAGGGCACCACTGAGCCCCACTGACATTGGGGCTGAGCCATTTGCTATCCCCAGACTTCTTCGGGGTGAGCTGAGCAGCACCAATTTTCCCAGAGTCATTTTTGCTCTCCTGGGGCCTCCTCACCCCTGACATGTTCATCAGCTGAAAGTTCTGCGTTTTCTACTTGTTTGTCATATACTTTCATTGTATGAGGTAGGGAGGAGGTCAGGTGGCTATCCCAGAGAATATGGCTTGCACATGGAGTCCTGGCACTCCAGCCTAGCCCTGAACGTAGGGGGGAGCTGCTTCTCCTCCTTCCCTTGCTCCCCAGCAGGCCTTGGATGACCTCTCCCCATGGCATCAATGTGGTAGAGCCATGGCTTTGTGGGGGGGAGCGCTTCCCTAGCACTGAGCAGATCCTCAGCCAGTGTGGACTTGTTGCCAAAAGAGTGGGACTGTCACCAGCTGTCCTTGGAGGAGAGAGAAGCTTAGCTCATCATCTGGTCTTTGCACAGGGAAAATGAGCATCCAGGGCATCTGCCTCACTGGTGCCCTTATGAATGTTTACCCTCTTCTGCTTCTAGAGCCCAGTGCTGTGTCCCAGGCACAGCCAAACACAAACTCACCTCCTTGGATTTAAAGGCTCTCCACTTACAGCAGGGCCCAATCACCTTGGCATTGACATGGCAGCTAACGGGGAGCATTTTAGACCTTGAGCCTAATCTTCCCTCTGTGAACACATCTCTCAAACCCCATGGGGACATCCACCACCTCAGAGCCTTGGACAGAGAAATTCCCTTGTAGATGAGGTTCCTGGATGGGAAGCTGCATGGAATCTAAGGCAGGAGGGTCAGGTACCGATCCAGAGGACAAGGCAGGAAAAGGGGCATGGAGACAACCACATTCCAGTGTAAAGGACAGGCTGGAGCTGAAGGCTTGATGTTACTACACTTCCTTTCTGTGATGCAGCACATCATGGCTGAGAACTGGGACATGTCTTGGGCCTGGCATTGCTAAGATATCTTTTTTTTTTTTTTTTAATTTTATGTGTATGAGTGTACTGTCCGAATGTAAGTATGTGGACCCATGTCATGCAATGCTGCGGAGGTCAGAAGAGGGTGTCGGAGTCCCTGGAACTGGAGTTAAAGACAGTTCTTAGCCGCCATGTGGGTGCAGGGAATCGGACCCAGGTCTTCTGCAGGAGCAGTCGGTGCTCCTAACAGCTGAGCCATCTCTCCACCCCACTAAGATATCTTTAGAGAAAAGAGAAGTTCATGGCCTGCCTCTATCCATTCCCACCCCTCCTACCTTCTGCTGTCTGACTCTGACCAGATCTTCCCACCCCAAATCACTTACAGTGGACTCTTCCAAGAGTCCAGAAGTGATAGGGCAAACAAACAAGCAAACATGTAATCAGGAGCTAGACATCAGATATTTTCATTCATTTATTTGTCCATTCGTTCATTTGCCTTTCTCTCTTGCTGTGTGCTAGAACAGAGGTGAACTGGGAAGAAGTTGAAGGAACCATGAGCTACACAGTGCGCTGAGAGCCACCCACCATCAGTCAGCTGCGGGGAGCTTTCTTTCTGTACCCCCCCCTCCAGTGTTGGTAGTAGAAAAAAAGCTGTAGCCTCATTGGTGTCCTTGTGTGTCCATCATTACTGCCTAGCCAATCACCAGAGGTGCTGCGCAGTGAGCGAGGACAAGGGCTTGGGGCAGTTTGAAGGGACCTTTCTCGTGGATTGGAGTAGGATCTACACTAGATGCGTTCTCAGAAACCAGGAAGATAAGTTATCCCTACACAGTGGGACCTGGAGGGGAAATGGAGCAGGAAGTTCTTCAGAGAATCTGTGCCTAGATTCCCACAAACACCTCTGAGGCTCCACAACCATCCAGGACAAGGGAATTTAGAAGCTAAATTAAGCCCTTCACTGCTTTCCAGAGATTTAGTATGAGAAACCTGTTTATAACCTGGGTGAGTGATCCTGGAAGACTCCCTCCATGCCAGGCATGGAGCTGAACCTCCTGTTTATAACCTGGGTGAGTGATCCTGGAAGACCCCCTCCATGCCAGGCATGGAGCTGAACCTCCTGTTTATAACCTGGGTGAGTGGTCCTGGAAGACCCCCTCCATGACAGGCATGGAGCTGAACCTCCTGTTTCATGATTAGCCTCACAGCCCTCTACAGTGCAAGAGCATGACCAAACAGCCAAGGCCATAGAATTCATGTTACCTGCCCGGTCTTCTCTTATGCTCCGCACTCTCTTGGTCACTCCTCTGTAGCTCTCTGTAGGTACTGAGTAGAACCCCATGGTAAGGGGGTTGGATTTAGGGCAACTGTCTCTCCTCCTACCACAGGGTTCTAGAGTCTCTGGGGCAGCCCACTCCAGAATTCCAGGTTGCACCTGTTAAGGAAGGCTTGTTTGTGTGTCGTGTGCATGAAGCTGTGCACAGGGTCCTAGTGGAAGCTGGGGCTGCATTCCACCAGGAGATTTACCCCGGGACTGGGTCTGTCCCTGACAACTGCCCTACAGACTGCCCTGAGCTTTCCTTTCTCATTCCTATGAGGAGAGAGGCCCAAGCAGAACTGCCCAGGTCAGACTCACCGGCAGGTTGCTGGCTCCAGCACTTGTAGATGGGAATGTTGGCCTCATGTATGGTCTGGAGCCAGTTAGACCACCAATAACACCAGTCTCTATGCCTCAGGCCCCTGGGGTGGCTCCCCCTATGTGTGCTTCGATGCTCTCAGTTACTTCCCAGCATTGGAGAACTGGAGGGGAACACTGTCCAGAGAATAGCCATTCTAGCAGGACAAAGGCCCTGGGCCAGAGTGCTGAGTGCTGGGAAGAACTTGGCCACCATGCGCTTGCAGATCCAGGAGCTGACGTGCCACTGGACATGTATTGAGGGCACTTCATCCTTTCACAAGGTTTCCTTTGTTTTCTTTCACTCCACATTGGATCAAGGGAAAAGTTTCCATTGGGACTTCTGGATTGTCAGTACACTGGCTGATAGCCCTTGTTTAAAAGAAAAGTCTGACTCCAGCTTAGTGTCTTGCTAGAATTTGCCTTAATACCTTGCTGAACTTCAAGGCATCCCTGTATGTACTTTTCCAGTTCTCTGATATGTGGGATAGTGGTTTTCCATTCAGTATATGGCACAGGAAAATGTCTTTCTGAAAAGCATATTTACATTTTCAAGTTATCATCTTAAATAAACACATTAAGCAAACACTCGTACAGGTGTTGTTGAGATAACTTAATGGATTGTTTGCCTGGGGGTTTCGGGAACTGTAGCTTTTAAAGTATCCCAAGTGGGACACTCTCTCCTGGGCTCCCTCCCAGTCCCACAGTCTTCTAGGGTGACATGACACCAGTGGCTCCCAGATTCCAACTGGGAAAGGCGCCTGGAAAAGCATGGGCATTGGTGGTGACTGCTCCCCACACTGCACAGAGGAATCCACGTTGTCAGAGAGCTGTTGACGTCAGGCGGTACAGAATTTTTGCAAGCCCTCTATTTAAAATTCCCCAGAAATTAAATAAGGAGGGTTTGGAGGGAGAAATGCCCTCAACAAATTGTGGAGTGGGTTTGTTTTGTTTATGGAGACGAATCTTTAAAGTTGCAATTGCCCCTGTTTTATTTTTGCCCAATTGAAGATGGGCTGGACTCAGCTGGGAGGGAGGAAAGGCTTGTCAGCTCACAGCTCTTAGTTGAAACCAATTCAATTCTAGGGCCAGGAAGCTTCTGTTTTTAGCAAAGAGAGAAAAGGGAAGACATATACAAACTCATCTGTGTCTACTTCTTAGGCACTAGAAAGAGCTCAGAGAATAAGCATGACTTTTTTATTTCAAATAACCACACAGGGGCTGGCGAGACGGCTCCGGAGTTACGAGCACTTGCTGCTCTTCCGAAGGGTTTGATTTCAGTTACTAGAGCCCACGTCAGGTGGCTCACACCACTTGTAACTCCGACCTCAGGGGTCTGAACATCCTCTTCTAGCTTCCATGACACACACAAAGAGATTAAAATAAATCTTAAGGGGCTGGAAAGATGGCCTAGCAGTTAAGAGCGCTGATCGCTCTTACAGAGGACCCGGGTTCAATCCCCAGCACCCACATGACGGCCAAGAACCGTCTGAAACTCCAATTCCAGGAGGTCCAGTTCCAGGGGAATCCAACACCCTCTTCTGACCTCCGCGGCATTGCACGACACGGGTGCACAAACATACATGCAGACAGTACATTCATACACATACAGAAATAAATAAAATGAATAATAAAAAAATTTTTTTAAATAAATCTTAAAAGAGAACCCTAAAGTAGCCAGTCAGGCTTGGTATAGTTCAGTGTGAAAGTGCTTTACTAAGTATCCACAAGGCCCTGGGTTCAATCACCAGTACTGCCCACCCACCCCACTCCACAAGGCAATCCCACAGCCTCAGCTCCACATGGTGAAGACAGAAGCCAGGCATGTTGCTGGGCACTTTGCATTCTTTCCTTTTCTTTCTCCACAACCCTGGTAGGCCATGAGGCCTCGGGTTCCCCTCCCATCTCACCAGAGCCTCGTCCTCAGCCTCGTCTGGGATGAGGTCTGTTCCCTGAAACCATCATCTACCCGTGGTCTCTGCAATGGTCACAAGCCATATGCAAATTTTCCGCCTCACATAGAGGGCATGGTTAGTCCCTTTCCTGTTCTGTCTCAGTTCAATGTTCTATAATGACTGGCCCTTCTCTTCAGATCTCCCCTGTAACACAGGGAGCTGGCAGCTGGCAGCCTCTTCAGTTGTAACACAGTTCAAATCTACTCTACTGTGATTCACAGTAAAGATAGGTGGTTTGTTTCATGAAGTTGGAGTAGATGACTTATTTTAAATACAATCATCCAGCTCATAACACTGTTTCAGTTAGTGATGCATATACCATGTTGGTCCCATGAGGTTAGAATGGAATTGAAGAATTCCTATCTCCTAGTAGTATCATAGCTGTTGTAATGTCAGAGTGCAAAACATTACTTGTGTTTGTGTTAATGCTGATATAAATAAACCTGTGCTGCTATAATCCCAGCATTGAGGAGGCAGAGGCAGGAGGACCACACATTTAAGGCCAGCCTGGGCCACATAGAGAAATCCCATATTAAAAAAAAAAAAAATCATGCCTGGAAAGATAGCTCAGCAGTGAAGAAAGTGGGCTATCCTTGCAGAGGACCTGGGTCTCCCTGTAGCCACAGCCGGCCTGGAACTCACTCTGTAGACCAAGCTGGCCTCAATCTCACAGAGATCCACCTGCCTCTGCCTCCTAAGTGCTGGGATTAAAGACGTGCCACCATATTGGCTCATTAAAAAATGTAAACTACATTATTAGTCATGTAAATGTACACTTAATACTGTTATGCCCAGGACATAATATGAGGTAATGATGAACAGTGGTCGCTGACATATCTACTCTGCCATCCTTTTTTATTGTTGTTTGAATATAAATCCCTATTTATGTTTTTTTTTATTTTATTCATTTATTTATGTGTATGAATGTGCTGTCTGCATGTAGATCTGTGCACCCGTGTCATGCAGTGCCACGGAGGTCAGAAGAGGGTGTCAGATTCCCCTAGAACTGGAGTTCTCCTGGAATTGGAGTTGCAGACAGTTCTCAGCCGCCATGTTGGTGCTGGGGATCAAACCTGGGTCCTCTGCAAGAGCAGTCGGTGCTCTTAACCGCTAGGCCATCTCTTCAGCCCCTATTTATTTTTTTAAATTACTAAGACAGTCTGTTGTGTTATATTATCAGCAACCTTATACATCTCAAATTATGGCATCTCCTGATTGTATCACAAGACCCCCTTCAGGTGACAGACTGTGTGTGCATAAATGCTTTCTAGATTGTTCACACAATAGTGAAGTCAACATGGTTTTCACAATGTATCCCTTTCCTTAGATGGCACACACACGTGCATGTGTTTGTGTGTGTATATATGTATGTATGTATGTATGTATGTACATATGTATATATGTATAATGCAAGCCGCAGAATACGTAGTTCAAGGATATGGCAAAGATGGTGAGCGGTATAGGGACACCTGAGGTTTAGGAAATGACGGTCCAAAGTTACACCCGCCTGCCAAGAGGTCTTGGGTGGAGACCTTGTATCAGAAAGTCCCTTTGGCCTGGGTGTCCCTGCCATACCCTGTCACATGGCCTCAAAGAAGAGGTGACTTTTTTTTTTCTTTTCGGTATTTTCGAGACAGGATTTCCCTATAGCCCCAGCTGTCCTGGAATTCGGTCTGTAGACCAGGCTGGCCTTGAACTCACAGAGATCCGCCTGCCTCTGCCTCCCAAGTGCTAGGATTAAAGGCGTGTGCCACCACGCCAGGCGAGAAGAGGTGACTTCTTTTTTTTTTTTTTTTTTTTTTTTTTTTTATTTCTGTATGTGTACGAATGTACTGTCTGCATGCAGGTTTGTGCACCCGTGCCGTGCAATGCCTCGGAGGTCAGAAGAGGGTATCCGATTCCCCTGGAACTGGAGTTCTCCTGGAATTGGAGTTTCAGACTGTTCTCGGCCGCCATGTGGGTGCTGGGGTTTGAACCAGGGTCCTCTGTAAGAGCGGTCGGTGCAAGAAGAGGTGACTTCTAAGTGGCCCTGAAAACCACCTGTCAGGCCTCTCCCCTATTTGAGGAGCTGATGGGGTAAAAGCTGACCATGGAATATTTTGAGACAGGGTTGCTTGCAGACAGCAGTGGAGTAGAAAAGGAGTCAGCAGAGGTACTACTTTCCTTGGCTCATTTGTGAGGTAGATTTGGGGAATTATAGAAAGAGCTGGGGGTCATCAGCCTGAAAACAAGAGTTGGATCCCTAGAACCCATGGAAAGGTAGAAGGAGTTGTCCTCTGAGCTCCACGTGTGCAAGGTACACATGCCCACATATGCGTCATGCACCTACACACACAATGTAATAGTTATGAAGGGAGGGCCAGTGAGATGGCTCAACAGATGAAGGTGCTCATCACAGTAATAATGAAGGTGCTCATCACAATAATAATTTTTAAGTGAGAAAGGAAAAAGATCAATTTGTGATGGTCTCCTGCAAGGGAATGAATGCCTGGGATGGTTTTTAAGAGTCACTAGATGAGTGTTATACTGGACACTAGCTCTGGTGCCTCTTGCTCGGCTCTGCACCTTGCATAAGTCACCCATTCCTAAGGCAGTCCATGATTTCAGATTGGGAGACAGGCCTTTTCCTTCAGACCTGGATATAAAATACTCAGAACTCATCTCTTTTTTAAAAATAATGTTTTATATGTATGAGTATATTGCCTCTATGTATGTAAGTATACCCGTGTTGCACAACGCCTGAGGTCAGAAGAGAGTATCAGATTCCTCTGGGACCAGAGTTATGGATGTTGTCAGCCTCCATGTGGGTGCTGTGATTCGAACCCAGGTCTTCTGCAAGAGCAGCCACTGCTCTTAACTGATGAGCCATCTCTCCAGCTCCAGAACTTGTCTCTTATCCTTGCTACCAAGCGGATGTCCCACATAACCTGTACCGCCCTGGATATTCCCAGTTTGCACCTAAGATTTTGGTGTAATTTTAGTTAGTTAGTTAGTTAGTTAGTTAGTTAGTTAGTTAGTTTGCTTGTTTTTGAGTCGGGGTCTCATGTATCCCATGCTGGCCTCAAACTTTCTTGAACTTCTGATCCTCCTGCCCCTACCTCCCGGTGCTGGGATTATAGATGTTTTCCACTAAGCCTGGTTCTTGCAGCTCTGAAGTGAAACCTAGAGCTTCATTCAGGCTAGGTAAATAATTCTGTCAACAGAGTTACATCCTCAGCACTTGGTATAATTTCAGCTTTAAAAAATCATTGGATCCCCATGGAGCTGGAATTATAAGCAGTTGTGGGCCCCCTGCCATGGGCGCTAGAAACCAAACTCAGTAGTACGTGCTTTTAATCACTGATCCATCCATCTAGCCCCTCTTGACATAATTTTAAACAGTACCTCCTCCATTTGGTCAAAAGAGCAAGTACACAATTCTAATCACTGTGTTAACCCAGACCCTTTTTGTTGTTGTTGATGTTGTTGTATTTTTGAGACAAGGTTTCCCTGTAGCCCCAGCTGCCCTGGAACTCACTTTGTAGACTAGGCTGACCTTGAACTCACAGAGATCCACCTGCCTCTGCCTCCTGAGAGCTAGAGTTAAAGGTGTGCGCCATCACACTCGGCCCAACCTGGGCCTTTTCTTCTCTCCATCTAAGCCTAGCATCTTGTCAGATTTTTTTTACCTGTCAGATGGTAAATCTGCTTAGACCATGTTTTCTCCCTTTGGCTCCTGGTCCTGGCACAGCCTCTGCTAAATGAGATGCTGCCACCAACGCAGCATGTGTGTTCTCATCCTGTGCTGATTAAAATATCCAGGATGACAGGCTCCCATCAAGCCCTCTGTGGATGCCAGGGTCTGGGGATCTCTGCTGGATGATCACACAGACCCAAGAGCCCAGAGTGCTGGGCTCTGGTACATCCCCAACACCAGGTACAGGTCACTGGCTATCAGAGCCTAGGGTGGCCTGGTCCCCTCCCTTATACTGCCCTGTCCAGCACTGCCTTTGCTGGTCTGAGGAATCCCATTCTGTGCCCTCTGAGCATCCCTTGGGGAATCTGTGTTGCCGATTCCATGACCAGCACTGAGTCACTACTGTCTGCTCTGGAATTTACCTCCCTCTTCCATGAAAGTTGGGACTGTGCACATTTCATGTCCTTCGGCCTTGTTGTCATTCCTACCTTCAGGATCACTGATGGTGACAGGCAGGCCCTTTGTCAAGTGTTCAAGGAACCTCTTCCCATGGCAGGCCATGACAGCTTCTGCAGGCACCTGACAGTGCTGCCCCCTCTCCTTGGGCCCACTTGTGCCCAGCTAGTGAATATGTCCAGTCCAGCACCAGCTCTGAGAGTAGACAGATGGGCCAGAGTTCCCCATCCTGCACTGCAGAGAATGGAACCTTCCAGTCCTGATTCTAAGCAGCTCCCCTCCTTGTTTCTCTTCGTCATTTGCAATTCTCCCCCCCCCTTTAAATATCCCTTTTCTTTTTTTTTTAATTTTATTTATTTCTGTATGTGTATGAATGTACTGTCTGCATGCAGGTCTGTGCACCCATGTCGTGCAATGCCGCAGAGGTCAGAAGAGGGTGTCGGATTCCCCTGGAACTGGAGTTCTCCTGGAATTGGGGTTTCAGACGGCTCTCGGCCGCCATGTGGGTGCTGGGGATGGAACCCGGGTCCTCCGCAAGAACGATCGGCGCTCTTAACCGCTAGGCCATCTCTCCAGCCCCTAATATCCCTTTTCTATGGCCACCTCTGCCCAACCCGTGCATGTCACCTACCATTTAATCAGACATCAGCTTCCTGGATTGTCTGTCCTTCTGAGCTACTTTCTGTTTGGGAGTCTGGCCTATAATGGGCTAGACAGGAACCAGTAAGTTTGATATCTGTCTTTGACTCTCTCAGTACTGGGGGTTAAACCTAGGGTCTCACATGCTGGATAAGAACTGTACCACTGAGCTACAACTCCAGCCCTAAGAAATAGTGATGGGGAACATCCCACTGTAAGCATCCTGGGTGTCACAGGATGAGCTCCATCTCCTCTGCTCTGCCCTTTCCCAGGCTGCACTCCCACTAGACTCCCCTTCCTCCATTTCCAGGTCTCATCTGCCAGCCAGCTCAAGTCTCCTCTATAAATTCTTCCCTCACTCGATCTGATCACTGGCTCCGCCGTTTCTTCAATAAGGTTTGAGTCAACCACCATCATGTGCACTGCATGGACTGTCTGGGTCCTCCTGTGGCATTTAGCCAAGCAGTTCATGCCATAATTCACTGTGGCTGTGCTCCCGGTGCTCTGTACCCCTGAAGCTCTATGGAAGCTTTGTGCCATCTTGTACTCTCCATCCCCAACCCTACCTGTGCCAGATATACATGTCTCCTCCCTCCTTCCCTTCCTTCCCAGGGTCTCCTATAGCCCAAGCTGGCCTCAGTTACTGCTGAACTGAGGATGACCTTGAACTTTTGATCTACCTGCCTCTACCTCCCAAGTGCTAGGATTACAGGCATGCACTACCATGCCCAGTTTATCAACAGAGCCTTCCAGATCAAAGCTAAATGGCAGTGCCAATGAAAGTTAGTGTTCCCTCCCCCTCATTGTCTGGTCACCTACAACCCACCTGTCCAGCCCTGATCTAAACATGATGCCAGCTCTTAGCAACTTGCTAGGATTCAGGTGTTACTTCGAATCCTTTAAGGGAATTAACTCATCTAATCCTTATAACTACACTGTGAAAACTTGGGCCACTTTACAGATAAAGTGTTATACTTTGCTAGCTATGAAGTAGCAAGGATTTGATCCCAGGCAGCACATGGTTCCAGAGCCCTTGCTTAAATCCATTCTCTCCCCAGCTTTCTGTCACATCTCTCTGCAGAAGCTCATCAGATGAACCACCTTCTCAACACCTCATCCATGACATCAACTTGCCCAGCTCCATCAGATCCCTGTGGCCTTGGCAGGCCCCAGGCTCACCCTAGGCTCCTCCAGCAAGGTAGGCAGCCTGAGCTAGGAGAAGAGGCCACAGCCTAGCTCCTGCTGTCTCCTTGCCATGGGCTCCACAAACCCTTCCAAGTGGTGACGTAGGCAGCCTGTGCTCATGGTCTCGGAATCCATCACCCTGGGAAGGTTCTGGGACCCTGTGGCCTCAGAGCCCCATCTGGGGGAAGGGGGCGGGCGGGACAACAGACCAGAGTGTGTTCCAAGAGTAGGACTAGCTGAGTGAGTCAGGAGGGCAGAGGCTATACGGGTGCACACAGGAGGGCAGGGGGCTATACGGGTGCACACAGGAGGGCAGGGGCTATACGGGTGCACACAGGAGGGCAGGGGGCTATATGGGTGCACATAGGAGGGCAGGGGGCTATACGGGTACACACAGGAGGGCAGGGGCTATACGGGTGCACACAGGAGGGCAGGGGCTATACAGGTGCACACAGGAGGGCAGGGGGCTATATGGGTGCGCACAGGAGGGCCAGGGGAGCCTCTGGCCTGCACCAAAGCCTCCTGTTTTCTTTGGACTGTGGAGGCCTCATGCTGAGAGCTGGAGTGTGTCTTGGCCAGAGGCTGCAGTGACAGAGCCTTCTTACCCGGAGGGTGGCCTTTTGCTGTTCTTAAAGGCACAGCACGCATGGGCTGGCTGCCTTTCTGGTGTTTCCAGTCCCTCTCTGGGAGAAGCTCTGGATCTGCATTAAGGTCACAGGAACAAGATCAGGTGGAGGCCAGGGTAAAGGAAGTCCCATCTGGGGCCCAGCCTTGGCCAGGTGACCAGCGCTGAAAACACAGGCTTCCAGTCCTTCCCTCCTCTCAGCATCCCCAGTCCCCGCCATTTGATGCTCACTAATCTTAGCCTCCCGCCTTCTCCAAACCTTCTCCAAGGGAGGAACATGGAAATGTCTGCACACATCACCCTTCTGAAGAGGACAAGGCTGGGGCATAATGGAAAGATGGAGGCCTTTCTGACAGCAGGCTAGGGTACTGCTAGGATTCTGGTAGGATAGACTTCTGGCACCCCCAGAATCCAAACCGGAAGACCCTAAATGTTTGTACCTTTTAACACGTCCTTTACCCCTAGATCAGCTCCAAAATCAGTGTTAGGCTACCTCGAATCCTGGGTTTGGGCCAAGAGGCAGACACTGGTGCTGGAGCGGGGGCCAACCCTCCTGCTGGGCTCACAGTTGATGCCCTGGGAGTGGCAGGGAAGCAGATTATTCTCAAGGGGGTGGGGTTCTTGGCTAGAACAGTGTCTGGCATGTACCCGGTACTCAGTAAATAGTCAATGTGTGAAAGGTGATTGGCAACACTGTCCCCAACTCAGGAAAACCCTCCCATAGAGAATTATTATCCTGGTATCCCAGCGAGGCTCACAGAGGCCTAGTGACCTGGCCCCGTTAGGAAATCGTGAAGCCAGGATCAGAACGGGCCCAGTCCCAGGGTGAACAGAGCCTGGAGAGCGGGGAGTCTGAACTCCGGAGGACACGACCGTCAGCATCTGGGAGGACTGGGAGGACCGGGAAGATTGCAGAAGTGGAGGAAGGTCTCCCTTCCCCTGCAGTCTGCTTTGTCCCAGGCTGAGCTGTGACCTCGGGGGATTTTATTAACATCCTAACTGTATACAGCTGGCCTCACTCTGGCCCTAAGGAGCTAATTACCCTCCCTGTTTAAGGAAGCCATTGTGGCCTGGGAGTGCCCATAGCTTCTGGCCACCCCAAGCCCAGCCCAGCCCCCTCCTGGAGAGGATAAGGCCTCGGCTGCGCTCACGCTCTCTTTTTCCTTCTAGCCTTTTCCTCATCTTACTCTGCCCCCATCGTGGCAGCATTGGAAAGTTTCAATGAGAACCCATCCCAAGGGCTTTGAAAGTGGCAAACCCTTAACAAACAGCCTGTGACCTGAGAGATGGCATCTGCTCCTGAGCCCGAGCGTTTCCCTCCTGGAGATGGGCCAGGTGGTCTACACCTCTCACACCTGAGCTGAACAGACTAGATACACCTCTTGGTTTCTGTCTTCTTGCTACTTGGCCCCTGGACTAAGATAAAGGGGCTGGTTCTTGAGGCCCTCCAAACAGGGCTGGGCATGAATGGCCAGGGCCTTGCTGCCCTGTGGACAGCTTGACCTAGAGAAAAGAAGTTGGTCAAGAAGGGATCTTGACAAATCCTCACCAGATGCCTGCTTCTGAGCCACACTGCTTCCTCAGAGAACATCTGTGTTGAAAGCACGGCCACATGATACAAGGCCTGGTGAAACGGGGCACCCCCTTCCATGACCTCCAGCCAGGGTCTGAGGAAGAGGCCTTTGGGAAGACTTTGGTGTTCCAAAAGTGCTACTCCAGATGCTGAGTGGGGAGATACTTCAGGCAGGGAGCTCTGTGGAGTCCAGGTCCTCTGGCTGCTTTGGGGACTCCACTAGCCACAGCCTTTGAGCAATAAAGCCATTATTGGAGCTTCAGGGAAGATGGGGGTGCTGCTGCAAGCCATCCTGTCAGTGGCCTCATGCAGTATGGAGTCCAGATATACTAGTGACCACAAGTGAGGTAAAGGAAATCCATGCCTATCCCCTACCAAGACACGAGGATTGACAGGCAAGCCTACATAGTATTTACACAGGGACTGACACACATGCCTGCATAGTATTTCAGCCACCTGACTCTGGAAGAGGAGGAGAAAGGTTTCTACTCAAACCTAGGGTGGTGGAATAGTTGATAAGCTTTCTATCCCCATGGCTGCCTCTTTGCGCTCATGAGTGGCATCCAGGTCCGATTGATACATGCTAGCCCTCTCTACAAAGAGTAGACAGAGAAACCTCCTTGGACATCCCAATGGCGACTCGCCATTTCTTGGCCGGCTCTTGGTGCTTAGGAGTCTTCCTGACTCAAAGAGGCAGACATTGAAAGCCCTCTCTTCATGTCTATGAACGGTGGTCCTGGGAGTCTTCCTCTAGCCACTGACAGCAGAAGCATTGGCCTCTTCTTACCCAAATGTCAGAACATTCTAGGGACAAACAGGTGAGTGGGGACCTCCCACAGCCAAGAACTACCTCCAGTCTCAACGGGAGCATCCATCTCCCACTGTCTCTAGTTCTCAAGGGTGCTGGAAGCACATCCTGACCGTCAGGTTGCAGGATCTGAGCCGCCTCAACCTAGTCTCTTTCCCCAGAAGTTGAGTGAGTCCATTTGTGTAGTGCCCAGCAGCCACATCTGTCCCCAGAGGAAGGGAAATGCTAGGGAGTGTCAGGAGAGTATCCCCAGCCTCTGGCCTGTCACCACCCTGTCCCCCAAATGGGTACCAATACCTGCCTGTCCTGAATTGCTCAGTGGCTTCAACTGTTCTCTCATAAGTCAAGCCTTTCTTCTGCCTTAATCCAGAGACCCAGCATCTTATAAATCACCCCAGCTACCCTTTTGTGGCCTGATCCAGTACTCAGGTTCCACCCACTCTGCGCATGGTGTGTCGTTTCCTCTATCTGTGACTGGTCCAGTACCCAGGTTCCACCCACTCTGCGCATGGTGTGTCGTTCCCTCTATCTGTGACTGGTCCAGTACCCAGGTTCCACCCGCTCTGCGCATGGTGTCTCGTTTCCTCTGTCTGTGACAGGAACACAGCAGGAAGTATGCGCATGGACATTCTGAGAGAATAATCTGGAAGAGTCAGGATTTGGAGCCAGGGTAGAAAGCAGAGCCTGTTAGACTTGGGCATCACTTCTCCCAGCAGTGGCAGCGTGTGTCCAGTTCTTCCTGACTGATGGCCTATGACTCCCAGACCCAGGCTGCCTTCTTCAAACTTGTATGGGCTGTATCAGGGGAAGGTCTCAGTTCCTACAGTTGCCAGACCCAGAAGAAGGCCCAGGGAACAGAGGGGCTGGACCTACAGTTTGGGGGCAGGACTCCTGCTGCCCTCTTTTTCACTCTAGGAAGAAATGGACACTTGTGGCTAAGCAAGGCTGCCAGCAGGAGCCCTGGATCATGGTGTCTGAGCCAGAGCATTGGTCCGATCCCTCTGTGGCAGAGGAAGCAGAGATTCTGCAAAGCCAACAACCCAACCAAGGCCTCTGGGGCAAACAGTCCAGGGCTCAATGGGCTCTGTAGAGCTGCAAGCAAAGGACTGTGGAACTCAGAAGTCAGGATAGCATTCAGGAATAGGCCATGTTATTAGGAAACCTAGGTTTGTTGTAAGGGACAGTGAGGACCTAGTTGAAGACCTAGGAAATGACCTGGATTCCAAGGCCTGCCTGCCTGGGATGGGTCTGATTGGTCTTCCTCTTCTCTCTATTCTCATTGGGTAGCCTCTTCTGTCTTCCCAGGCTCAGCCTGGTTTGGGGGTACCTGGAAGGACCCCCACTGTGCCTTCTCAGGCTGCCAATTACTGCCTGCCCAAAGAGAAAACATGGAGCCTCTGGACAGGACCCAGAGAGCTCTGCCTTGACAGAAAGACATGGAACCAGATTCTATGGAGGACAAAGAAGGATCAGACAGGGAGGGAAAGACCTCCAGGAAGGGAACAACAGCCAGGGGTCCCAAGGCTTCCAGGCTCAGAGATTTTGTTCAGTAACTGATTTTTCAATGAATGAACAAATGAGTGAGCAAGCAATATGAATGAACAAGAGACATGAATGAGCCTTTCTCGTGTGGCCCTGCTCGTCAAAGGTCACATGGAGGATGCAGTGCCCACTTACTGTGATTGCAGTGTCAACACACTTCAAGGGAAGCTGTGAGTAGCTGAAGTGGAAACACCGCTGACCCGTGCTAGGGAAGAGGAAACAGCTGTCAGTCCAGAGGTGGTCAGGCCTTTCAAAACCAAAACCCCTGCTCAACTCCAGCTCAGCAGCAAGGCTAAAGGGTAGAAGGATCCAGGTGGCCCAAACATAGACAGAGCTCACCTCACCTGTCCTACAAGATGGAGTCCACACATGGAGCATACTGTTTCTACTCCATGCATGACATGTTTCCTAATAACCTATGGCCTGTTCCCGAATGCTATCCTGACTTCTGAGTTCCACAGTCCTTTGCTTGCAGCTCTACAGAGCCCATTGAGTTCTGGACTGTTTGCCCCAGAGGCCTTGGTTGGGTTGTTGACTTTGCAGAATCTCTGCTTCCTCTGCCACAGAGGAATTGGACCAATGCTCTGGCTCAGATACCATAATCCAGGACTCTTATACACGGGTCAGAGTCTACTGTGCCCTCTTCTAAGCAGCATATTGGTCTTGTCTACCATGGATGAGATGCAAGTCCCTCAAGGTGTTTCCTGCCGCCAAGGTTGTCTGGCTCTGTGCCCTGCCCTCTGGCCACTCCTTTTCCCTCCCTCCTCAAAAGCCCCAACCCACCTTCACCATCCTGTAGGAACTCAGTCTGTTCTCTTTGTCCCTCTGCAGGCTGGTGGTTTGTGAGCACCTCTGAAGAGCAGGGTTGGGTCCCTGCAACCTATTTGGAAGCCCAGAATGGTACACGAGATGACTCGGACATCAACACCTCCAAGACTGGGGAAGGTGAGGCCCTGTGGGCTCTCAGAGAGGAGGGTAGTCCAGCAGGACGGCAGGGCTGGCTGTCCAGCCTCAGCCACTCCCGGAGGCAGCTCCCCTCCTCTCTAAGCCATCTGAACCCCTAAAGCGGGTTGGACTACACCTAAGCCCCCTTCCATGGGGATCCGTTCCCTGGGGCCCACCCACAGGCTTACTTCCTCCCTGGGCCCATCTTTGCCAGCCCCCACATGGGACTCAGGGAAAATTCTCTTGGGTTGTGGACCTCAGACTTTGGCAACTTTGGGGTAGAGAACTGGCTTAGGGCTAGACATGAGCAGAAAGTTCCTAACCAGAAACCTTGGGCTTCTAAGGACCCCTCAGAGACCTGCCTTTACTCTGACCCAACACTGGGCTTCCTGCAGCATAGATGACCCAAAGTGGTCCTGTGGATATGACTTACACTGTCCACAGTCTTCCTCAGTTAACCCCTTCTCTCGGTATTGGCAGCCTGGCCAATGGTATAGACCTACACTGGCCTGTGAGCAACCTCTCAGATTCTCAGGGACTGGGGCACTAAGGCTCCTGCACACTCACGCTGGCTGGCTGGCTGGCTGGCTGGCTGGCTGGCTCTGGCTCCGGCTCCAGCTCCATGAGGTTGTTCTGAGTGTTTCTCCATGCATTTCACAGAGACTTCTCTGCCCACAGCTACCCCAGCAAGTCTGAGCAAGTTCCCACTTCTGTTCCTGTGCCTTCCAAACCTCCTGTGGCCTGGTAGCAGGAATTCTTTCTCTTAACTATCTGTCCAGAGGGATGATTCAAATGGTTGTATCTGAGCCCAAAAAGATGTAGGCCTGCTACCTGCAGCTCAGGCCTCCTGTCGTCATCCCCACCCCCACCCCACCCAGGTCAAAATAAACAGCTCACCAAGTCCCAGCTCCTTATTCATCCTTCCCCAAGATGTCAGCTGCTGCTGGTGGTCGGGGCCCCGTCCTTCTTCCGGTGTCAGTGCCTTATTTCACCCCTACAATTAGAACAGGGCCTCCGCAGCACCATCAACTTTGTGACAGGGCTCCAGAGCCTCAGCCCTCTTGGGAAGAGCTGGGGCCTTCAGACTGAGCCCTTGTGCTGAGTCTACACTAGACTCAATTATGGTTCTGTCATCTGGTCTGTCTCCAGTCTCCAGACCTTGCCTCCTACCTAGCACCCTATCATAAAGGTAAACCTGGGCCTCTCGGTAACAGCAGCTCCCTACGTGAGGCATGCCTGTGATTCTAGTACTTGAGAGGTAAACGCAGGAGCAGCAAGAGTTCAAAGCCAGCTTTGACTACATAGCAAGGTCAAGGCCAGCCTGGGCTATACAAGACTGTTTCAAAAGAGTGAAAAATAAAACTACTCAAAAGGCCCCAATGCCAGACCAGTAGCAAACCCTTCTGACCCACATATGTCATGTTTCCAACTTCAAAGACAGAGGTTCAAGATGTTTAGTTATGTGTTTGTCTTCATTAGGTTTGAGTACGGGTAGGCCTCACCATTACACCACTCACCTGTCTGTGAAGTGTCTGCTCCTAAGTAGAGAAAGCCACTCTGGGCTCATCAAGGAGAATATGTAATAGGCCACACAAGGAAGGGCAGAGCGGAGGTAGTGGGTAGCAGTAGAGATCACATACACTGAGCAGGAACAAGTCCCAGACATGGAAAACCC
Organism: Rhizomys pruinosus; assembly: GCA_009823505.1. NCBI lineage: Eukaryota > Metazoa > Chordata > Mammalia > Rodentia > Spalacidae > Rhizomys > Rhizomys pruinosus. The sequence continues at coordinate 272,473 of VZQC01015430.1, forward strand.
TGCCGATCTAATAAAAATAGAGGATGGAGCTGGGTATAGTGGCGCACACCTTTAATCCCAGCACTTGGGAGGCAGAGGCAGGCAGATCTCTGATTTCAAGGCCAACCTAGTCTACACTGTTGAGTTCCAGGACAGCTGGGGCTACAGGGAGACCCTGTCTCAAAAACACCAAAAAAAACCCCAGAGGATGGCGGCTTTACATTGAACAAAAATGATAAGTTGTGCTGTTAGGGTTAGATTGCTGCAGTAAACACCATGACCAAAAGTAATGGGAAGGGAAAGGTTTATTTCATCTTACAAGTTACAGTCCATCACCCAGAGAAGCCAAGGCAGGTCACTGGCTCATTCCCTGGCTTCTGCTCAGCTAGCTTTCTTACACAGCCCAGGACCCCCTGCCTAGGGACAGTACCACCCAGAGTGGGCCAGGCCCTCCTATTTCAGTTAACAATCTAGGAAATATCCCCACAGACATGCAACAGGCCAATCTGATGAAGGCAATCCCCCAGTCGAAACTCCATCAGACAACTTGGGACTGTGTCAAGTTGAGAGCTGAAAGCTAACTGTGGAAGTCTTTGATGAAGTAGGAATTAGGCAGCCAGGACATCTTCCATGTTCTCAGGTGTGTGTATATATTAACGGATACGTGCACCCAGGGTGCCACTCTGCACGCTTCCAGCAGGACCTGTGTGCCAGTACCTCTGGCCACAGCTTGGGGAGCTCCTGCCCAAATCCACAGAAAGGCTTAGCTCTAGGGACTCTGCAGATGCCCCCCATCCCGCCCTGCTGGAAGGCTTCCCATGTGACCTTTTAGACTTTGTCTCAGCCCATGTCAGAGCAGATGCACCCCGTGACAGATGAGGACACAGGGCCCCTTCAGACCTTGTCTTAGCCCATGTTAGAGGAGGAGACATCACCCTGTGACAGACAAGGGCAGAGCCTCCATGGGTGACAGAAGGGCTAGGAGTGGGCTGGGCTGGGCTACATTGCTGCTTTGTTGCCTGGCCTCTGTAAGAAGCAGGTGCTGCTCTCTTCCCAGGGAGAGGGTACTCCCAGGCTTTCCTGGGGTCCGGCCCAGGTGTGTGTGGACATGTTACTTTTATTTCCTGGGGTCTGGCCCAGGTGTGTGTGGGCATGTTACTTTTATTCTCTCCACCAGCCAGCTTCTTACCAGAACCAGGCAGCCTGGCAGCTTCCTTCGATGCCAGGGGTAAGTCCAGCTGGCACTCTGGAGCCCTAGTCCAGTGTCCATTCCCTTACAAAGGTAGGACACGTGGAGCCGGGCCTGAGCACAGTGCATGGTAGTGTAGCACTCACTGAAGGACCGTTGCCAGGTCCAGGCAAAGCTGCCTTGAGCGGTGAGAAGCTGAGGAGATGGATAGCATGATGGAGCAGAGCCTGACCTGTGACATCTGTCCATATGCATTCCATTCAGCAAACCTTTCCTGGGGCCAGTACCAACACTGTGTAAGGCCTGGGGACAAAGAGACATAAGGCAGAGTTACCCCCTCAACAAACCCCACCAAGCGAGGACAAGTAAGAAAGCAAAGCTATAAATCAGCCTAGAGTAGGGAGACCCCTGAGCCTACAAGGCCTCGGTCTCCACAGCAGACTTAACCTTCCCTGCACGAAGCCCAGCCCTGTGGCAAGTTCACAGTCATGCTTAGTGAGTCCGTAGATTTCGGCACTGTCTGGGACCCAAGGAAGCAATGATTCCCCCCTCCATCCCTGGGGGCTGCAATTGAGGGGCTCCCCTCCTTGGGCTGCTGTGCAGAACCCTTCCCATCTCTAAGGTACTTGGGTCTGTAATTCATTAGTCCACTCCTAGATTCAGGGGCAGAAGCTATGTTTGGTTGAATTTTTCTCCACAGGCTGACAATGCCACTTGTCAGGGTCATTCCACATGAGCTGGGGTGTGGCCCTCAGTTCAGCCTAGGTGACAGGAACTAGGCAGTGTGGACACAACCTCCTTCCCTCATCCCTTCGACCCCTCCACCATCCCCTCTCATCCTCATCTCCATTCTCTCCACCGGTTCTGTTCGTGTGGGCCGTGGGCTCCATCACCATCTCTCACGCCAGTGTCCAAGAGACGCAAAGCCCATCTGCGGCGCCTGGATCGCCGGTGGACCCTGGGCGGGATGGTCAACAGGCAGCACAGCCGAGGTGACCGTGGGTGCCTGTCTCTCCTCCCCACAGCAGCCGCCTGTCTCTCACTAACACCTTCCTCTTTTCGTGCTCTGCTCTCTGCCTGTGGCCTCCTGACTCACCCAGATGGGGCCAGACTTTTCTCCATGGCAACTTGGATTGGGACAGGGCCTTGCTTGGAAATTGGAATGGCACTAGAGGCAGCTCTCGCTTGCTAGAGCCTGGGGATTGGGTTTGGGGGACTTTGGGTGCCGTTACATGTCCCCCAAAATGGAAGAGAAGAGAGGGCTGAGAAAGTGTGTGGGTCTCAAACAAGGGCTACCCCTATATCCTCAGTACTGCATACTGAAGAGACTAGGTGTGTGTCTGTCTCTTTGAGGGCTTCCCACTTTGTCCTTCATCACCTCCTTCCACTAAGAAAGACTCCCTTAGCCGTTGCTTAAGAATTTATGGGGCTGGAGAGATGGCCTAGCAGTTAAGAGCTACCACTGCTCTTGCAGAGGACCCGGGATGGATCCCCAGTATCCACATGGCGGATGAGAACCATCCATAACTCCAGTTCCAGGGGACTCCGATGCCCTCTTCTGACCTCCGCGGCGTTGCACGACACGGGTGCACAAACCTGCATGCAGACAGTACATTCATACGTGTAAAAAAAAAAAACAGAAAACGAATTGAGTAGAAAATTGGGCCATCCCACAGCCCTAGTTAGCTCCACTTGAACTCTGAACTCCGAAGGGCACAGAAGCCAGAGCCATCCTGGCCCCAACCAGCTCTGAAGAGGAGGAGTCACACCCCAGAAGCACTAGCCTCTGGGACCTCAGGAGGGACCCAATCAAGAGGACTCCAGGGAGGCCCTCGGCTGACTGGGGAGCCGAAGCATTTGCTAATTCAGAGCTTTCTGGCCCAGAGCTTTCCCAACATTCAGGAACATGGGGGAGGCCCTCCAGATGCACCCCTTAAACATCTGCAGACTTTCAGACTTGTGGGTGGTCAGTCTCCTGCCACACAGAGAGTAGAGCAGAGTGTGTGCTCCTGGTGATGACACAGCTGGGAGCAGCTTCTCACCCCCAAAGAGGTGTAGAGTGGGCACAGGCCTTTCTGGAAAACAGGGATGCCCCATGACTCACCCTCAGATGACAGAGTGTGTTTTGATACCCGCTACAGAATGTCTGCACTCCAGGGTAGCTACAGCCAATAGCTGGTTCAGAGTATTGGCCTTAAGGAGCCCAGCTTAAGGGGGCAGGACTTAGGCTGGACTCTGGAGGCTGATACATATTTGGGGTAGGGGGGGTGAACTGGAGAAGAGGCAACAGGCCATATGTAAAGCAAAGGCCACCTAAAGCCAGGAGGGAGGGGAAAACTCTGCCAAGAGGCTAGGCTGAGGCACAGCCTCCAGCTCTGGTAGCAAAAACAAATAGGATGTAGGCCCAGGATCACATAAGGAAAACAAAGATTTGCCTGTCCCACATACCATCACATGCCTACATTACCGCACAAATGCATACAGAGACCAGGTACACACCTATACACTGTAGCCCCGAAGGCTACAGGTGTAATAGCTTGTCACGTCTAACCCGCCCACCCCAGCCGTGCATCCACACAGCCAGTCATAGATAGGTAATTCTAGTAGTGCCACCACACATAGGCCCCATTCAAATCACAAATGCCTTTTGCATACAACTAATGACATGGTCACATCAATACACAATTCACCAGTATATGTGTACATAACTCTTCATACCATAAATTCATGGCATATTCAGTTAGATACAATGGTACATGTAGACAAATCTCCCAACTAATGCATAATTCTGCAGTCACCTGTTCATGAGCAAATATAAGCTAATATAAGTCACAACTTCATTATATTACACACACACACACACACACAGTCCTTGCCCTTTGAGCTATGTTGAATCATGCAATTGAGGAAGACTTGCAGAGAGCTAGCTGGTAGGCACCACACTGTGAGCCAGAGAACTGGAAGTACAGGCTGGCAGCGGGTCATCAAGTAACTGCATCAGAAAGGGCAGTGCTTCCTGGGGCCTCCACTTCCCATCCCGCAGCTGGCCTGACCTTTGGAATCAAAGGCCTCTCTGGTGGAGGGGTTGGAGGGGTTATGGGGCCAGGAGGAGAGCAGAGAGACTGCTGACAGAGGGGAAAGTGTTTGCAAAGAGGAGGTTTCTGCGGTTTGGAAACTCCAGGGCTTCCAGCCCCTGCCTCCAAAACTAAAACAGGCTGTCCACCTCTTCCAGCCTGCCCACCCGCTGGCCGCTTGGCCAGCACTCACCAGGGCAGAGGTGCTACCATCTCTGCATGGCATGATCCTAGGACCCAGGAGCCTTGACCAGACCCTGAGCTACCTCACAATCTTCCCTCAACCATAGCTCCTAGAGGGGTGTCTCTTGCAGAGCCCCTGGCTACCTCAAGAGGCCATGTATATCTACCTGAATATTCCATGGTCTGGACTCTCCCCTGGACCATGGATCTATGACCAGTCCAGAAGTGGATCTGTCTCCATTTTTCCTCAGCTCACCTGTGAAGTGGGAGGCCCAAGACCCATGTCATCCGTGTGCTTTACACCTCTGTCTTCCCAGCCAAACTGCTCAAAGAGACAAGCAGGAAGAGGTGGTCTGACTGTTTAGCCCTGCCAGGGTCCACCCAGGGCCTGAGTGCTCTGGAGTCCCACAGTGAACAGACTAGAATGCCTCTATGCCAGTCAGAACCTTTACTGGGCATGCATGAACTCCCAGGGGATGTGTCAGCACAGCCGTAGAGCACAGGGCCTTTTGCAGATGCAGCTCAGCTTTGCTGGCCAGAAAAAATATCCATGGTTCTGCCCCAAGGTGCTGGCACATGGGCTCTGTCCACCATATACACCTAAGAGGTTAATGTGGCCAGACTTGGCAGCCCAGAGAGACCCCCCCTCCCCATGGTCAAGGCCCTGTTCTTGGCCATGGGACAGGGCAGGGCTCCTCTGATCTCCTAAGGAGGGCTGTCATTTTTCTTTTCAAAAGCAACTTTGCCTAGGAAAACTTTTCATGATAGCTTCCTGCTTGAACCACAGGCTTTTAAAAATAGCCCAGCTGAACAAAAGCAGAATGTGGAACCTAGGCCTCTCCTTGACCAGACCTCAGGCTCTGGATTCCCAGGCCTGGCGCTGTTGTCTGCAGTCACCGCCTAGGCCAGGGTTTACTGTGCCCCGCTGGAAAATGGAGCAGGCCGGAGAGCAGAGGGTTGGCCTGGAGCCTGTGGAACTTCTCCAGGGCCCAAGTAAGAATCTGGCTGGGCAGGTTCTCAGGCAGTGTTGGCAGCACTCCTGGGCAGGGCTGGGGTGGAATCTGCAAGCCCGGAGCAGGGCCCTCCCTGGCTGACGCTGAGAAAGGCTTGTGGTTGAAAAGAGTGTGCTGAGGAGCATGCGGCCGCTGAGAAGGGCTTGTGGTTGAAGAGTGTGCTGAGGAGCATGCGGCCTCCCGTGGCCATCACCTACCTTTTGTTTTTCTTTTTGACAGCCTTTCAAGTGTGGTCCATGGTCCGTTAGTTCCATTCTGCAGCCTGCTAGGACAGTCATCTCCACTACAGAGGAAGCACACAGCACAGGGCTGTAGATAAGCACCCCAATAATCCAAAGGCTCAGGCAGACTGCCCAACAGGGTTCAGCCAAGGAGTCCAAGGGGGTAGTTGTCACAGCTTGGAACCAGGAGCAGCAGGGACTCTGAGGCTGGCCGCCTTCTGTTCTAAACTCCAAAGCAAGCTTCTCACTCATTCTCCACTCAGCCTGCCTCTTCACTGATGGAGTCCAGGCAGCAGCCTCTGCTGTTACGTGATGGGTACCATGAGAGTGTCCAGGGCAGCACGGTCCAGGGCAAGCCTTCCAAAGGCATCTCTAGATAACAGTTCCTCCCTCCTCCTAGAGGCAGTGAGGGGAGACCATGCTCCTCACACATACACACAGTCTCACAGGAGGCAGATGACTTCAGCCAGTTAGAGGCGGGTCCACACAGAGCTTGACAAGGATAGTAGCATACCCCAGCACACTTTAAAGAAACACCTTCTTGGAGGCCTGAGAAAAGGCCCTGAGGGTGGCCAAGGGAAGCCTAAGGAGAAGCTTGCTGCCCAGCCTCCCCACCAAGCTCTTTGTGAGATACCTAGTGCTATGGGAAAATGATGAGGCAACGTGAAGGCGCACTGGGAGAGCAGAGCAGGTGGCTCTGTGGGGCAGGGCTGGGGGCCTTGCTCAGCCTACCTGAGAGGACTTAGCCACTGCATCTTCACATTAACAAAACTCACAACCACTCCTATAGAACTTGCACCATGGAACCTTCTAGGGCAATGCTAGAATCTGCTACATTAATGGTGACTAGGCACTCCTAGAAGCATCTAGAAGCCAAGGTACTATTTAAGAGGTTGAAAGAAGACGGGGTAGGAGAGGTACAAATGGCCTATGGCATGGTCCATGAACCAGTGTGCCAGGGTCTCCAAGGCCTTTTCAGGAGGCATCTACCATTGATTTCAACTTTGTAACTCAGACCCTAGGAGAAACAGATTCCTCTAAACCCTGTTGCCTGGCAGGAGGGCCTGACTTCATGCCACCTGGGGCTTTGCTGGGCATCCTGGGATCCTAGCTGGCTTTAACATCTACTGGGAGCAGCAGTGCCTTCTGACTCTACAACCTCTTTTCTGCCCCCTGAATCCTGCTCTGATCCCTTCCCTTCTCTGGAAAGGCCTGTGCTGGCCCAGGGCACTTTAGCAAGCAGCCAAGCAAGACCAGGCTAGGGCAGAAGGGAGTAAAAACTGCACCCCAGCCTCAAATAATCTTCCTTTCTTGCTCACCCACTCACAGAGGAGAAGTATGTGACAGTGCAGCCCTACACCAGCCAAAGCAAAGATGAGATTGGCTTCGAGAAGGGTGTCACCGTGGAGGTGATCCGGAAGAACTTGGAAGGCTGGTGGTACATCAGGTAGGGCCTGGCTGGGCGTCAAGATGCCTCCTCTTCTCACTCTCCCTGCTCCAGCTCCTATGCATCAGGGCTCAGTGCAAAGTAGTTACTGCCACCTAATGGCAGGTAGATATTGAAGAAGGATGTGTGCCAAGTCTGCTCAGCTCACTGTTTCCTGGGACCCAAAAGCAGAGCCTGGGTTCCAGCCTAGGGGCACAGGCGCCGGCTCAGCTGGCAGGCAGTGGTACAATCCCTTCCTACACATCTGCCAAGAGTTCAGCACATCTGAATTTGGTTTTCTGCTTCCAACCTTGGCCGCCTAATCTGCTCCTTAGCTTGGATGGCCTGAAGCGCCAGCCTCCACAGGCCCTGACTAGTCCCAGCAGGCTGCCTCTGCTGCCCACAGATCAACGCTGAAGCCTCAGACACAAGCCTCCAGTATCCATGTCCCCAGTGGGTACAGGCAGTGGCACTCTACAGGGCTGGGTGTAAGGCTGGGTAGTCCTCCTCTTTCTTTCTCCCCTCTCTCCCAGAGCCTAATTATATGTCCCAGCTGAGAAGTTCATTTGCAGTTATGGTTAGGAGTATCACCAGACCTTAGACCTTCCTTTGGACAATTTCAGCTGTGGAGAATTTGCCCAGCTTCTCTCTTCTCTATCTGCAACCCAACTTACAGAGAGTCCCTTGTGTCAGCTATGGGAACAGCTACCTCAGTTCATACCTGTCAATCCAGGCCCACCATGGTTTCCCTCAGAGGGTCAATGCCAGACTGTGACATCCTATGATCCATCAATGACATTCATGGGACAGTGGCTCAGAACACAGTACAACATGGTAGTCTGTTTTTTTTATTTTGGGGGGGGTATTTTTGAGACAGGGGCTCCCTGTAGCTCCAACTGACCTGGAACTCACTATGTAGACCAGACTGGCCTTGAATTCACAGAAATCCGCCTGCCTCTGCCTCCCGAGTGCTGGGATTAAAGGCATGTGCCACCGTGCCTGGAAGTAGTCTTTTTTTTTTTTTTTGGTCTTTTGTCTTTTTTTGTTTTGTTTTGTTTTGTTTTTGTTTCTGTTTTTGTTTTGGGACAGTGTCTCCCTGTAGCTCCAGCTGTCCTGGAACTCACTATGTAGACCAGGCTGGTCTTGAACTCACAAAGATCCACCTGCCTCTGCCTCCCAAGTGCTATGATTAAAGGCATGCGCCACCACACCCAGCAGTCTTTTTTTTTTTTTAATCAAATCTAGACCTGTGCCCCCCCATTCCCCGACCCAACCAGAGCTCATGCATTCTGCCAAACATGCTTTTCATCTCTTTCTCAGTTCTTCTCAATATTCTCCATGAGGAAGTTGACTGTTTTGAGCAGAAGTTCACTGTTTCAGTCAGTTCTTTGATGCAGTCCTTTCTGTTGTTGTTGTTGTTGTTGTTGTTGTT
>VZQC01015430.1:283545-344637 GCA_009823505.1 Rhizomys pruinosus
CTCTCCCTCTCTCCCTCTCTCCCTCTCTCCCTCTCTCCCTCTCCCTCTCCCTCTCTCCCTCCCTCCCTCTCTCTCCTCTCTGAGCTACTTCTAGTCAGCTCCTGACCCCATACCTTAAGCCATTTTAACCAGTAAGAACTTGAATTAAGATGCTGGGGTGAACTCATTCTACCTTAAGGCTGCCACATACCCCTTAAATATGCCATTTCCCAGCATTCCAGGCTGTGTTGATCCTTACTTCCTGTCTTCTCTTGCTCCAGCCTTTCTCCCTCACCCCTCTTTCTACAAACACACACACTTACACACTCCCTCTGCAGTCTGCTTGTGTCTGGAATCAGTCCCACTCCAGAGCTGAGAAGCAGCTGTGAGAAAGTTGGGCCTAGGCACACAGCCACCCCTAGTGCTTTGCTTTGCTCTGCTCTGTTCTGCCTGCTCTGTACCTGGAACACAAAGCCTGGAACTGGGCATTATCCATACAACACTAAGGCAGGCAAAGGGCTGTGAAATGGGTACTTCGGGCTGAACACAGTCCTCACATCGCCCCACAGCCCTGCGCCCACTCTGCTACCTGCTTTGGCTTTCTGAGCTGTGGCCGCTGGCTCGTAGGAAGGTCAGGCTCTTCTGCTCACTGTTTTCTTCACCCTTGATATTTTCTGCTTCTGTTTGTGCCCATTATGTCCAGGAGCCATCACAGCCCCAACTTGTAGTCCTTTGGTTCACCAATGCCTCTCCTCCAGGGCTCAGATAGGCAGTTTGGGGACAACCTGTCTGCACCTTCCTGTGACATGAGTGTGAGGAGCTACTTTTTACCTAGCTTCTATGTTCCTTTTTCTTCTACCCAACACATTCTCAAAATCAAGGTCACTTCAGGGAGGTGGGGTTGTCAGACATCTGTTCTGTAAGAGCCCTTCCAAAGAGCCAGCTGTGTTTCAGGGATCAGATGGGGACACTGTAGCCTAGCCTTAGAGACTCTGGACAGTTAGTGCTGGGCCTGGAAGCAAGCTCCCCGTGAATTTGGTCAAGGCTCAGCACTGTAGAGGAAAGGGGGAAAAACTTGCTCAAAAAGTCATTGAATTACCAAAAATTAAGTCAGCCCTGCCATTTGCCTTTAGCTTTTGTTTATGAGCTTTGGATTTTGTTTTATTTTTGTTTTGCCATACCAATGGGTTGAATTTTATCCAGTCATGTGCTTTGCTCTTGATTTATGGTTTCTGTTTCTGCAGCCCCAGTCAGAAAGGCTTTTTCAACCCTCCAGATTATCTTAAGTAGTCATGATTTTTTTTTTTTTTTCATAAGGCCTTGTGTATATAGCCTTGGTTCACCTGGTACTCACTTTGTAGCCTAGGCTGGTAGTTTCAAACTTATGGAATCCTTTTTCCTTAGCCTAAGTTCTGGGATTATAAAAATGAGCCACCATGTCTGGCTTTTTTTTTTTTTTTTAACTATATGATAAGAACCAATAATTTGTTTTTCCTAACTAAATAATGAATTGTCCTCAGATCCCCTATTAAATAACCTATCCTGGGGCTGGAGAGATGGCCTAGCGGTTAAGAGCACCGACTGCTCTTGCAGAGGACCCGGGTTTGATCCCCAGCACCCACATGGCGGCTCATCTGTAAACTCCAATTCCAGGAGAACTCCAGTTCCAGGGGAATCCGACGCCCTCTTCTGACCTCTGCGGCATTGCACAACACGGGTGCACAAACCTACATGCAGACAGTACATTCATACACATAGAAAATAAATAAATAAATAAATAAATAAATAAATAAATAAATAAATAAAATTTAAATAACCTATCCTTGGGGTTGAAAAGATGGCTCAGTGGTTAAGAGTGCTAACTGCTCTTGCAGAGGATCCAGGCTTGATTCCCAGTATCCACATGGCGGCTAAGAACCGTCTTTAAGCGGGGCGTGGTGGCCCACACCTTTAATCCTAGCACCTGAGAGTCAGAGGCAAGCAGATCTCTCTGAGTTCAAGGCTAGCATGGTCTACAAAGGGAGTTCCAGGCCAGCTGGGGCTATAGGGAGGCCCTGTCTCAAAAATAAATAAATAAATAAATAAATAAATAAATAAATAAATAACCGACCAACCTATCCTTGCCCCACGGATTTGGAAGGTTGTATTTGTGGACTTACGCTATGAACTTGATATACCTGCAGGCCCTCCAGCAGGATCAGAGTCCTCCCCTGTCGGGTGTTGAGGGGTGGTCCTCCCCGCCCTCCACCTCACTCCTTTTTGTTTTTTTGGGTTTTTGGGGGTTTTTTTGTTTGTTTTGTTTTGTTTTTGGTCTTTTTGAGACAGGGTCTCCCCGTAGCCCCGGCTGTCCTGGAACTCACTCTGTAGACTAGGCTGGCCTTGAACTCACAAAGATCGGCCTGCCTCTGCCTCCCGAGTGCTAGGATTAAAGGTGTGCACCACCACTCCGGGCCTACTCCTTTTTGAATGTTATTTTGCTTTATTTGGTTTTGTTGAGACAAGATCTCTTATATCCCAGGCTGGCCAGGAGTCCACTATGTAACTGAGGATGACCTTGAACTTCTGACCCTCCTGAACTTCTGATCTTCCTGCCTCCACCATGCGGTGTGAATGGGGATTGAATCTAGGCCTCCATCCCTGTTAGGCAAGCACTCAACCCTGAGCAGCATCTCTAGCCTTCTCTTTTTTGTGAGGAGACTCTTCACTGTTCAGCCCAGGCTGGCATAGAACTTTTTAAAGAGAATACTTTTTTAATTTTTTGACAGCTTCATACATATAAATAATGTATTTCGATCATAGCCATCCCCCCATTCCCTTTTCCACTCCCCCAAAGCACCCCAACATGTCCCGTTTTGCCTCTGTGTTTTCTCCCTTTGCGCGCGCAGGCACATGCGGAGGTGTGTGTGTGTGTGTGTGTGTGTGTGTGTGTGTCCCACAGAGTCCAGTGCTGCCTGTCAGAATGTTGACTAAGCTTATGTAGGTAGTCTATTTGCAGTGAGTTCAGGGATATACACTAGCCACATCACATCCAGAAGATGCATCTCACAGCCCTCCCCCCATCCTCCCTAGCTGCAGTGAGTTCAGGGATATACACTAGCCACGTCACATCCAGAAGACGCATCTCACAGCCCTCCCCCCATCCTCCCTAGCTGCAGTGAGTTAGGGATATACACTAGCCATGTCACATCCAGAAGACGCATCTCACAGCCCTCCCCCATCCTCCCTAGCTGCAGTGAGTTCAGGGATATACACTAGCCACGTCACATCCAGAAGACGCATCTCACAGCCCTCCCCCCCATCCTCCCTAGCTGCAGTGAGTTAGGGATATACACTAGCCATGTCATATCCAGAAGACGCATCTCACAGCCCTCTCCCCCATCCTCCACCTCTTCCCTTCTTTCCACCCCCTCTTCTGGGATCTTCCGTGAGCCTTGATGGGGAGGGGTGGATATAAATTTAAGACTGAACACTTAATAGTCACTTATTCTCAACATTTTGACTAGTTCTTAGTCTCTGTATTAACTGCTGACTCCTGCAGAGAAGTTTCTCTGGCCAAGGTTGAGAGCAACACAAAGCTATGTATATAAATATACATATTTTGGGGCTGGAGAGATTGCTCAGCAATTAAGAGCACCGACTGCTCTCGCAGAGGACTGGGGTTCGATTCCCAGCACCCACATGGTGGCTAAGAACCATCCTTAACTCCAGTTCCAGGGGAATCCAACACCCTCTTCTGACCTCCGCGGCATTGCACGACACGGGTGCACCTACTTACATGCAGACAGTACACTTATACACATTAAATAAATAAATAAAAATAAATATACATATTTGGAAGGCAGTTTGACAACATGTCCATTTTTCAAGGCAACTGTAATGGGTCCCACCTAGGGCCTAAATCTCCCAAGTCATATGCTTTTGAGCAGCTTCACAGTACCAGGCATGAATTTCCTCCTATGGAGCAGGCCTTAAATCCAACCCCAGAGCAGATGGTTACCCCCATTTGGCTCCTGCCTCAAACTTTCTGACTTCTGGGATTTCTGACATCCGTCTCCGTACCCAGTCATCAGTCTTCATAGAATCTTCCCTTGGTCATAGGGTATCTGTCCTTCTGCATACCTTTCAGCAGCTGCATGCCTGCATCTTACAGAAGAGAAGACTGTTGAACTCTAGAGAAAGGACTTGACCATGGTGGCATAGACCAGGACTGTCACCTGTGCTAGCTCTTACCTCTGGTCATACATCCCTTGCCTCTAGGGCATGTGACTGTGCTTACTACATTCCCAGTGTCTCACCCCTCACCTCTGGAATTGCCCTCGACTTCTTGGCTCATGCAGTAGCAGGCCATCATTAAATCTACCCTTCGGGCAGACCAACATTTAAAAACCCTAATCTTAGGGTCCTGCATTTGCCCGAGACTGAGTGCTCACACAGAGGGGGAGGGGGTTGGATGGGGGGGAGCCATCAGAGAAGGGAAGACGTTATATCAGTGTCTGGTGTTTCTCCCACTGATCCCCAGTTTCAGTTTAGTCTGAAATAGTGGGACTGCTGAGCCTCTAGCAGAATGTGGAGGAGAAAGCTTGGCTGGGCAAGGTCAGATGGAGACAGGCCTGGAAGTAGAGGGTGACGCCTGGTTTTTAATGATGATGTGGCCCCTCCTGTCACAGATACCTAGGCAAGGAAGGATGGGCTCCGGCATCCTATCTGAAGAAAGCCAAGGATGACCTGCCAACCCGGAAGAAGAATCTTGCAGGCCCAGTGGAGATCATCGGGAACATCATGGAGATCAGCAACCTGCTGAACAAGAAGGCATCTGGGGACAAGGAGGCCCCAGCTGAAGGCGAGGGCTCCGAGGCCCCCATTACCAAGAAGGAGATCAGCCTGCCCATCCTCTGCAATGCTTCCAACGGCAGTGCCCTGGGTATCCCAGAGAGGACTACATCCAAGCTAGCCCAGGGCTCCCCAGCTGTGGCCAGGATCGCTCCTCAGAGAGCCCAGATCAGTAAGCATCTCAAAACCCCCAGGACTCCTACAGAGCCCCTACAGGACACCACCCTGGGCACAGGGAAAGCCATGGGCTGTGTGTGACCTGTGTGTTGCTGTCATATGAGCTGCATGCTCACTGTCAGTATGTATTATGCTGGGCACAAGAGTGAAAAGGGCCAGGCAGTGTGGCAGCTATCCCTGCTGCTGCTGCCCTAAAGGCAAATTCCTTACTCTCCTCTCTCCCTAAAGGAGAGTGAGGAATGGCCACTTGGTGGAGGAACAGATCCCAGGAGAAGGAAGGGTTGTCTTTTCTCTATAGAAAAGGCTTTAGAATGCTAGGTGATTGGTATAGAGCTGGTTTTACAAACCCATTCTCTCCCCAGTTTGTGGCCCTCTCTGTAGGGCTGCTTTACAGAGCAAAAGCTGTGGAAGGGAGCTGGCAAGATGGCTCCTTGAGTAAAGGCCCTTGCTAGGCAAGCCTGACGACCTGATTTCAATTCTCAGAACTCACATAAAGGTGGAAGAGAACTGACTCCCTGAAATTGGCCTCTGGCCTCCATTTTTATGCCATGGCACAGGCCACCCTGCCCCTACAATAAGATTAGTTTGTTTTAATACATGAAAGAATGTCTTCTGGATCTCACGTGCCCCTGCTCTGTCACTTTCCACAAGTTTCTAGAAACCCCAAACTGGCAAGCAGAGTTAGCACGTTTCACAAAGTGGTTTGTACAGAACCTGTTTCAAGGATCTCCTTTGTTTTATAGTTAACTTATCTGAGCCTCCCCTCCCCACCTCTGGCCCAGCCACACCTCTGGTATTATGAGGAGCTAGTTTTCATTTGTGTCCTACCAATAATATGGAAACAAAGCTGAGTTCTTCTGTTTTCTGGGAGTTTTTCATTTTTTTCAATGTAGCTCATAACTTGGTTATTCACTCTCTCATGCCTGAAACCTTTTCTTTTTAATTTTTTTTATTTTTATTTTCTATGTATATGAATGTACTGTCTGCATGCAGGTCTGTGCAACCGTGTCATGCAATGCCGCGGAGGTCAGAAGAGGGTGTCGGATTCCCCTGGAAGTGGAGTTCTCCCGGAACTGGAGTTACAGACGGTTCTCAGCCGCCATGTGGGTGCTGGGGATCGAACCCAGATCCTCTGCAAGAGCAGTCGGCTCTCTTAACCGCTAGGCCATCTCTCCAGCACCATGCCTGAAACCTTTTAGGCACCATTTGGTAAATCTTTATTGGATAGGCCACTTACTACTAAGCTTCAAATAACTTAGTAGTAAGCAAAAAATAGATGTGGTCCCTGTACCTAACTAAAAATTTGATAAATTCATGCAGCTTTTGCCTTGAATACTGCCTGCGATGACTGTAGTTGTGTGTATCATGTTAGGGGTTTCGTGGATGCCCCCGAGGACGAGGTTTAAAGGTCTGTTAGTTCCTGTTGTGACTTAGAATACAAAGTCTTTCATAAATGTGGGACCAAAGCCCTAAGCAGCACCCTTGCAGAGGGCAGGTGCAGGCCCGGTTACCCACTTTCTGACAAGGATTCTTAAAGCTATATGTTTTCTTCCAGGTTCCCCCAACCTAAGGACAAGACCTCCTCCACGCAGGGAATCCAGCCTGGTATGTGAACTGACTTCATTGCTTCTCTGGGGTACACTGCAGCATCCTCGCTGCCTGTGGCCCAGGGGTCTACAGGGCTATGCTGGGGTTTCCGTATTTGTAGGGCTGGGGACAGGGAGGGAAGCCTGCAGAAACCAGGCCTTTCTGGGACATGGCCAGACAGTTTATAATCGGAAACGTACTGCACTCCTAAGCTAAATAAATCCATCCCAGCCACTGCACTTGCAGACATAAACATTTAGCCTGGCTAGTAGGAGTGTCCAATGGGTGTTGCCAGGGGCTAGAAATGGGGCTGCTGCCCTTGTTACCCTGAAAGCCTTGAAGCTTTCTCAGAGTTGCCCAATGGATGTGGTGGGCTCCAGAGGCTGGAAGGCAGAGGGTAGAACAGAGAGCATCCTCCAAGACAGAGGGCAAGTTGCAAGATCTGGCTCACGGAGAGCTGATACTGCCGAGGGCCTTGCCTTTTAAGTGGGTGGGATTTCCCCATGACCACCATTTCAGGCAGCAGGTGTCCAATTGGGGGCCAAGAATTGGGAACAACAATGTTAGAAACAAGCTGAGGGTCCTGGAACAAAGACCTATTGTCGGGGAGCATTAGGATGCAGCAGGAAGACGAGCTTCGGGCGTAGGGTATAGCTTTGTAGTAGGCAGCTTGCCTAGCAGGCACAAGGCTCTGGGCCACCTCCAGCATCCCTGAAAGGAGAGAGTGGAGCCTGGCATAGATTTGCGTTCTGCTTCTGACACTTAGGAACAGAGAGAGCCTTCACAAGTCACCTACTCTCCAAGGTCCTTAGTTTCTTTGTCTGTGAGATGGGAACAGTATCAGCCACCTCTGGGTCCATCATGAGGATGAGATGCAGTGGGGAATGTGAAAGGCTGGCAGCCGGGTTTCCATATCCTGTGTAGACTCCTGGCTATTTGGCAGTACTACCTGCCATTTTTATATGGGACAGATCCCTAAGTCACGCCTGCCTTAGCATCTTACTCCAGTGCCATCTGCCTTGGAGAAGAGGTAGAGCTCTCCATGCGAGTCGGGGCCTTGTACATGGGAGGTGGTGGAGATGTAGCCATTACTCTCAATGACATGTCTATCTCTTTTCTCCTGGGGTTTTACAACTGAACAACGAATTTTCCACTTTTCCCTTTTCTTTTAGCCTCAGCTAATTATTTTCAGGCAGACTTGACTTTGGCAAGAACAAGGCCATTCCTTCCACACTTAGAAACGCAAGCTTTCTGAGGCAGGGCTGCTGGATCCCACCCTGCCAGGGTCCAAGCAGGGCTGGGGCTTGCCAGTGCCAGCTTCCATGCATGACTGCAGGGGCAAGGAAAGATGACTGACTTATACCCCCTCCCCATAAACCATCTTCTTCCCATCGCTCAGAGTAACCCAAGACAGCTCATCTTAGACTGGCAGAGTGAGGATGGACGAGCCGTGAAGGGTGAGGAGAGGGGGGGAAGAGGAGCAGCTTTAGGGGTGCTCATCTCGAGCCTCTGTGTTCCACTCTTTTTACGCCCCTCCGCATTGGGCCAGAAGTTACTATCTCAGTTTCCCTCTTCCTGACCCCTTAGTTCTATTTTCCAGATGAGGAAACTGAGGCTCAGAGTGATCAAGGGCTTCACCCAGGGCCACACAGCTGCCCCTTCCCCACACACGTACACACTGCCTTTTCATCTGCTTCATGTCCACCCTTTGGTATGAAGGAAGGCATAAATAAGGAGACACAAATACATGTCAGACCCATGGTAGCTACAGTCCACCAGCCTGGCTTGCTAGATGCTTTATACTGGGTGCCTGCACTCTAAAAGGCATTTAAGAGCTCCAGTATGTTCTGCCCACCCACTGAAGCAAGACCCTGCACTCTATTCACAGCACCAACAGGCTGACCACCCCCACCCCCAAACACTCCTTCCCTAACCCTGACCTGCACACTTGCACTTCACCTCCCTGGAGATGGTTGATCCTCTCCTTTCCAGCTGCCCACTCGGCTTAGGACCCACCCTTAGACTTAGGTGGCCCTGGTAGCAGCAGGTATCTTTAGAATAATTTGTTCTGCCTTTTCATTCCCATCTTGGAGTCCAGCTGAATTATTCAGGCGCTTAAAACTGGTATCAAAGCAGAATTGGGTTAATAGTCCCATAGCTCAGACTAGTGTCATGTGAACTCAATGTCATCAGAGCCTCGTCTAGAATATGCTTCTTAGGAGTAAGCCCTGCGGTGTAGATGACAGGGGTCTGCCCGGCCAGGTGCTATCCATCCATTTGGCAGCAGTGGCCCCAAGTGCCCGGGGACACAATGGGCACTAGCCCTTGGCCTTGGTTCTGCTCTGATTAGCTGGATTGCTCACTGATTCTTTCTGCCTTAGGGGTTCCAGCTGCCCAAGCCACCAGAGCCCCCTTCTGTGGAAGTGGAGTACTATACCATTGCTGAATTCCAGTCTTGTATCTCTGATGGGATCAGCTTTCGGGGTGGACAGAAGGCAGAGGTAAGCTTCCTCAGGTCAAGGAGCTGTGTTTCCCGTTGTATGTCTTGCTAGAAGGGCAGGACAGGTACAGAAACAAGCCTGCCGGCCATGAGCGTGGACCTGAAGCTGCAGAGCCATAGCCAGAGCTGGAGCCCGAGACTTAAACTTTTGCACCTCGCTTGCCCACGCGTTTGCCCCTTAAGTGAAACTTTCCCAAGGTGTATGGAGGGCTGAGCATGGGGAGTCTCAAAAGCAAGTGCTGTTGTGGGCGTGTGCGCTGAGCTTCAAGACAGTCTGCTTCATTGGGGATTCTGCTGGGAGTTTTGTGGGTTGTAGTTTGTTTTTTGTTTTTGTTTGTTTGTTTTTTGGTGTTTTTGAGACAGGGTCTCCCTGTAGCCCCAGCTGTCCTGGAACTCACTCTGTAGACCAGGCTGGCCTTGAACTCACAAAGATCCACCTGCCTCTGCCTCCCAAGTGCTGGGATTAAACAGTGTGCGCCACCACGCCCGGCTTTGTTTTTGTCTTTTTAAGACAGGGTCTCCCTTTAGTCCTAGGCGGCCTGGAGCTCACTAGGTAGACCAGGCTGGCCTTGAACTTACAGAGATCTGCCTGCCTCTGCCGGGATTAAAGGAGGAGTTTTGTCTTGATTAAGGGGGTGTGCATGTGTGTTCATGTGATTCATGGAGTTGGTTCTCTCCTTCCAACTTGTCTAATTTGTTTTCAGTCACTGTGACAAAACACTCTGACCAGTACCAGATTAGGAAGGAAAGGGGCCGGGTATGGTGGCGCACACCTTTAATCCTAGCACTTGGGAGGCAGAGGCAGGTGGATCTTTGTGAGTTCAAGGTCAGCCTGGTCCTACAGAACGAGTTCCAGGACAGCTGGAGCTACAGGGAGACCCTGTCTCAAAAAAAACAAAAAAAAAAAAAAGGAAGGAAAGGGTTTATTCAGCTTACATCTCCCAGCTCACAGTTCATTGAGGGAGTCCACGGTAGGAACCTGGGGGCAGGAGCTGAAGCACAGGCCATAGAGGAACGCTGCTTACTGGCTTGGTCCCCTGGCCCATGCTTGGCCTGTTTTCTTTTCTTTCTTTCTTTCTTTCTTTCTTTATTTATTTATTTATTTTTATGTGTATGAATGTACTGTCTGCATGTAGGTGTCGTGCAATGCCTCGGAGGTCAGAAGAGGGTGTCGGATTCCCTGGAACTGGAGTTAAAGACGGTTCTCAGCTGCCATGTGGGTGCTGGGGATCGAACCTGGGTCCTCTGCAAGAGTAGTCGGCACTCTTAACCACTAGGCCATCTCTCCAGCCCCGGCCTGTTTTTTTATACAGTACAGGATAGCCTGCCCAGGGGTGGCACTGCCCACATTGGGCTGGGGCCACATCCACTCAACAATCAAGAAAATACCTCATAGACCAGTCAGATGGAGGAAGTTCCTCAACTGAGGCTCCCTCAACCCAGATGTGTCAAGTTGACACTAAAGCTGTCCAGCACACATGGGTTCTGAGGATCAGGTCACCAGACTTGCACAGCAAGCACTTTACCCTCTGAGCCATCTTTCCAGCCCCTTGGATTTTTTGGGGGGCGGGGGGCATCTTTTTGAGACAGGGTCTCCCTGTAGCCCCAGCTGACCTAGAACTCACTAGGTAGAGCAGGCTGGCCTTGAACTCACAGAGATCCTCTTGCCTCTGCCTCCCAAGTGCTGGGATTAAAGGCGTGTGCCCTGCGCCCAGCTTTTGTATTTTTTTAATTTATTATTTTTTATGTGTATGAGTGTACTGTCTGCATGTAGGTTGGTGCACCCGTGTCGTGCAATGCCTCAGAGGTCAGAAGAGGGCATCGGATTCCCCTGGAACTGGAGTTAAACGGTTCTTAGCCACCATGTGGGTGCTGAGAATCGAACCCCAGTCCTCTGCAAAAGCAGTTGGCGCTCTTAACCGCTGAGCCATCTCTCCAGCCCCATCATTTTGTATTTAAGAGACATAGTTTCTCTCTATACTAGTCTAGGCTGTCCTGGAACTCGGTGTGTAGCCCAGAGTTGCTTTAACACGTGCTAGTGCTCCCGCTTCAACCTCCCAAATACTGGAATTACAGGCATGAGGCAGCATACCCGATCTGCCTTGTTTTGGCAGGACAACACAGCATCTAGGCTAGGCAGTGCTCTGTAGTCTTCACCACAAGGGACAGATGTAGGCAGCACTCTCCAGCCCATTGGTCTGTAAGCTTTCTCTCCTAGGGGCCAGGATCCCTGAGCACCCATAGGAAGGACCATTATTATAGGGAGAATGTGGTCCAGACAGTGAGATACTGCGATCCAGCGGCAGCTATACTCATACCACACAACCTCTAACCTTTGATGTAGCCACTTCTCTCCTCAGGCTTGAAGGTATTTTTCTCTAAAAAAGGGGTAACAGGTCCTGAGGTGCCTTTCCCAACTACGTTTACCAGCTTTTTACTGGTCTCCTTTATCAGCAGGGGATCTGCTCTAAGCCTGCTGCCCAATCTCATCCCCACCCCACCCCTAGCTCCCTGCCAATGGGTGCTTAAAGCCACAGACAGCACCAAACCGTATATGCACTGTTTTCCTGTACAGTGTGTATACCTGTGATTGTTTCCTTTATAAACTGGGCATAGTAAGAGATTAACAGCAATAATCATTGATAAAGTAGAATTATAAAAATGTGCTGTAATAAAAGATACTTAAAACTTAAGATTGGTGGGCTGGCCAGATGGCTCAACAGATAAGGAAGGTGCTTACCACTAAGCCTGGCAGCTTGAGTTCGATCCTTAGGACTCATAAGGTGGAAGAAGAGAACTGACCTCCACAGGTATGGCACACTGCTCCTCCAGTGTATGTATGTATGTAAAGAAAAAACATGGTTTATTTCTGTAATTTTCTATTTACTATTTTTGGATTGCATTTGACCAGAGGTGACTAAAAACAAACAAAGCTAAGCCTTGGGTGAGAAAGCACTGTGTTTTGCTTTTTTGCTGCTGCTGCTGCTGCTGCTGCTGCTGTGGTGGTGGTGGTTGTGGTTGTTGTTTGAGACAGGGTCTCCCTATAGCCCCAGCTGGCCTGGAATTCACTGTGTAGATCAGGCTGACCTCAGTCTCCCTTGTGAATGTGGTATTCCAAGGGCAAATAACATCCAGTGACTCAGTGGTTTCTCTTGAGTGGCTTTGTGTGGTCATGAAGTTCAAGGGATGCTGGGAGTGGGTGAAGGTCAGGAGCAATGGAACAGTTCTTAAGACATATGAGTCTTTGACAGGTTGGGTTTTATAGGGGCAGGGAGGGACGTAACAGATTAAGGGGAGGAGTGTGGCAGTCTGCAGACGAAGCCTACTCTTCTTGAGCAGGGCTTTAACACAGCGGTGAAAGCCCAGGGATCAGAGGAGAGGGAGCCTCCAGCAGGACCAGGGCTAGAAACTGGCCTGCCACTGACTGCCGTGGGTCTCGAGCCATTTGGTCAAGGGCTAGACTATGAAATCGGCTGGGCATTTCAGGGATTCAGAGATCCTGCCAACTCACTGGCCTGTCCCTCTTCCCCTAGGTCATTGATAAAAACTCAGGTGGCTGGTGGTACGTGCAGATCGGGGAGAAAGAGGGCTGGGCCCCTGCCTCATACATCGATAAGCGCAAGAAGCCCAACCTGAGCCGCCGCACCAGTACACTGACCCGGCCCAAGGTGCCCCCACCCGCACCCCCCAGCAAGTCTAAGGACACAGGGGACAGCCCTGCAGCTGCCAGTGAGAGCCAGGAGTCCCCACTGAAGCTTAAGTATGAGGAACCTGAGTATGACATCCCAGCCTTTGGCTTTGACTCAGAGCCAGAGCTGAGCGAGGAGCCTGCAGAGGACAGGGGCTCAGGGGACAGGCGTCCTGGACAGCCCCGAAGGCCCTCCCCTGCCTCTTCCCTGCAGCGGGCCCGCTTCAAGGTGGGCGAGTCTTCTGAGGATGTGGCCCTGGAAGAGGAGACCATCTATGAGAATGAGGGCTTCAGGCCATGCGCAGAGGATGCTCTGTCTACCAGAGGCTCCTCTGGGGACAGTGACTCCCCCGGGGGCTCCTCACTGTCCCTTGCTGTGAAAAACTCCCCCAAATCATCGTCACTCCTAAAGCTCAAGGCAGAGAAGAATGCCCAGGCAGAACTGGGGAAAAACCAGTCCTCAGCCTCCTTCTCCTCCTCCATCACCATCAACACCACCTGTTCCTCATCATCCTCTTCCTCTTCTTCCTCCCTGTCCAAGAATAGTGGTGACCTGAAGCCACGCTCTGCCTCAGATGCAGGCATCCGTGGCACTCCCAAGGTTGGGACCAAGAAAGATGCCGATGTGAAGGCTGGGCTGGCCTCCTGTGCCAGGGCCAAGCCATCAGTGAGACCAAAGCCAGTTCTGAACCGAGCTGAGTCACAGAGCCAGGAGAAGATGGACATTAGCACCTTACGTCGCCAGCTGAGACCCACTGGCCAGCTCCGAGGGGGCCTGAAGGGCTCAAGGAGTGAGGACTCAGAGCTGCCCCCCCAGACAGCCTCCGAGGGGTCCAGGAGAGGCTCTGCTGATGTCATCCCCCTCCCTGCTACAACTCCCCCTTGTGCCCCCAAAAAGGAATGGGAAGGGAAGGGCACCTCCTACGTGACATGCAGTGCCTACCAGAAGGTCCAGGACTCGGAGATCAGCTTCCCCGAAGGCGCTGAGGTGCAAGTACTGGAGAAGCTGGAAAGCGGGTGGTGGTATGTGAGGCTTGGGGAGCTGGAGGGCTGGGCTCCTTCTCACTATTTGGTGGCTGAGGAGAAGCAGCAACCTGATGCCTTGAGCAAAGAGCTAGATACAGTAAAGAGCAAGCAGAACGAAGGCAAGTCAGATAGCCTGGAAAAGATGGAGAAGCGGGTGCAAGCGCTCAACACTGTGAACCAGAGCAGGAAGGCCACCCCACCTATCCCCTCTAAGCCTCCCGGGGGCTTCGGCAAGACCTCGGGCACCGCGGCCGTGAAGATGAGAAATGGTGTACGGCAGGCAGCAGTCAGGCCTCAGTCTGTGTTTGTGTCTCCACCACCTAAGGACAACAACCTGTCCTGTGCCCTGCGAAGGAATGAGTCACTTACAGCCACCGACAGTCTCAGAGGTGTCCGTCGCAACTCTTCCTTTAGCACTGCTCGTTCAGCAGCTGCTGAGGCCAAGGCCCGTCTGGCTGAGCGGGCTGCCAGCCAGGGCTCAGAATCACCCCTGCTGCCCACCCAGCGCAATGGCATCCCCATCTCCCCCGTGCGCCCCAAGCCCATCGAGAAATCCCAGTTCATCCATAATAACCTCAAAGATGTGTACATCTCCATTGCAGACTACGAGGGGGATGAAGAGACAGCAGGCTTCCAGGAAGGGGTATCCATGGAGGTGCTGGAGAGGAACCCCAATGGCTGGTGGTACTGCCAGATCCTGGATGAGGTGAAACCCTTCAAAGGCTGGGTCCCCTCCAACTACCTTGAGAAGAAGAACTAACAGAGGGCACAGGGTCCTTCCAGACTCTGCTGATGTGGCTGCCAGTGGTGGTATGGAGATTAGGGGAAGGACAACACTGAACCCTGCAGAATACGTGACCTCAAAGACACCCTCTAGCTGGAAGGGAGGGTGTGATAGGAGTAGGACAAAGGGAATAGCAGGGGCTTTCTGCACCCAGGCCCCTGTGTGCACACTGGTGACTTTGCTGAAGGACCGTGTGCCGTTTAGAACAGGCCATGTGGGGAAGCCCAATCATGCCTTTGTTGCAGATCCGGAAAAGATGACACAGGGGCCCTGGGGTCCTGCCTCTGCGTGGCCACTCCACCAGCTGGCTTCTTGCCTCTGGGGTCCTGCCTGTGCGTGGCCACTCCACCAGCTGGCTTCTTGCCTCTGGGGTCCTGCCTCTGCGTGGCTGCTCCACCAGCTGGCTTCTTGCCTCTGGAAGTCACTCCTGTGTTGTTCTAATATGTTTGAGCTTGGGCTGGTTTCCAGGGATTCCACCGCCCAACACTGGTGATGTCCTGGGAGACCAGGGGCCCTGGAGCTTGGCACTGCCTCCTGGGAGCCCAACCCTTCCCAGTGCCAGGCCATAGCCCATGTCTGCTAGATACAAGGTTTCCCAGGTGCCAACAAGGACCACCTTTCTTTGTTTTCACTGTCCTGCCCTTGAGAACACAGCCCACCCTCCTGGGGGCACATGGAGGACATGGTATGGGAGTTTACCAAGAGTGTGGGTGACGCCAGCTCCCCAGAATCTGGAGATTACTTTAGATTTTCGGATGAGCTGTTGGCTCTGCATGTTGGGAAAGATTTGTCTGGAGGTTATATGTCGGGCCTTTGGTTTGGGGCTTATTTTAGGGATTGTTTGGGGGCCCGAGGGGCTCAGTCTCACATAGAAGGGGTAGTGGTGGGTGGGGCTTTTCTGTTGAGTTCTTCGTAGGGGTATTTTGTTTGGATCTTGGTTTCACATTCTTGCCCTTCCATAAGCCAAGTCGTTTCTTTTGGTTTCCACTGTGTGGATGGTGCCCAAGCATGGCACCTCGCCTGGGGATTTTGGCCTGGGTAAGGCCAGGTCCCAGGCTCAGCGAAACAAAGCGTTCTGGTTCCTGCCCAAGAGTGAAGAGGGTATCGTTAGAAGCCAGGCTGCTGGGTGACCATGCTGCCTGCTTCTGCCGGCTTTCTCCTACCTCGACAGGCCCCCCCAGAAAGCCTTATTGTAGAGAAGCAGCCACTACTGACCCTGGATGGAAGGGGATCCCGGCTGGATCAGCCTGGATCGGACACCATCCACTGTGTCCCTTAGCTTGTTGGCAATGTCACAGATGCCCAAGAGGATGGAGGACCCCGGAGCCAGGATCAGCCCATCTTCCCAGGGGCAGTGCCCCAGGGGAGAGAGAAGAGAACGAAGTTCCCTGCAGTCCTCTGTCAGCTTGAATTATGATTGAGTGGTTGACATTTGAGAGGGGACCCTCCGGAGAGAAGCCCAGCCGGCTTCCCCAAGGACTCCCCTTGTGATGGGAGTGGATTCCACACGTGCCTTGATTTGGGACAGATTCTGCCTCAGCCTCCAGCTGAGCTGTCACAGCCTCCAGCTGAGCTGCCAGCGTGGATCAAGGGCTGCTGGTTCCAAGCCAGGAGGAAGTGTGTCCTCACCTGTCCTCCCAGGCAGGTCTGCCGGGACAGACCCCGGTGCCTTCAGCCCCTCCCAGACCCCCAAGCCCTTGTCCCTCCCACATGCAGATGCAAATGGCTTGCCTCCTTTGTCAAAAGCATGTGGTGACTTTGTTCTGTTCCCTTTTCTGTGTTTATGAATTTGTTTAAAATTGAAATTAGCTATTTTCTTCTGCTGGACAGTATTAAATAGAGCAGGATATTGAGTTAATCTGCTAGATTGCAGTACTAATGTAGTTTAGTATCTTCGTATTAATATTATTTGTACTTATTTGAACAATAATGATAAAGAAGTGGTTCATTATTTTTTAATTAATGCACTTTAAATAAGGTGAAATTGAAAGAACCCCAGAGAGCAAAGTGCATTACTTAAAGATGCAGTATATCCTCCTCCCAGTTTTAAACAGCACATATTTATTAAAAGAAGAAAAAGTAATTTATGACTATTTAAAATAAAATTTAAAAGTAGAGTGACTGTCGGGTGAAAGGACCTTCCACATAGCTGTCTGCTGGGGTGGCCCCAGCCTCACTCCTCAGATGTCTGCACTGAGCCAGCTCAGACACTCGTGTGCCAGCCAGGCACAGAGCATCTCAGTGGGACAGGATCACCCAGATCCCCAGAGCCTGCCTTTCCACCTTTCCTTTTGTCTACACTGCCCTGCCAGGCTGTCCAAACTCATATCCTTCCATCCCTGCCTCCAAGACTCCCCAATCCCCAGTGCTCTTGAGCCACAGAATCATTAAAAAGCAGGACTGGAAGGGACCTCAGAGGTCCACTCCATCCCATCCCCATCCCATCCCCATCCCATCCTTTCCTTTCCCTTCCCTTCCCTTCCTGTTACTTCAGTTCAAGAACAGGAAATGACTTTCCTTAAATCACCCAGCTAGCTAATAGCAGATTTCTCCACTGCATTAATCCTGTCCCTCTCCTATCCCTTTATGGTTTATTGTGTGGTCATCATGTTTACATTGTTACATCCAGCCCCAGGGATGGCTGGGAGTCCTCAGGCATCTGGGAAAAGTGGGGAATGCTGCCACCTAGTGAAAGCTTGTACATCTGGGCAGTGAACAGGGGTGGCCAAGGTCCTTCACCACCTACCCGTTGCGTTATGGCACAGCACAAACCCTGCAAACCCAAAAAATACTTGAAACAAGAAGGGTGCATGGTAGGCCCTCTCAGACATGGCCAGGGGGTGCCAGGCCTTGTCCCTGGCAGACTCCTAGCCATGCTCAAGTAAGAGGGCCATTCCCTAGAGCTACTGAGCTGCTTTGTGATAGAGGACTATGGCAGCATCGGAGGAGGGAAGGGCCTGGGGCTCTGACCCATCTGGAGGAAAAGTAGACCGGACTAAAAGGAAAAAATAAAAATGGAATCTCAGCAATGTCCAAACCTAGTTTTCCATTAGTTGCAATTGAAAATGTGAAATGACATTGTATTGCTGTATACTGCAACTTTAATCATAATGAGCCCTTCTGAGGTCATTATTGAGGTTTATATAATGCCCGATTGGTGCTTTGTTTTTCTTTCGGTTTCAAGATCTTTTTTGTTTTATTATAAGGGGGGAAAGTCTTCCTCTCTCCAGCACTTCCCTGTCATTAGCAGGCCTGGCTGTGTTGCCTGGCTCCTTTATGTTCTCACTAGGCCTTAGGGGCAGCCAGGGGGACCAGGAGGGGGCAGCAGCAGGTGTCCTCTCTGCCCTGGGGGCTCCCTCCACAGTGGATTCTGTTTGCCAGGCAACGCCATCCCCGGCCTGGCCCCAAGGGTTTCATCTGTCTTACCCCTCCCAAGCCTCCAGTTGGACGAAGGCATTATATAGCATTATTGTAATCACTTTCAGATGTTAGAGCAGCATATTTTACTGGTATTTATATCCATTGCTTTCCTCAGTAAGGCATGTTAACTACTTTTATCATCTAAGGAAAAAAAAGACAAGGGAATTTTGGTCAAACATTTTCATATGACTAGTATTTGCAGAATAGACGTAGAACTATTTAATTTTAGACCTTGATTTGGTAGTGTTGTTTGTAGGAGGGGAAACAAAAAAAACAAAAAAAAACAAGAAAAAGCAGGTGAAATAACCCCTATCCTTCCTGGGTTTGTATTTAACTAATATATAATTTCTTTAAGGTTACTCACTTCCTCTGTTCCCTCCAAATACTTTGCATTCTCAATGGAAAATGAAAACAATCTGAGACAGAAAAAGTGCAATATTACCAAGAGGGATGCAGGGCAGACTGCAGGGTGGAGGGAGACCCTGTGAGTCAGTCTGCAGAAAGTGGAAGGGGTTGCTGGGAGGAGCCACCACTGTGGAGCATTTGGGCGAGCCATGGGTTTGATGTCTCAGGCCCCTAGCTCCCTCCCTTCCTTCCTTGATCTGAAGGCAGGGGTGGCCACCAGAGGGCAGCAGCCCCTCCCTCCATTGACTTATCCACCCAGAAGGGATTTGGGGAAATGGTACGGGGATCTTGACCTCCTGGGCCCAGTCCCCAGAGCAGAGTTGAGGGGATTCAGTACCCACACCTTGTTTGCATTTCTGTTGTTTTGCAGCCAGCTGCTCAGAGAGACCTTTTCTAAAACTTCCAAGCAGCCCTCTCACCCCAGGCTCCTGATGTATAGGTTATGATGCTTTGGATGTGTTTAAGTCTAAAAACTATGGAACCTCAGTTCAGCTTATGGGTAGGAACCCTGGACATAAGCAAACCCATTTGGAGGATATAGGTGCCTTAAGCCCTCATACGTGGTGAGATCCGATTCCTACAGGCCTGCAGAAGGTCTGGGACTGTGCTTGGGCCACCCTGTTCATCTCAGTGACTTGGGCCTGAGGCGTGAGCCCTGCCTCTGCAGACAGAAAGAAACCCCATGACAGGTACATACTGGCCTGATTTCTTATGCAGTAAGGAAAGAGGCAGGGTAGAATGCCTTCTCTGGGCCTAACTCCCAGAGCTCAGTCCAGGGCTCACCTCTGGCACAGCCTTACCAGTCTGTCCCCTCTACCTGTAGTACTGTAGGCCTTCTGCTCCAAGCCCACCACCTGTGAATTTCTGCACAGGTAGGGAAAGGGACTATACCCCTGGAAGGGGCTTTTTTTTTTTTTTTTTTTGAGTAAATAATAGCCACATAGCTGATCTTTGAGAATCTCCCTGCAGAACTCTAGAAAGCAGTCCACATCACTAACAAATTAAGATAACCTCACTTTTTTTGAGGGCTGTTAGGAAAGTATGTATGCGAGTGTTGGTAATGCCTACATGCATGGAAAT
Source organism: Rhizomys pruinosus (assembly GCA_009823505.1). NCBI lineage: Eukaryota > Metazoa > Chordata > Mammalia > Rodentia > Spalacidae > Rhizomys > Rhizomys pruinosus. The sequence continues at coordinate 303,022 of VZQC01015430.1, forward strand.
TACATGTGTGTATGTGACTATTGGTAATTTTCCACTTGAAGTAAATAACATGGGGTTAGAGAAAATAAATACCGGGCAGCTGTCTCCATTGAGATAGTCCTTGGCATTGGGCGGGTCCCAAGGGACTCACAGCTCCTGGCAGCAAATGTGTGGGCCATACACACAACTCTGGCTGGAGAGTGCAATGTGTCTTTTTAAATTTTTTGTAATTATTTTATTTAGTTGGAAACTTCACACTGGCATTAACAGATCTAGCAGAAGCAGCCCAGACTGTCATCCTCGGTGCCAAGAAGACATGGAAGAGATTCTATACAGTTGAGTACGGAAGTGCTGAGATGGTCAAGAGCACCCGCCTGCGTCCCACTTGTCCTTGACATAAGGATCCCCAGAGGGTCCAAGAGCTGCTGGCCCTTGGCCTGTTTCTAAGTGAGAAGCAAGCTGGGCAGGGTGAGAACTTGCTCGTGGTGTGCCGGAAGGACCCGAGCATGCTCCCACAGCAGGCCATTTCCACCACAGGCCTCAGAGCACTTCCTGGTAGTGTGGTGAGCTCCCTAGGACCTTACCAAGCTTTCTGGATAAATATTCTGTTTGGGCCAGTGACCTATGGCTTTAGCATTCATTCTAACTTCTACTTTGTCCTGTGCATCAGGGTCCAAGCCATAAAGTGGACACATTGGTGTTTTAAAGATTGAGTGGAGGGCTGAGATTAGCCTGAGACACTCCTCTTTCCCTGTCCTAGTTGTCTAAATCTCAAGTTTGCACTTGACCTTGACAATCAGTACCTACCCCCCATCACAGTCCCAGGACTTAATGGCCTTAGAAAGTGGGACCCCCCTGGTGCTTAAGGTCCCTGCCTTACTCCCAGTCCCATCTGGCCAATGGGCTGGGCCTTGGGTGTGAGCGAGAATTGTTTTTGAGTAAAAGGATGCATCAAGCATGTTGGAGCCAGTGAGAGGCATGTGGGCAAGATGAATGTGCATGTTTGGGATGGTGGGGCTTACCGTCCCTGCACTGGGAGGAGGCGTTCAGATGTTTTCTACGCAGAGAAAGTGTGGGAAGGCTGAATGAGGGTTTGGAATTGTGCTGTTTTTACTAATGGAAGAAGGGAGAAGTCTACTCTGAGTCTCTGGTGAGGGAGGAAAAAAGGTTTATAGGGATTTTTGTGATGCATCAGCCAGGGCTGGAGGTTGGCCAGACAAAACTCACTCACTGGGTCATAACTGGGCCCCCATGATCTTTGATTTACTTAGAGGGGAAAGGGACAATGCAAGCCACAAGCCACTCTGGCTTTGGAGGCATTTTTTCCAGAAGACATATCTATGCCGAGATTTCTAGGTCATTTTTCCTAATGCCTTTTGTCCAATACAGAGCTGTCCTGTCAAGCTGTACAAGTCAGAGACCAATGGCTGTGACAGGCCATATAGTAGGGGTTCAAGAGCCCCACATTAGACTCTGGGTCCAGACTCCAGCAGGCCTATCTGGGAAGGTGACCTCCTTTGTCTTTCTGTTGACAGCCTGTGTCCATGTGCTGAGCCAGCCCTTCTGGTGTCGGTCACACCAGGTGAAGCACACCAGCGTATGCCCTTCCATTCTAGTGGCTTCTGCTGAAGCACACCACTCCTGAGTTGATTTTAAAGGGTAAATAGCCACCGTTCTCAAACTTGCAACTGTCCCCTTTAGCAGACAAAAGAATGGGTATGGCCATCCCTGCCAGTTACTGAAAGGACTGCAGGAGGGTGACTTCTAAGGCAGGTGTGAGTGGCCAGCCACCCTTGCTACGTGGGTGTAAACTGCGTGGCGTGGGTAACAGCTGGTGGACGTCACTGGCGCTCCAGAATTGCAGGGACTTCCTCATAGTGTCCGGTCCTCTCCAACCAGCTCAGTGGGGTTAGCAGGAGCCCTTTCTCCAGGTTCTTCCCTCCCCACACCTCCCCACCCCCAACAGCAGAGAAACCGCAACAAGGACTTTGGATGCAGTGTAGTCCACTCAAGTGCTAACATATCTCTGAGATCTTTGGTGGTGCTATCTCTATGTTTTTGATTATTTTAATAGTGGATTGTTTTTTTAAATCTCATCACAAAAATGCAGTGTCCTTGGGGAAGGGACCCAACCCCTTGACCTGCCACTTTCCAGGTGTCCATTATCAGTTTGATGGAACTCTTTGGTGTGCAGTAATGTTCTGTCTTGGCATGCTTCTAGACTGTAAAATTTGGGTTGTTTTGTTTCATATTTTGTTTTATGTTTACATGCATCTTGTATTTCCCTGAAAACTAAATAAAGTTTTTGGCCTTTTTAACTGAACAGAATCAACTGATTCTCCCTGGCACCAGAGGACCCAGTCCATAGAACAGCATAAGTCCTATTAGCCCAAACAGCAGCTCATTCCAGAATCTCCCAGCCCAAGAGGGTGGGACGTGGGAGGGAAGTCAGTTGAAACAAACTTTTCCAGCCCCTTTCCCCAGAAGCTGTCTTGGAGTAGCCAAGGCTGGACCCACCCCCCAACCCCCAGCTACTTGTGCTTGTCTCCAGTCAGCAGACAAAATAGACATGATGTCAGTTCAGGCACAAGCTGAGGCTAAGTGGCCCGAGCCTCCTCCCAGGAGAGAATACAGACAGGCGTCCCACATGCCTTTAAGGCCTGGGTCTGCAAAATGGGTACAAGGGAACCACTGTATCTAGACCTCAGGACCAGTCTTGCTGTCTCTTCATACTGCCGCCCCCACAGATTTTCCTGCCACCAGATATACTTAGCATATCTAGAAAGTTCTTTGAAGGCTGGAGAAATGACCTAGCACTGAAGAGCACCGACTGCTCTTGCAGAGGACCCGGGTTCAATCCCCAGCACCCACATGGCGGCTGAGAACCGTCTTTAACTCCAGTTCCAGGGGAATCCGACGCCCTCTTCTGACCTCCAAGGCATTGCACGGCACGGGTGCACAAACCTACATGCAGACAGTACATTCATACACATACAAAAAAATAAATAAAATTTTAAAAAAAAAATAAAGTTCTTTGAATGGTATCTATCCGGAAGCTTCCCTTCTCCACACCCACTCCCAGAGGCACCACCCACATATTGGCCTCAGTAGGAACTCAACCACTCCACCCACAGGGCTCTAGCTGGCATTCCCCAATTAGTCTCTAGGTGGCGCCACACACCCCCACAGATTCTCCAGCCTGAGAGGAAGCAGCATGCCTGTGACTTATTTCCCTTGGCTCCCTACCTAACCCTGTTCCCTGACCTGTCCTGAGGCCACCAGAAGGGCAGCAGCCTCTCCCTTCTAACTTACAAGGCTTTCCTGGCATTCTGAGTTAAAGCCCTAGCTCATGCTCCAAAGCCTGACAGGCTTGCCTTTCACAAGACACCTTGGGGCTCAGAGGCCTGCAGAGAAGCCAGGGCCATTCCTCACAGCTCTACCCACACACTAGTTCCCCTCCCAGCCCCACACACGGCACAGCCCTCAGGCTGGTATGAAGTCACCTTTATTCACAATCACAGTGACCCAGGTTCACAAAGGTGGCAGGGTTCACCCCTGTACTAGCTGAACGGATGATGGCTTTTTTTTTCCCACCTCCAAACAGGCAGGCCTGCAGTAGGGCCTTTCTTCACCTCTGGGACCATTCCTGGGCTAGATGGGGTCACTTACCAGCCGGCCTTCCACAGAAGAGAGACCAGGGCCAGTGACTGGAGAGGTGAGAACCAGGGTCCCACAAGGTCCTCCCAGGTGGCTGCAAGGCTGGTGCAGGCAAAGGTCTAGCTGGGAATCCACCCGTAGTGCCTTCCCATCACACTGCCCCTCAGCAGCCCCCAGAACTCTCAGGAGCCACACAGACAGTCTGCTCCAGCCTAGACAACCACTTTATATAGAGGGAAGCCTGGGTTGGAGGGTAACCAGCAGCCAGGGCCACACAACTGGCCAGGACCAGGACAGAATCCCAGGCCCTGCCTGTCCGAAGAGAAGCCATCTCAGAGTGCACAACCAGTCATCTAAGGGCCGGGGGAGCCTTGGCCAGGGTGCCACGGTGGCCCAGAACAAGCAGGTAGGGCTGCAGGGGCCATAGCCTAAGAGTGATGGGAACTTCCTCATCAGGACCCAGGATCTTCCCAGCTCGCCTGAAAGTCTCCAGCCTGCTCCCTGGCCCATGTGGGGATTCCCTTCCCAAGCCTTCTAGAACTTTCAATGGGTTAGAGGCAGACTCCTAAGCCACCTGATGCCCCTGAGCCAGTCATGCTAATGCAGCTCTCTTTCAGGGTGGCTCAGGGTGGTTCCCCTGCCCAAGAGACCTCATTTTCCTGCTGGGAGGCCTCAGGTCTGAAGTTCTTTCTACCTCTATGTTAGCAGGGCTTCCCATAAGCCTTATGGTCAGGTATGGAGAAGATTCCAAACAACCACTACCCCTGCTGCCCCCTCACTAGGCAACCCCCCCAACAGCAACATTTTAGAGCCCCCCAAGATGGAACTCACCCACAAACAAACCCATGAACCAAATAAATAAATAAATAAAAACAAGGAAAAAGACTGTCCATAGCCCAGGGAACTCCCATGCTACTGAAGGCCTCAGCCCCTCCTGGGCATACGATGGCAAGAAGAGCCCAGGCCGAGGCCAGCCAGCACTGAGATGAGGGCAGACAGGCCCGAAGGGTGTGGCTGCAGACCTGTTCTTTGAGACCCTGACAGTGAAAGGCCACCTCGGCACACACTGAAGGGCGCCCTGGGCAACGGCACCAGTGAGATGATTGGTGCAGAAGGCTATGGCAAGAAAGGGTCCCAAACATGGCAGGTAGGCACGTGGCCAAGAACCAGGGACCTGGAGACCTCTGCACGCCTGTGCAGCTTCCCATCCTGGGGAAGAGGGAAGACACAGCATACGGCTGCAGCTGCCCAGGGCTTGGGAGGAGCTCACTCACTTTCTCCCCAGCTGCCATGGTCCATGGGCAAGGAAGTGGGGAAAGAAGAGGACAGAGTTCCCAGACTGAGAGAGTGACTCAGGAGCTGCCCACACGGGCACTCAAGTCAGCTGGCTGAGGGAGCAAATGGCCAGGCCGCCCATGCTGGCTCAAGGTTGCGTCAGCCCAGAGGAAGCTACATGTTCCCTATCTCTCACCAAGGGGCCACACAGGCTACACCAACCTTCCAGAATCTGCTCAGATGGGGAGGGGTTGGAACAAGCTGAGACTCCAATTTAGTTTCTCAGCGTGCAGAGAACAGCTAGGTGCAGAGGAGGGGAAGATGGCGGGCGGCCTTCTCCCTTCTCCTCCGTTCACCATGTGCTTCTGCCCCACCTCCCCGCCTTAGAGCAGCACTCTCAGCCCAAACCTTCGGGGGCCTTGGTTTCCCGAGTTTAATGGAAAAGGAGGAAGAGTTTGCAAAATGCAGAAGAGAAGGGGCCCTGTCAGCTGGTGCTGGGCTGAAGTCTGAAGAAGTGGGCGTGGGGGATGGGCTCTGCAGTGGGCTAGGAACTCCGATAGGTCTTGATGATGTCCTTGATAGGGCGGCGGCAGATGGGGCAGCAGGCGTGCAGGGCCTTCTTGAGGCGCAGACCGCAAGCGTAGCAGAGGCACATGTGACCACACGTGTAGATGACTGTGTCCACTGCGTGTTCATAGCAAATGGTGCACTCGTCGCTCCACTGGCCCATGCCTGGGGTCACTGGTGACTCAGGCAGGCTCACTGGTGAATTGGGGGCTGTCCCTGGGAGCAAACAGCAACAGTCAGGAGGGGGTATGACCCAGCCTAGCACAGAGCCCATGAGAAAAGGGCCCTGGGCTTCGGCTAGCTTCGTGGCCCTCTGCTCTAGAGAGCTGATTATTCACACTGATGACTCTCCCTGCTACCCGAGGGAAGAGGCGGAGCTCCGGCAGCCTAGCTCTGGCCATACAGACCCAGATCAGGGCCAGGGGTTAGCAAGCAGGAGGCAAAGAGAGGAAAAGAAGGAAGGAGGACCAAAGAAACAAGGGCATCCCAAGTCTCTGAGGGCATGAGTCCTGAACCACCTTGACATCCCATGTGCTTCTTTAAAAAGCTCCCTGGAGGATCCGATTCCCTCTTCCAGACACTGTAGATACCTGCACTTGAATTATGTACATGCCCCCCACATGTAAACATAAAATTTAAAATAAAATAAATCTTAAAAAAAAAAAAAAAAAAAAGCTAGGGCTGGCAAGATGGGTCAGTGGTTAGGAGGATTTGCTGCTCTTCCGAGGACCTCAGTTGAGGTTCCAGCAGCCGCACTGGGGTGGCTCACAGCTGCCTGGAACTCCAGCTCCAGGGGTCCAGTACACTCTACGGCCTGCGAAGCCTCTGCATGCATATCCGCATATACACACATACACAGACGCACACTCGTGTACACATAAACAAAAAATCTTTTTTGTTGTTGTTCTTTTCAAGACAGGGTCCCCCTGCAGCCCCAGCTGGCCTGGGATTAAAGGCATGCACCACCACACTGGCTATAAACAAAACAAAACAAAAAAATCTTTAAAAATAAATCTTTAAAAAGTTTTTTGGTTCTTTGAGACAGGGTCTCCCTCTAGCACCAGTTGGCCTAGAACTCATTATACAGACCAGATGGGCCTCGATCTGCCTGCCTCTACCTCCTGAGTGATGAGATTAAAGGTGTGCGCCATCATGCCCAGCTATTTTTTTTCAATCCCCCTGGAGGAAGCTTCTCATCCCCATCCCTCCTCTTCAGTCATTCCCCCTGCCCACGTCCATGGCTTCACTGTCTCCTTAGCAGGACATGAATAATGAATACAGAAGCACTGATCTGACCACAGATCCTTTGTACTCACCGCCAGCAGAGCCACCCAGGGGCCCAGAGCTGCAGGTGCTGAGCAGGGGGTCAAAGAGACGATTGCTCAGGGTACTGGGCGAGGCCGGAGTGGAGGCTGGCGAGCAGGGCAGAGAAGGGCCACCCCGCTCAGCCATAATGGTGGAGCCTTGGGAAGGGAGAAGAAGCACCTTGTCATTAGCCTAGCAGATAAAGCTCTAGTCCCCACCCATACAAGGGACTCTCGTGCCCGCAGAGAGGACAGCCAGACGCTCAGGACAAGACCCCACAGGCCGGCTCAGCCCCTAGTCCTCATCTGTCCTCACCCACAGACCTGGAGGTAGCATTATACTCTGGTCTCACCCAAACTCTCCAAACTGGCTCCTGACTGGTTTGGCAGCTCCCTTCCTCCTCCCTCTTTTGGCCTTCAGAAAATAAAGTCCTCATGTCCCTGCCTTTCACCTCAGCCCCCTGTCAGAGTCCTGCCCTCTGCTCCACCATAGTGCTCAGGAACCTCCCACCTTCTCTCCCCGGCACCCTGGTCCATTCCCCTCTTTCCTCCCTCCTTCCCTCTCCTCTCCCTCTTCCCTGCCTTCTACAAGTCCTTCCTGGGGCCTCTCTGTGCACACATGACAGACAAAGCTGACTGTCCAGGGAGCCTCCTGGGCTTTCTTCAAACCCCTGTGTCTGGACAGCCTTGGCTCCTGAAAACTCCGTTAGCCCATCCTCACTGACCAGCCATACCCAGCACACAGCCTTGGGTACTGAGTGTTCTTTGCCTAGGAACCCAGCTGTTTCTCCAGTAGAACCAAGAGCTTTCTGAATACAGGAGGCCTCGCAGCCTCTGGCTCTTCCACAGGCCCTAAAAGAATGTTCTGCATACAGCAGGTGCTGGATTGTTTTATTATTAGTTGTAACTCATTTTTTTATTTTTTATTTTTTTGCAGGGCAGCTTTTTGAGACAGGGTCTCCCTTTAGTTCCGGCTGGCCTGGAACTTGATTTGTAGACCAGGCTGGCCTTGAACTCACAGAGATCGGCCTGCTTCTGCCTCCCATTAGGATTAAAGGCATGCACCACCACTCCTGGCTTAGTTATAACTCATTTAATAGTGTTATTATTTCTAAGAATTTTCTTTTTAATTTTTTTTATTAATTTTATTTATTTCTGTATGTGCATAAATGCACTGTCTGCATGCAAGTCTGTGCACCTGTGTCGTGCAATGCCGTAGAGGTCAGAAGAAGGTGTCGGATTCCCCTGGAACTGGAGTTCTCCTGGAATTGGAGTTACAGACGGTTTTCGGCCGTCATGTGGGTGCTGGGGATCGAACCCAGGTCCTCTGTAAGAGCATCTCTCCAGCCCCAGTGTTAATATTTTTAAGTCAATTATCAGTTCCTTTCAGAAATACAAACCTCTATTTGCTTTCTTGCCTTATTGCACTGGCCAGCATTTCAGAACAATGTCTATAAAGCATCCCTAATATAGTCTTTGATGAGAACAGTTTTGTTTCTCCAGTGAATATAGAACTGACTGTAGGTTTTATACATATGAATAAATGAAATATCCTTAAATTATCACTTGAGGGAAGGGGGCTTTCACAAAACCAATCACTGTCTGTAAGGGGAATAATGACCCTTCATATGCTGCTACTGACTTGTTTTTCCTTTGGAATCAGTCAGGATTCCCCAACACCACTTTGCTGATTGCGATGCCCTGTTCTCTAGACAGCTCGAGAGCACTCTGCTCTTTAATAGACTCTGAATTCTGGAGTTTTTCTTACCATCCACCTTGACCCACTTACTACTTAGGACAGAAAAGTCCTGATTTTTTTTTGGTTTTGTTTTTTGTTTTTTTATGTGTATGAAGGTACTGTCTGCATGTAGGTCTGTGCACCCATGTCGTGCAATGCGTGGAGGTCAGAAGAGGGTGTCGGATTCCCCTGGAACTGGAGTTAAAGACGGTTCTCAGCCGCCATGTGGGTGCTGGGGATCGAACCCGGGTCCTCTGCAAGAGCAGTCGGCGCTCTTAACCACTAGGCCATCTCTCCAGCCCCATGATATATTTTTTTTAATTCCCCTTTACTCCAGTCCCATAAACCTCTTTGGATGACAGAAGTCTTACTGGAAAGCTACTTAGCTGTTATTGGATGGTGCTGATTCAGGAGAGCACCTCAGCCTTGTGTCATTTCCCTCCTCCTAGACAAAGATTGGAGCTATTTGTCTCTTGCCTCAGCTTCAACATTTTTTTCCCTTCCAATCCAATTTCTTTTTTTTTTTTTTTTTTTTTTTTTTTTTGGTCGTTTTGAACAGGGTCTCCCTGGAGCCCCCAGCTGTCCTGGAATTCGCTCTGTGGACCAGGCTGGCCTTGAACTCACAAAGATCCGCCTGCCTCTGACTCCCAAGTGCTAGGATTAAAGGCGTGTGCCACCACGCCCGGCTTCAATCCAATTTCTTTTTATTTCATCTAGAATTCTTTTGGTCTTTTTGAGACAGGCTCTCCATGTCGCCCCGGCTGTTCTGGAACTCTCTATGTAGACCAGACTGGCATTGAACTCACACAGATCTGCCTGCCTCTGCTGGGATTAAAGGCATGTGCCATGATGCCCAGCATTTCTTCCTTCTTTATGTCTTCCCTCACTTCTAATTCCTTGGCAGCCCAGCCTCACTGCTTTTCCCTGCACCTTCATTTGATCTCTACAGCGCTGGAGGTTTGCTCTGATTTTTTCTGATTTCACAAGCTCTCCACACTCTCAATCACAACAGCAGCACATAAGTAAACACACATGTACTTGGCTACCTGGGCTTCACTAGATTCTTCCACTGAAGCATTCCCTCAAGGCTCAGGGAGGCCGCTTGCTCAGGGATTCCCTCACACCCCAGTGTGAGGAACATACCAGCCTTGGTCTTTTTTGGGGGGGGGTGTTGTCTTTTTGAGACAGGGTCTCCCTGTAGTCCCAGCTGTCCTGGAATTCACTTTGTAGACCGGCTGGCCTTGAACTCACAGAAATCTGCCTACCTCTGTCTCCCAAGTGCTGGGATTAAAGGCATGCACCACCATGCCCGGCAGCATTATTTGGTTTTGGAGTTGTTTTGTTTTGTCTGTTTTCTTGTGAGACAGGGGCTTGGTGTGTAGCTCTATCTGGCCTGAAACTCACTTGTAGACAGGATTAGCCTCGAATTTGCAGGGATCTGCCTGCCTCTGTCTCCTGAGTGTTGGGATTACAGGCATGGGCCACCACAAGCAGCCTAACCTGATTTTCATTAAAACCCACGACCACCCTTATGAGCAGGACCCTTTGTTCCCATTATAGAGAAATGGAAATCAAGCCTCAAAGAGTTCACTGCTGGTGAAAACCCTTTCTACCCCCAGGTCAGTACTACCCCTATGGGGTGTCGATCTAGGCAGTTTCTGTGCCTGTGGAAACACGGGTTGATCAGATCTGAGACATCAACGCAGCAATCACGCTACTCCCCTGGCCCAGGTGAGGCTCATGGCATCTGAGGACCCCTGGTGGGCCATGGCCCAGCGTTCACCTAGGATATGACTGCCTGGTGTGACCACCATGAACTGGGGCCGCCCGGGACTCACCAAGAATGCGGACCTGCGTGATGGCGCCGTGCAGGCCAAAGAGCATCCAGAGCGGCTGCGAGACATCCACGCACAGCTGCATGCCGGCCGGCGCCCCGTTGTGGCTCAGGTGCAGCTCTCCTTCCGCAGTGATCACCAGGCCCAGGATGTCGCCGCTGTGCAGGGGCCCGGGCACGCGGCACACGGCCCAGAACTCCTTGCGGTCCACCAGGGCCTCCGGACTGAAGGGCAGGTCAGCCGGCCGCAGGGTGCCGGGGTCGCACGTGGTGACCCCAAAGGACAGCGCGCCGGGTCGCGAGCCACTCGAGCGCGTGACTTTGATGAAGATGGTCTCCGCCACGCGCACCGGCCGGCTGGTGAAGATGAGCGAGCGCTCATCACGCCCGTGCTCCAGGCGCGCAACGGTCTGCTCGTCCAGGATGCGTACTTGCGCGCCTGCGCGCAGAGCGTGGAAGCGCAGGTCGCCGTCGAGCTGCGCGGGCAGCGCGCGGCTGTGCTGCGAGTTGAGCGAGTTCTGGGGGATCGGGCAGCCGGCCGCGGGAGCTCCCTCGTCGCCATCGGCGCCCGGCATGTTGAGGTCGCACAGGCTCACCGACAGACGCGCCGCCTCGTCCGCCTCGCGCCGCAGCGACGGCCGCCGCAGCGCGGTAAAGGAGCGCGGCCGCAGGCAATCGGGTAGCACCAGCTCGCTGTCTGCGGCAGGGAGGGCGAGAGACAGGGCGGCCGTCACCGTCCAGGCGTGCGCCAGGGACACACGCACTAGACGCTGCCTAGCTCTGAAGATGCCATGACAGATTGGGGAGCAAAGGCTGGAAGCAGGCGGGAATCTACTGTTTAGACAAAGGCATGCTTGCAGCTGAAAGACACCGACTTTAAGGCCACCTATTTGCTTCTAAGTGCTTCCAAGCTGGCAGGTGCTGGAGAACTGGAATGAGCCTGTTTTCCTTACTATCAGGAGTCTCCTCCCCCATCCTCTTTGCATAAACTGTGACGTCTAAATAAAAACGGTTGGGCTGGAGAGATGGCCTAGCCGTTAAGAGCACCGACTGCTCTTGCAGAGGACCCGGTTCGATCCCAAGCACCCACATGGCGGCTGAAAGCCGTCTTTAACTCCAGTTCCAGGAGAATCCGACACCCTCTTCTGACCTCCGCGGCACTGCACGACACGGGTGCACAAACCTACATGCAGACTGTACATTCATACACACAAAAAATAAATAGCCGGGTGTGGTGGCGCACGCCTTTAATCCTAGCACTTGGGAGGCAGAGGCAGGTGGATCTTTGTGAGTTCAAGGCCAGCCTGGTCCACAGAATGAGTTCCAGGCCAGCTGGGGATACAGGGAGACCCTGTCTCGAAAAGATTAAATAAATAAATAAATAAATAAATAAATAAATAAATAAATAAATAAATAAATAAATAAAATGTAAAAATAAATAAATAAATACTAACAGTTATCTTTTGAGGTTACCATTGCCACATAAGGACATAAAGTGGACAGAAGCTAAATAAATTCAAGAAATAGATGCCAGCTATTCGTGGCGGCTTCAGTGGGCAACAAACCTTTTCTCTTTAAATCAGACAAGTAATACAAACTATATTTTGTAGACAATACCATTCAGCAAAAACATTTTTTTGGGGGGGGACTTTTCGAGACAGGGCCTCCCTATAGCCCCAGCTGTCCTGGAATTCACTCCTGTAGACCAGGCTGGGCTGGAACTCACAAAGATCCACCTGCCTCTGCCTCCCAAGTGCTAGGATTAAAGGTGTGCACCACTACGCCCAACTATTACAAAAAGAAAATCATAACTGTCTGTTAGACTGCCACTCGGAGAAAAGCACTTTTCATATTTGAATTGTGACATGGCACAGTCTTGGAATTTTTTAATGCAAAATTTCAAATTTCAATGCAAAAACTGAGTTGTATTCTGTAAACACCAATAGTTTCTAACCTTTCATAAGCCACTTGGAAAATGTAACTTTGACCAACTCCTCAGAACACTGTCACCAAATTCTGAGGCTAACTTCTGAGCATCTGTGAAGTGCATCAGGCTGTTCCATGGTGGTGGACTTCAGGATCAGAACCCTGCTGCACATATTTCCTTTTTCATAAGTACTTTTTTCCACTGCGTTCTGAATACTGCTTCTTCATACCAATAGCTCTTTCTAGCCACGGTCTCTGTTGTTATTTCATTGTTTTATTTTGAGACAGGGTTTCTTTGTAGCCCCAGTTGGCCTTGAAATCATAGAGATCCACTTGCCTCTGCCTAAGTGCTGGGATCAAAGGTGTGCACCACCACACCTGCCCAGCCATAGTCTTTTAATGGCTATGCTATGTCCCACTCTCTGGAATCCTGTAACTTAAAGTGACAGTGATGGCCAAGTGCTGTGAATTACTCCTGCATTTCATCCATAAGCAGCCTATGAAAGCCATCCTATTGTAGATACAATTCGGGGGTGTCAGGTGATAGCCACCAGGTAGTGGAGTCAAGACTGAAGCAAGGTCTGTTCAACCCCGAATACTCATGTAGTCTAGGCCCTTCTTGTTGGCTAAACCCCTTATGCAGTCAGTGACCCCAAATTTGACTGTTACCCTTGTAATCCACACCATGGCCTGGTGTCTGCCCTGTGCCTATGTGAAGATGGCTGGGGCACCTAGGTTCCCCAGAAAAACCTGGGAAACTGAGCCAGCAAGGAGAGCAGAGGCCAGAACTGGCCTCCCACTGCAGGCAGAGGGGTCCACCCGGAGTCTTGATGCTTTGTTCCCCTCTCCGTCCCCTTCTAGAAACTCTTGCTATCTGGACGCATCAAGGTTAGATGCTGCCCTTCCTCTATGTCTCCTGCTGTTCCTGGTTCTGAGGCCTGGCTGATTCTGAGGCCTGGCTGCTGGTGTTCCTTAGCATCACATTGGTGACAAGGAGGGAGCCAACCAGAAAACTCAATTATTCCAGGGAATTGACTCTGACAGTGATGGTGATGGCTTCAAGGCTGGGGGATGCACAGGCGTGGGGGAGGGGAAGTAGCTGGGCCGGAAGGAAGAGGAGGCGAAGGGAATAGATGGAGAAGATGGTGGGGAGGGCCTGAGCCCTAGAGAACAAGTTTGTACTCCTCAACCCCTCAGGGACTCCAGGCAGCAGGCCTTACAGATCCTAGGGAACTGAGAGAAAGGAAGAGGAGCAGCAAGAAGTAGCAGTCGTTCAGAGCTCCCACCCAGGGCTTACGGGACAAGGCTCGACATGAGCCACCCTGCACCCTCAGGACAGCCAGAGGCCTGAAGCTGAGCAGGCTGTGATGTGGCTCACAGTGAATCCAGCCAAATTTGAGGTCACTAACTGCAGAGGGGGGTTCAATAAGCAAGGCAGGGAAGGGCTTTGTTCTCTGAGGGCTTGCCTATGAGCTAGCCTGGTCTCTGCCCCTTGTGAGTATGCCCTACTGAGCCAGTCTGTCTGTTTCCATCTCTTACACTGGACTCTTCCTCTCTGTATCTAATATACCACTGCCTGAACTAATACTATAGACACCTTTTTTGCATACTGAAAACTATGGGCACACCTTCGAACCACTGAATAGAACCACACAGTGCTCCAGATGTGCCCTAACCAGCTCAAGTCAGTGTTTAATGATGTGTCTACTTTGAATAATGCAACCTAAGAGTACTTTGTTTTGCTTTTTGTTGTGTCTTATTCTTTTTTTTTATTTTATTTATTTCTGTATGTATATGAATGTACTGTCTGCATGCAGGTCTGTGAACGCCGCGGAGGTCAGAAGAGGGTCTCGGATTCCCCTGGAACTGGAGTTCTCCTGGAATTGGAGTTTCAGATGGTTTTCGGCCACCATGTGGGTGCTGGGGATAGAACCCGGGTCCTCTGTAAGAGCAGTTGGCGCTCTTAACCGCTAGGCCATCTCTCCAGCCCCTTGTTGTGTCTTATTCTAACAAAAATCCCTATACTGGCTGACAATATACTGAAATCTATATTGATAAGAACACAGTTGAGTTTGGTGAATTTTAAGTCATCAGCCTGGGTTCGAAACATGATTTTGGCATTTCTTTATGAGGCTGCATGGCCTTGGACAAGTAGCTTTATAGGATGTGTCTTCTTCAGTGTCAAGCTGTGTCTTATTTATATAAAGTCTGCATTCAGAGGCTTACTTTGAAAGAGTGCTGCGAGGATACGATGGACTAAGGCACACTGGGCAGCACATGGTAGAATACCTGGCACACGATCATTATGTCATTGTGAACCACTGTTTCCTTGTCACATGGTTCAGATGAAAGCGCATGGGCTCTGGAGTACTCCAGACCCAGGGTTAAATGTCCCACCTGGTACTTAGCTGGTGGCCTTTGTGTAAGCAACTTTTGGAGCACCTGATGGTACACCTAGAGAACGGAGGTAGATGCCGGCCTTGACATGCTATGGCAGGACAGGGCTAGGCAGAGCCCCTGCTACCTAGAAGGTCTCTCATCACTTCTGGACCAAGGGTGTGGCTCAGTGGCAGAGCACTTGCCTAGCATGCACAAGGCTCTGAGTTCAATTCTCAACACCACATGCCCATACAGAGTTTGCACTGTTCACACTGTCTGTAGACTTTATATAAGTCACAATGGGCACCCAAGAAATAGTCTGAATGAAATTATTGACTGAAAAAGCCAAGAGAAGCTAAAAAAAAAAGTGGAGATTGAAGGAGGAAGATGAAGCCGGGCATGGTGGCGCACGCCTTTAATCCTAGCACTTGGGAGGCAGAGACAGGCGGATCTTTGTAATTTCAAGGCCAGCCTGGTCTACAGAGTGAGTTCTAGGACAGCTGGGGCTACAGGGAGACCCTGTCTCGAAAAGACCAAAAAAAAAAAGAGGAATGATGAGAAGAAGGGAGAGAGTAGATGGACGAGAGGGAATAGAGGCCAAAAAATGGCTTCACCAGAAATACTGCTGAGTTAGGAGCTGTGGCTTGGAGCTGCTAGCAGCAGCCGGAATCCGCAGGGTCAGTGCCGGGCCGGGAAAGTCTTCTCCCCTTCCTCTCCAGCCCTCAGCCTGCACACCCAGGGGGCAGCCAAATAACTGTCCCAGCAGTGGGTCAGCTATAAGAAACCCTGAAATAGCTGCAACCTGATACAGAGTGGCAGAGGCAAAGGTTCCCTGAATAAGCCAACATCAGATGGGGCACGACTATGTCCAGCCCCCCCAAATCCAAAAAAGTACCTCAAGACTCAGCTAGGACTGCACCCAGGGATACAGCTGGGGGAACCCAGCAAGCAATGGGACAGTCCCTCACTGGGAAGCAACAAGTTACATAATCGGTGTTAGGGACACGCTGCCCACTCAGGAGAGGTTTGTGGTGGAGGCAAAGGTGGCACACGGCCTTGAAAGGAGCTGCATGCTGCATGCTGCACGTCCTTTCACTCAGGAAGGAACTTGGTCTTCCGTGCCGGGCGAGTCTAATGCCTGGCAATGTTTCTTTAGGAATCCTTGGCCAGTGCAGAAATAGCTTGCAGGGCCAAGAGGACCCTTCTACACTGACCTACGGGCAGAGGAAGGAGCCTAGACCTGGGTCCTGGGAGTCAGCAGTCATCTGGTTCAGACTTAGAGAGAGGAAGAAATCTGAATATAATTCAATTACAAGAGTGTTATTAGCACCTTGGATTGGATAGGAGCTCAGAGAAAGTGAGGAACTAAGGAACTAGGAAAGCCATATATCCCTGCCAAGTTCTGTCAGCTTTGGCTAGAATGCTCCTGCAGAGAAGAGACTCACCACCTCCCAAGTTTTCCCAGGCCCAGCTCTAACTCAGCTGTTTAAAAAAAAAAAAAAAAAAAGAGAGAGAGGGGCTTGAGAGATAGCTCAGCAATTAAGAGCACTGGCTGCAGAGGACCCAGGTTTGACTTCCAGCACCCACATGGCAGCTAACAAACTGTCCATAACTCCAGCTCCAAGGAATCTGATACCTTCTTCTGACCTGCATGGGCATTTCACAACACAGGTGCATTTACATACATGCAGGCAATACATGCATATGTATAAAAAAACATAATAAAAATAAGATTGGGGGGGAGAACTTTGCTTGGATTGGGCATGTAGCTCAACTGGTAGGTCAACTGCCTCACACGCACAAAGCCCTGGCTTTTCTAACCACCGCAGCTAAGCCAGTCACAGTATACACCTGTCATCTCCGTTCTTCGGAGGTAGAGACAGGAGTGTTAGACGTTCAAGGTCATCTTAAGCTACATAACAAATCTGAACAGCCTGGGTAACATGAGAGCTTGTCTCAGAAGAGAAGAAAGCTCTCCTTGTGTGGGTCCCTGTGCCCTACCTCCACTCCTCGGGGGCCCCTCTGAGTCTCCTCCTTGGGATAAGTGTCATCTTTAGAATAAAGCTCTCGGCTGGGTGTGGTGGTGCACACCTTTAATCCCAGCACTCAGGAAGCAGAGGCAGGCAGATCTCTGTGAGTTCAAGGTCAGCCTGGTGTACAAAGCGAGCTCCAGGTCAGCTGGGACTAAAGGGAGACCCTGTCTCAAAAACAAACAAACAAACAAAAAAAACCTGGGGCTGGAGAGATGGCTCAGCAGTTAAGAGCACCGACTGCTCTTGCAGAGGACCTGGGTTCGATTCCCAGCACCCAAATGGCGGCTGAGAACCATCTTTAACTCCAGTTCCAGGGGAATTCGACGCCCTCTTCTGACCTCCTCGGCATTGCATGACACGGGTGCACGAACCTACATGCAGACAGTACACTCATACATATAAAATAATTAATAATAATAATAAAATTAAATTTAAAAATACCAAAAAAAAAAAAAAAAAAGAATAAAGCTCCCCAACTGAGGCTGGGATGCTCATCCTCTGTTTTGGAAAGGGTCAGGAAAGGACTTGGCCCAAGCAATAGGATAGACAGATGGTGAAAGGCATATGGGTGGACTACTGGCAAGTTCCTGGAAATCAACCTGAGCTAGGCCAAGGGTAGAGCTGCCTGGTGACAGGAGCTGGGGGCCCAGCACTCATCCAAAGGCCATCCAGCCCTGCCTCTCACAGCCGGAAGCACAGGGTAACCAAGGCAGGGCTTTGGCCCTGGCGTAGGGTCCTCCTTTGAAGCTGGGCCACCACCAGCCTGGCCTCTTGTTTGTTTGGATTCTCACATCCGCAGCCCTGTGTAATCTTTAACCACAGGTCAGCCTGCAGCCACCCTCCGGCCCGTTTGGAAGGCGCTGCCAGCACATTTACTGTCTCCATAAACATCCTCCCCCAGTCTGCATCTGGCCCAAGGAGGGGAAGGAGCCATGGAGGCGGTACACAGCTCAGATGGACCAAGGGTCTCCTCCACCCTCTGGGCAGCACCCTGAAAAACCACAGAGGCCTCCGCCCTCTCTCTTTAAACTCAACCTCAGGCAGGCCAGGAGAAAACAACACATTTTCTTTCTTTCTTCTTTTTTTTTTTTTTTTTTTTTTTTTTTTTTGGTCTTTTTGAGAACAGGGTCCTCCTATAGCCCCAGCTGGCCTGGAACTTCTGTAGACCAGGGTGCCCTTGAACTCACAAAGATCCCCTGCCTCTGCCTCCCAAGTGCTAGGATTAAAGAGTGCACCACCACACCCAGCTAACAAACACATTTTCTGAGGCCACCGAGGGAAGAGTAGAACGTTTCAGAATCACTTGCAGTCAGACTCTTCGATTAATTAAATCATGGAGCCAGAGGGTCTTAGAGACTCTTGGAATCATTTGATCTAGTGTTTCTCAGACTTCCCTTTCCTTTGTTCCTTCAGTCTGTCCTTCTTTTCTTCCTATCTTATTTTTGGTTTTGTTTTGTTTTGTTTGCTCTTGGTTTTTCTTTTTTTTTTTTTTGGGGGTTTTTTTTTGTTGTTCTTATTGTTGAGACGGGGTCTCCCTATAGCCCCAGCTGTCCTGGAACTCATTATGTAGACCAGACTGGCCTTGAAACTCACAGAGATCTACCTGCTCTATCTCCCAAGTGCTGGGATTAAGGCCTAAACCACTATGCCCAGCTTGCTTTGGTTTTGAACCAGGATCTCTCGCTATGCTGAGGCTGACCTAGAACTCACTATATAATCCAGGCTGCTGGAACTTGGTGATTCTCCTAGCTCAGCCTTCTAATAGCCAGGATCACAGGCACGAGCCACCACATTCACCTCAAATATAACTTCCTTCCTTCCTCCTTCTTTCCTTTTCTTTTCTCTCTTTCTCTTTCTTTTCTTTTTCCTTCTTCTTTCTCTTTCTTCTCTTCTTTTCTTCTTTCTCTCCTCTATCTTCTTTCTTTCATAGGGAAAATCTTCATTCCTGTCATGTGAATGTTCTGACAAGCCTGGCAGGTGGGTACACTACCTTGCTCCTGCTTCCTCAGTATTTAGATGCCTCTGAAATGTCTTGGGTAGCTCTAGGGTTCCAAAGAGCTTCACTGAAGAGCCACAGATCTTATCCCAGGAGGGATTTTAGATGTCATGGTTTTCCTTCATGTTTGAGAACTGGCATGGGAGTGAGGGTTCCTATTTTGTGGTAAGTATGGTAAAAATGGCAAATCAGATTTTTTATTTTTTTAACTAAGACATGAAGAACATTCACCCACGTTTGTAAACACTGTTCAGTTATCTGTGACCGTCGCAGGACAATCTGTGAGCACTAGTGGGCATGCATATTACGCAAGTAATCCAGAGACCGAGGCAAAGGGAAGCTGGGAACTGCCCATGCTAGCAGCAGCTGTGTCATCTTGACCCGTAGCTCTCTCTGCTTCTGAAATGATGGCCAGACCCCAGGACTACAGGGCCCACTTTGAGCAAACATTCATGTCTTGCTAAGACCCCCTGAACTATATCTGGAGCCAAAGACACTAGACAGAAACCCAACATTCCCCTTTCTGTAGGCGACAAACTCCAGGTTTAACCATTCAGTGGATTGACCTCATGGTTATAGAAAGAAAAAAAAGAAAGGCCTATCTGGCTCTGGACATCAGAGACAGACAGAGCCCTTGGGAGTCTCCGGGAACACCAGACCATCAGACTCACTCTTGCTACTGAATCAGATACCACTGCCCCTTCCTTGGACCAGCTCTGGTAGGGCCCTGGTAACCTCCTCTGCCCATGTCCAGCTGATCCTTCCTGCCTTGACTCTCATTCACCCTGGTCTGAAAGACACAACAGGTCCTTTGGTGGCCACAGGGGCAGGGGTAGGTGCCCAGACTTGATTGGTAGCTCAGGTCGACTCACACCAGAAGCTGGGAGGCAATGCACCCTAGGCTTCAGTTCAGACCAACCAACCACCAGCCATGGAACGTTCTTACTCTGAGCTGTTTCTCCCCAAAGATTTGTACATTCCTCTTATCTCCTCAAGGCACCTGCTGTTCCTTCTACCTCAACCTCCCCTCTAGGACTAAGCTGAAGCGCTGCTCATCGCCACCTCTCAGGGCCAGCCCACACCCTACATGGCTAAATTATTATCGACTACTCCCTTCTTTTCACCAACGTAGGTTTCTCCTCCCGTGGGAAGGCACTCCTCGATGGCGCCCCGTGGCAACCCTACAGTTAGACTCTTCAGGCCACACTTATTGGCAGAATCAGTGTTGGGCCATTACAGCTGTGGGAGGAAACCCTTGGTGGAGAAAGTCTTCACGTCAGGGGTTAGGTGTCCAGTCCCGTCTGCCTTCCTCGCTCCGCCTCCCCGCCTCTGCAGTACCCGGCCATGGCAGGCAGGGAGATGCTTAGGACCACCTTGTGTGCATTCTGTCAGATTACAGCTGCTCTTTCATCTCTCTCGTCTCTCCTCTCCTCTCTCTCTTCTCTCCGTCTCGTCTGTTATTTTTTAATTTTTTTTATTTTATTTATTTCTGTAATGGGTATGAATGTACTGTCTGCATGCAAGTCTGTGCGCACCCGTGACTGCATGCCGCGGAGGTCAGGAAGAGAGGTGTTGGATTCCCTGGAACTGGAGTTCCTGGAATTGGCGTTTACAGACGGCTCTCGCCGCCTGTGGGTGACCGGGACATAACCCGGGTCCTCTGCTAGAGGAGCAGTCGGCACTCCTAACTGCTAGGTCCATTCTCATCCAGGCTCCCTCTCTCGTCTGTTGTTAGATGGGGTGTTTCCCCTGCTAAGCCCAGTTGTTCCTGGAATCTCTATGTAGACCAGGTTGGCCTTACTTACAGAGATCCCCTGCCTCCCTGCTTTCCTCCAGAGTGCTGGGATTAAAGCGTGCACCACCACACCCAGCTCAACTCTTTCTCTCTCTCCTCTTTTTTGTTTTTTTTTTGGCCTTTTGCGAGACAGGGTCTCCCTTTAGCCCCAACTTGTTCCTGGAACTCGCTCTGTAGGCCAGGCTTGGCATTGGAACTCAACAAAGACCGTGCTTCTCTGCCTCCCAAATCTAGGATTAAAGGCGTGCGCCACCAACGCCCAGCTTTTTTTTTTTTAACTTCTTTCTCTTTTTTAAGACAGAGTTTATTAGTCTAGGCTGGCCTTGAATTCCTGACCTCCAGCCTCAGCCTTTCATAGTGCTAAGATTGTGCAGGGCCTATGTTCTACATCCAGTTAGCATTTCTGAGCGAAGCAAGCGAGACCACAAGAAACTGGGAAGGAGTTTATCTGTCCTGGTATTAATCACCCCATAAAACTTCTGTTTATTTGGCTGTTGGCCGGCCCTCCTTCCTGGAGGTAGAAAGCTGTTATTCTTGGAGATACCATCCCATGCCTGGGCCAGGGAACCCGCAGGAAAGAGGGAGCTACTGAGCTCTGGCACATGGGGCAGGAGCCTGGGAGGCCTGGAGTCAGCCTGCTGGCCGTGACATCAGTACCAGAGTGTCTAGTCTGCAGTGGAGAGGGGAAAGACCCCAGCCTCTGCTGCCTGCCTCTACAGATACAGCCATCTGTCCATGGGCTGGCTTACACTATGCATCAAGTATCCCAGGACCCTGTGCTCTGAGGACAAGATACAGGCCAAGTAAGGTGTGGAGGCTTTTCTTTCACACAGAGGCTAGAGGGGACAGGGAAAGGCCTGGCAGGAAATTCTCAAAGGTCAAAACATATTTGGAAAATAATCATCCCAAGAAAGACTGCCCCATCCTCCGCACCACCAAGACAGGAAACAAGTTCCTTCAGGAGGGCGGTAGGAGAACATAGCAGCTCAGGGTGAAAGGGAGGCAACGAGAAAGTCAGACATCTGGGCATGGTGGCACAGGCCTGTAACAGACAGCACTCACTGGGGCTAAGGCCAGAGCTATGGCAAGGTGGCTTAACAGTGGCCCCTGATTTCTCAAAGAAAAGAAAATGGAGAAGTGAGAGGAAAAGAGAGGAGTTGTATAGGCCAGCAATGTGAAGTCAGAGTGAGGAGGAAGGAGGGAAGAAAGGGATACCGGTGTAGTATGGGCCGCTTGGTGTATGCAGGGCCCGGGGTGTATGCTGGGCTGCTGGTATGCCTATGCAGGATAACTACAGGAAGAAAGGGGCCAGCTTCCAGCCCAGCACTGAAGGATCCATACATTCTCCCTCCTCCTTTCTCATCCTTCTCTTCCTTTTTTCTTCTTTCCTCTTCCCCCCTATCCCCCCCCCATCTCTTCCCTCCCTGACTCTTGTTTTTTATACACATACAAATCAATTTAGGAGAAGCAAAATGAAGAGCTAGTTTAATCTGCTAATTGACTTTAGGGGCCATAATCTGTGTTTGAAAATGCCAGGGATTATGGCGATTTATGGCCGTGACGGGAATCACAGGCCTCGGCCTCACTGGCACGCAGAGGAGCCTGCCTCAGGAGCCAAAGGCAGCTGAGCTACTCTGTGCAAACCCATGTAGAGTCACAAAGGGGTATGGGCAGGCCTGGCTGGGCCGCCTGGGCTGTGGCTCCAGAATGGGGCTCTGCAGATTCTTCTCCAACCTCCACTAGACTCTGAAGGTCAGAAGTCCCTTGTCACTAAGCACATTCCCCTTCAATTCTCACCTATCCAGTTNGTTGTCAGACTCTAAAATAAAAGCTTGTTTGTGTGTATTTCCTGGGGTATTGTTGGAGGCTATTCTGTGACTTAGACTCTGTGACGCATTGGCTCTAATGGAGTGTTTGCCAGACTCAGGGTTTGGCAGTGATCATTTTTCTTTTTGGTCTTTTTGAGACAGGGTCCTCCTATAGCCCCAGCTGGCCTGGAACTCTGTAGACCAGGCTGCCCTTGAACTCACAAAGATCCGCCTGCCTCTGCCTCCCAAGTGCTAGGATTAAAGGAGTGCACCACCACACCCAGCTAACAAACACATTTTCTGAGGCCACCGAGGGAAGAGTAGAACGTTTCAGAATCACTTGCAGTCAGACTCTTCGATTAATTAAATCATGGAGCCAGAGGGTCTTAGAGACTCTTAGAATCATTTGATCTAGTGTTTCTCAGACTTCCCTTTCCTTTGTTCCTTCAGTCTGTCCTTCTTTTCTTCCTATCTTATTTTTTGGTTTTGTTTTGTTTGTTTGCTCTTGGTTTTGTCTGGTTTGGTTTTGGGGGTTGTTGTTGTGTTGTTCTTATTGTTGAGACGGGGTCTCCCTATAGCCCCAGCTGTCCTGGAACTCATTATGTAGACCAGACTGGCCTTAAACTCACAGAGATCTACCTGCTCTATCTCCCAAGTGCTGGGATTAAAGGCCTAAACCACTATGCCCAGCTTGGTTTGGTTTTTGAACCAGGATCTCTCGCTATGCTAGGCTGACCTAGAACTCACTATATAATCCAGGCTGCTGGAACTTGGTGATTCTCCTAGCTCAGCCTTCTAATAGCCAGGATCACAGGCACGAGCCACCACATTCACCTCAAACTAACTTCCTTCCTTCCTTCCTTCTTTCCTTTTTTCTTTTCTTCTCTTTCTCTTTCTTTTCTTTCTTTCCTTCTCTTTCTCTTTCTTCTCTTCTCTTTCTTCTTTCTCTCCTCTTTCTTCTTTCTTTCATAGGGAAAATCTTCATTCCTGTCATGTGAATGTTCTGACAAGCCTGGCAGGTGGGTACACTACCTTGCTCCTGCTTCCTCAGTATTTAGATGCCTCTGAAATGTCTTGGGTAGCTCTAGGGTTCCAAAGAGCTTCACTGAAGAGCCACAGATCTTATCCCAGGAGGGATTTTAGATGTCATGGTTTTCCTTCATGTTTGAGAACTGGCATGGGAGTGAGGGTTCCTATTTTGTGGTAAGTATGGTAAAATGGCAAATCAGATTTTTTTTTTTAACTAAAGACAAGAGCATTCCCCACTTTGTAAACACTTTTCAGTATCTGTGAGCCTCTGCAGACATCTGTGGACTAAGTGGGGCATGCATAATTACGCAAAGTAATCCAGAGACCGAGGCAAGGGAAGCTGGGAACTGCCCATGGCTAGCAAGCAGCTGTGTCATCTTGACTCCGTAGCTCTCTCTTGCTTCTGAAATGATGGCCCAGACCCCAGTACTACAGGGCCCACTTTGAGCACATTCATTCTTGCTAAGACCCCCTGAACTATATCTGGAGCCAAAGACACTAGACAGAAACCCAACATTCCCCTTTCTGTAGGCGACAAACTCCAGGTTTAACCATTCAGTGGATGTGACCTCATGTTATAGGCCTAGTCTGCTCTGGAACATCAGAGACAGACAGAGCCCTTGGGAGTCTCCGGGAACACCAGACCATCAGACTCACTCTTGCTACTGAATCAGATACCACTGCCCCTTCCTTGGACCAGCTCTGGTAGGGCCCTGGTAACCTCCTCTGCCCATGTCCAGCTGATCCTTCCTGCCTTGAGCTCTCATTCACCCTGTTCTGAAAGACACAACAGGTCCTTGGTGGCCACAGGGGCAGGGGTAGGTGCCCAGACTTGATTGGTAGCTCAGGTCGACTCACACCAGAAGCTGGGAGGCAATGCACCCTAGGCTTCAGTTCAGACCAACCAACCACCAGCCATGGAACGTTCTACTCTGGAAGCTGTCTCCCAAGATTCTGTACATTCCTCATCTCCTCAAGGCACCTGCTGTCCTTCTACCTCACCCTCCCCTCTAGGACTAAGCTGAAGCGCTGCTCATCGCCACCTCTCAGGGCCAGCCCACACCCTACATGGCTAAATTATTATCGACTACTCCCTTCTTTTCACCAACGTAGGTTTCTCCTCCCGTGGGAAGGCCTCCTCGATGGCGCCCCGTGGCACCCTACAGTTAGACTCTTCAGGCCACACTTAATTGCAGAATCAGTGTTGGGCCACTTACAGCTGTGGGAGGACATAACCCTTGGTGTAGAAAGTCTTCACGGTCAGGGGTTAGGTTTCCAGTCCTGTCTGCCTTCCTCCTCCTCCTCCTCCTCCTCTGCAGTACCCGGCCATGGCAGGCAGGGAGATGCTTAGGACCACCTTGTGTGCATTCTGTCAGATTACAGCTGCTCTTTTCATCTCTCTCTATCTCTCTCTCTCTCTCTCTCTCTCTCTCTCTCGTCTTTTTTTTTTAATTTTTTTTATTTTATTTATTTCTGTATGTGTATGAATGTACTGTCTGCATGCAAGTCTGTGCACCCGTGACGTGCAATGCCGCGGAGGTCAGAAGAAGGTGTTGGATTCCCCTGGAACTGGAGTTCTCCTGGAATTGGAGTTTCAGACGGCTCTCGGCCGCCATGTGGGTGCCGGGGATCAAACCCGGGTCCTCTGCGAGAGCGTCGGCACTCCTAACTGCTAGGCCATCTCTCCAGCCCCTCTCTCGTCTTTTTAAGATGGGGTTTCCCTGCAGCCCCAGCTGTCCTGGAACTCTCTATGTAGACCAGGTTGGACTTACAGAGATCCACCTGCCTCTGCTTTCCTCCAGAGTGCTGGGATTAAAGGCGTGCACCACCACACCCAGCTCAACTCTTTCTCTCTCTCTCTTTTTTTTTTTTTTTTTTGGCCTTTTCGAGACAGGGTCTCCCTGTAGCCCCAACTGTCCTGGAACTCGCTCTGTAGGCCAGGCTGGCCTTGAACTAACAAAGATCCGCCTGCCTCTGCCTCCCAAATGCTAGGATTAAAGGCGTGCGCCACCACGCCCAGCTTTTTTTTTTTTTTAACTCTTTCTCTTTTTTAAGACAGAGTTTATAGTCTAGGCTGGCCTTGAATTCCTGATCCTCCAGCCTCAGCCTTTCAAGTGCTAAGATTGCAGGCCTATGTTCTACATCCAGTTAGCATTTCTGAGCGAAGCAAGGAGACCACAAGAAACTGGGAAGGAGTTTATCTGTCCTGGTATTAATCACCCCATAAAACTTCTGTTTATTTGGCTGTTGGCCGGCCCTCCTTCCTGGAGGTAGAAAGCTGTTATTCTTGGAGATACCATCCCATGCCTGGGCCAGGGAACCCGCAGGAAAGAGGGAGCTACTGAGCTCTGGCACATGGGGCAGGAGCCTGGGAGGCCTGGAGTCAGCCTGCTGGCCGTGACATCAGTACCAGAGTGTCTAGTCTGCAGTGGAGAGGGAAAGACCCCAGCCTCTGCTGCCTGCCTCTACAGATACAGCCATCTGTCCATGGGCTGGCTTACACTATGCATCAAGTATCCCAGGACCCTGTGCTCTGAGGACAAGATACAGGCCAAGTAAGGTGTGGAGGCTTTTCTTTCACACAGAGGCTAGAGGGGACAGGGAAAGGCCTGGCAGGAAATTCTCAAAGGTCAAAACATATTTGGAAAATAATCATCCCAAGAAAGACTGCCCCATCCTCCGCACCACCAAGACAGGAAACAAGTTCCTTCAGGAGGGCGGTAGGAGAACATAGCAGCTCAGGGTGAAAGGGAGGCAACGAGAAAGTCAGACATGCTGGGCATGGTGGCACAGGCCTGTAACCCAGCACTCACGGGGCTAAGGCCAGAGCATGGCAAGGTGGCTTACAGTGGCCCCTGATCTCAAAGAAAAGAGAAAATGGAGAAGGAGAGAAAAGAGGAGGGAGTTGTATGGCCAGCAATGGGAGTCAGAGGGAGGAGGAAGGAGGGAAGGAAAGGGATCCCGGGTGTATGCTGGGCCGCTGGTGTATGCAGGGCCCCGGGTGTATGCTGGGCTGCTGGTATGCCTCAGGGCAGGAGAACTACAGGAAGAAGGGGCCAGCTTCCAGCCCACACTGAAGGATCCATACATTCTCCCTCCTCCTTCTCATCCTTCTCTTCCTTTTTTTTCTTCTTTTCCTCTTCCCCCTCTTATCCCCCCCCCATCTCTTCCCTCCCTGACTCTTGTTTTTTATACACATACAAATCAATTTAGGAGAAGCAAAATGAAGAGCTAGTTTAATCTGCTAATTGACTTTAGGGGCCATAATCTGTGTTTGAAAATGCCAGGGATTATGGCGATTTATGGCCGTGACGGGAATCACAGGCCTCGGCCTCACTGGCACGCAGAGGAGCCTGCCTCAGGAGCCAAAGGCAGCTGAGCTACTCTGTGCAAACCCATGTAGAGTCACAAAGGGGTATGGGCAGGCCTGGCTGGGCCGCCTGGGCTGTGGCTCCAGAATGGGGCTCTGCAGATTCTTCTCCAACCTCCACTAGACTCTGAAGGTCAGAAGTCCCTTGTCACTAAGCACATTCCCCTTCAATTCTCACCTATCCAGTTTCGAAGAATTTACATTCCTTATGGCCCAGCCCAACCCTCCTCTTCCAAGAAGCCTTCCTAGATTCCACCCTCCTAGACCTGAACCTCCTGCCTGCCTCCTTTTATGTTTAAACCTGCTAAGTGGTGACGAGAAAAGCATTGCTCTTTATCCTGGAACTGCCCGTTCAGTTCCTGCTCAGTCATGTCCCTACATGGCCAGGCCAGGCCTACTTCAGGCCTCAGTTTTCTCCCTGCCAAATGGGAATGAAAAAAATGCTGTCTTCTAGCCCTGGACTGACAGGCTAGGTGAGCCGACAACGGGAAGTGTCTGCACCGAAGGAAGGGACCCGATGACTATACCAGTCAGCAGCTGACCGCCCTTCCAGGTTGTGCCTCATGTGTCCTGATATCCGCTTCCTCCCATAACTTCCCAATGAACCGTTTGCTATCTGAGGGCAGGGCTGTTCCCCCTCATCCCCACCCACCCGAGTTTTTCTTCAACTAACAGGTCCCCATCCTCCCTTTTGGCCGTCCTCCGCTCTCCCCTCCCACGGGGCAACCTTCACGTGGCATGCTTTACAGGCCTCTAAAGGGAGCTGGCAGCCTCCTCGCTCGGCTCTCCTGTTCTCTGAGCAGTGCTGTGAGAAGTGCAGACCCTGTGTGGTGGGCACGGGCTGGAGAAGAAAATTCCACAGAGAGACCTCAGAGAGGAAGCAGCTTCCAAGCTGGGCCTCAGGCCACAGTGAGGATGATGAGGGAAGGACACTCTGCCAGATCTGGTGGCACAGGCCTGTAATCCCAGCTACTGGGGAGGCTGAGGCAGGAAGACTGCAAGTTCAAAGACAGCCTGGTGAGACTCTGTCTCAAATGAAAAGTAAAAAGGTGTCGCCCATGGTGGCGCATTTGCCTAGCACACTCAAAGGCCCTGGGTACAGTCCTCGGAAGTGGAAGTCAGAAGTAGTCTTTGCTTATGTAGTCCATTGCTACCCCCACCCAACAAGACAGTGACCTTCTCAGAGCAGAAAGTCATTCATTCTCTGCCTTCACCATGAGGCAGGGCTTTGGGTAAGGTACAGGACACAGATGCCTTGCAGATCAGGACACAGGATGTGGGCTGAAGCTGAGACTTTAGCTTTGGGACCCTAATGTTAGAGTGTGAGACCTGGCAGACACCAGGGCAGTGGGGCTCACTTGAACCTTGGGTGAAGCACTGCCCTCCCCAGGATGGGTCGGGATGGCTGACAGCCACTGGCCTTTACTGCGCATCAGCTGCTCCCCATCTGTCAATCCTCTGAGGCTCAGAAAGAGCCTTGGGAGTGGTCTCTAGTCTCCCATAATACAGATGAGTCCCATACCTAGAACAGGTACCCAGGCTGGCCCAGGATGCAACCTGGATATCTCTCTCTAGCTCAGGCACATAATTTCTGGTAGCAGGCTACAGATGCACCCAGTACCCAAAGGAGGTAGGAGACAGTGCCCTCAGGAGCAGCCAGTTTGGGGCTCTCAGCATGTGAGCATGGATGCAGGAACTCTTTCATCGACTCGAAAAAAACAGAAAGTTCCCAGACTGCTAGTTAGTAAAGGCAGCCTCCTGACGGTGGGAACTGCGACGGGGAAGCCCCGGCAGCTGCCCGTGTCTTCCTTACTTTCTCCACCTTTTTACTCAAGTGAAAGCATTTTTGAAAACTTTCACGATTTCTAGGCTTTGAAGTCAGAAAGCCAAAAAGAAAAATGATTTTTTCCGTTTTTTTTTGTTGTTTTGTTTTGTTTTTTTTTATGGTTTTCTTTTGTTTTTGAGACAGGGTCTCACTATGTAGCCCTGGCTGGCCTAGAACTCCTCACCTTGTAGACCAAGCTGGCCTTGAACTCACAGGATCTATCTGCCTCTGCCTCTCAAGCACTGGGACTGAAGGCATGAGCCGCCATGCCCGCCCAGCTAGAAACACTGCTTTAGACCTCCTTCATGGAATTTCTCTCTGCAAAGTGAAGGAAGTGCAAATGGGAGAAGGAGCGAGTGTGGGCTGGACACACTGCACAGCCAGAGCAAGTGTGGGCTGGACACACACTGCACAGCCGGAGCAAGTGTGGGCTGGACACACACTGCACAGCCGGAGCAAGTGTGGGCTGGACACACACTGCACAGCCGGAGCAAGTGTGGGCTGGACACACACTGCACAGCCGGAGCAAGTGTGGGCTGGACACACACTGCACAGCCGGAGCAAGTGTGGGCTGGACACACACTGCACAGCCAGAGCAAGTGTGGGCTGGACACACACTGCACAGCCAGAGCAAGTGTGGGCTGGACACACACTGCACAGCCGGAGCAAGTATGAGCTGGACACACACCGCACAGCCAGAGCAAGTGTGGGCTGGACACACACTGCACAGCCAGAGCAAGTGTGGGCTGGACACACGCTGCACACCCAGGCCGGGCTGACTGCTCCACTCTCAGCCTCTGCAGCTCTTTCCAGTCTTCCAGATGAGGAAGCTGAGGCTTGTGCGCACTGTGCCTGGAGACAAAGCCAGTTTGCTGATGGGCTGATCTGTATGTATCCAGAGTTCATATGCTCACAGGCACACACTTAAATACTGCGTATACATATAGCAAGCTGGGAAAGATCCTGGACTGAGAAATGGTCTGGATTCTATTACCGTGGCTGGGAAGCCCCTACCTCTCCCGTGAGTGCTTCACGTAAGCTGGGGACCCAGGAGCAGCTGGAAGGGTCTGAGTTCCCCTAGAGCTTTGTGCTCCCCGTTCCCTTCTCTGCGCCTTACCATCCCTATAAAAAGCTCAGTGTGGGGCTGGAGAGATGGCCTAGCGGTTAAGAGCGCCGACCGCTCTTGCAGAGGACCCAGGTTCAATCCCCAGCACCCACATGGCGGCCAAGAACCCTCTGAAACTCCAGTTCCAGGAGAACTACAGTTCCAGGAGAACTACAGTTCCAGGGGAATCCGACGCCCTCTTCTGACCTCCGCGGCATTGCACGACACGGGTACACAAACTTGCATGCAGACAGTACATTCATACACATACAGAAATAAATAAAATTAATAAAAATTAAAAAAAAAAAAGCTCAGTGTGAAGGACTCGGAGGAGAGGGAGAGGACAGACAGCCTACAAGGGCTGAGGGGGTCACATGAGAAGGCAGCCTGGAGCATGAAGGTACAGGTTTCCCAGCCACAGCACACACCAGCACTGCCAGAGTCCTACAGTGAGCTGGTAACAGAGGTGGGACCAGATCCTAGCCCATTTCAAAGTCCAGGATATTCCCCGGCTGGCTACATATGTGCACAAGTATTTAAGCATGAGCCAGGACTAGGACTTGATTTGGAGCTGGCTCCACCATTACCTTTGAGGGACTCACCATGCCTGAATGTGAGTCTCCACCAACACAGAGTCTGCTTCCCAGGCTTGATGAGACACCTAGCCCTCCAAAGACGATGGATACTGGTATTAGCATTAAGCACTCCTGGGCAAGGATAAGGCCACCATTTCTAACGGTGAAGGTGTACAGTACTCACAGAACACCCTAAGGGCCTGTGCAGGTCAGAATCACATTCAGCTTCCATTTACCAAAGTTGCAGCCAGGAGGAAGAGAGCTTTAGAGTTCGCAGGAAGGCTCTGGAGCTGTCCTGTGCCCCCTTCGTCCTAGGGCTGCTTCCAGTGGCCCCCATGACTCATGGCATTCTCCCAGGGCCTGAACTCTAGGGAGTGTGCCCTGCATCTAAGGGTCCAGAGGGGCAGCACTCACCTAGCAGCTGGACACCCCGAGTGAGGCCGTAGACGTCCACCAGGGCCCAGAGTGGGTCAGCTGTTCGGACCCCATTGAAGAATAGTGTAGGAGCTGAGTCATTGATGCGGTAGAAGACGCGGCCCTTCTTGTCCACCCAAAAGGCAATGATGTTGCCCTCGTTGGCAAACTCCTCAGGCAGTGCTTTGGCCCAGAAGCCACTCTGAGATACCAGGTCGGGGCAGGCATACTTGGGCAGCGAGTCAGGGTGGATCCGGGAAGGGTCCTTGCTGGTGAAGCCGAGTCGCAGGGCCCCACTCCAGCAGCACTGCTTCTTGGTGATCTGGCAACAGGGAGTGCGTAGCCTCAGCCTAGCCACTCCTCCTTGGTCAGATGACCAAGGTGGGGGGCTTCTTCTCTGTAGACCACCCTCACAGACTCTCAGGAGTGTCCCCAGGCCACCTCGCTCACCGCTTGGTTCCTTCCCTCCCCTGGAGCCTTCTACAGGTTGTTGAAAGCAACTCCCACCCAGGAAGGCCAGGAAAGGAGTATGGATGCTGACTGCAGGGTAGCAGCGACAAAGAACGAGGGGGGTCAGGAAAGAAAGAGGACACAGCAGACCCTGGCTGGAGGGAAGTCAAAGGTGGGGTCAGGGGAGCCCACCTTCAGCCTGACTTGCTCATAGACGAGCACCGGGCGGTTACTGAAGGTGATGGCGTTGCAGAAGCTAGCCTGCCTCTTGACGGCTTTGTGGCTGAGGTCCATGAGGATCTGGGAGCCCTTGGTGTGGGGATGGAAGAGCAGCGGCGTGGCCGGGAGCCCTGCACCCGACAGCGCCGGTGGGCAGTGCTTCGGCTTGTGATGGCATCGGTGAGAGGTGACCGGGAAGGGGCCTCCGATGGAGTCTGCAAAGGAACAGGCCGCAGCATCAGAGCAATGAACGGGACCAAGAGCCAGAGCAGGGCCCTAGGGAGGGCAGGGGCAGAAGCAGACATCACTCACCGCCCAGCATTTCCATCACCACCACCACCCTCCAGCGCAGCCGGCTTTTACCACCATGCTTCTGTTGTGCTTTCCTAGTCACTCACCACCTTTACTGGGTTCTCCACCCCGCCGGCCTCTTCTCTCCCACCTTCCACCAAGGGTTGGTCGTGGTCTGTCACCCCGCTACCATTCATCCACCACCATTCACTTCATTACCAGCATTATATTTTTTTATTCATCCACTTATCTTATTCACAATGATTCATTATCTATTGACTATCAAGCTCCGTCTTTGGCACTAGAGCTACAGACATGGATCTTGTGAAACCAACAGTGCCTCACAGGACACAGGTGTGGACAGAAAACACCACACATACTAAATGGCACACAGTGGTCAGTACCGGGAGGACCACCAGGAGGCTCACTTCTCAAGAAGGCCTCTGGAGGAAGAGGAGAGGACCAGGCAGCCCTGCAGCTGGAGAGGCAGAGCTATGGGAAATCCATGCAGGCAGTGTTGGGGACACCATGCCCCTCCCTCAGGGACACCCTCAGTATCTCATGCTTCACTCTTGCCTAGGATGCCCATGCCAGGAGCATCAGGGGTACAAAGTCCTGGTGCTTTCTTCCACAGACCACTCTACTGATAGAGGGCATGGCAGGATTGGAGGAGGAGCAAGCATTTTACAAAAATGCCGGGTACTATCCAGAGGACAACAGAAACAGGAAAGACTGCAGGACAAGGTGTCTATGGCTTCTCTGCCGTTCATTGGCTCAGGTGACTCTGAGCGTGAGAGTCCCCTCTCTGATATCAGCAGCTAGGTAGCATGTTTTCATGGGTCTGAGCACCCCATCTTCCCCTGTGTCGGATCAACGCTACAGGAAGTGAGCCAAGAGCCATAAAGGATAGGGCAGAAGGTGGAGGAGTGGAAAGCCTCAGCCTGTGACAGAGGTCTTCTGAGAGGTTTAATCCCTATGAGACAGGAAGTTAATAATGCCAAGAGGCCCAGGCAGCATCGGGCTTCTAGACTCTTCCACTTCCTAACAGAGGAAGAAGGAGAGGGGGACAGGGAAGGAAGAGGAATGGGGAATCCCAGAGGCTCGGGAGGCTGAACCTCTTGAGCCTCTTACTTTGGCCTGTGTCACTTGACTTCTCTGCTCTTCTCTCCAGGGCCCCCAGTGCCTGGCTCCATAGGCAGCGCTGGCTGTGACCTGTACAACTGCTTTGGGCTTCTCCACGGCACCTTCCTGAATGCTCAGCACGGGGGGGGGCGGGGGGGGGCATGGGGAAGGGTTGCCAACCTCCACTAGACTCTGAAGGTCAGAAGTCCCTTGTCACTAAGCACATTCCCCTTCAATTCTCACCTATCCAGTTTCGAAGAATTTACATTCCTTATGGCCCAGCCCAACCCTCCTCTTCCAAGAAGCCTTCCTAGATTCCACCCTCCTAGACCTGAACCTCCTGCTGCCTCAGTTTATTTTAAACCTGCTAAGTGGTGACGAGAAAAGCATTGCTCTTTATCCTGGAACTGCCCGTTCAGTTCCTGCTCAGTCATGTCCCTACATGGCCAGGCCAGGCCTACTTCAGGCCTCAGTTTTCTCCCTGCCAAATGGGAATGAAAAAAATGCTGTCTTCTAGCCCTGGACTGACAGGCTAGGTGAGCCGACAACGGGAAGTGTCTGCACCGAAGGAAGGGACCCGATGACTATACCAGTCAGCAGCTGACCGCCCTTCCAGGTTGTGCCTCATGTGTCCTGATATCCGCTTCCTCCCATAACTTCCCAATGAACCGTTTGCTATCTGAGGGCAGGGCTGTTCCCCCTCATCCCCACCCACCCGAGTTTTTCTTCAACTAACAGGTCCCCATCCTCCCTTTTGGCCGTCCTCCGCTCTCCCCTCCCACGGGGCAACCTTCACGTGGCATGCTTTACAGGCCTCTAAAGGGAGCTGGCAGCCTCCTCGCTCGGCTCTCCTGTTCTCTGAGCAGTGCTGTGAGAAGTGCAGACCCTGTGTGGTGGGCACGGGCTGGAGAAGAAAATTCCACAGAGAGACCTCAGAGAGGAAGCAGCTTCTCAAGCTGGGCCTCAGTGCGCACAGTGAGGATGAATGAGGGAAGGACACTCTGCCGATCGGTGGCACAGGCCTGTAGCTCCCAGCTACTGGGAGGCTGAGGCAGGAAGACTGAAGTTCAAAAGACAGCGCTGGTGAGATCCTGTCTCAAATGACAAAGTAAAAAGGTGGTGCGCCCATGGTGGCGCATTTGCCTAGCACACTCAAAGGCCCTGGGTACAGTCCTCGGAAGTGGAAGTCAGAAGTAGTCTTTGCTTATGTAGTCCATTGCTACCCCCACCCAACAAGACAGTGACCTTCTCAGAGCAGAAAGTCATTCATTCTCTGCCTTCACCATGAGGCAGGGCTTTGGGTAAGGTACAGGACACAGATGCCTTGCAGATCAGGACACAGGATGTGGGCTGAAGCTGAGACTTTAGCTTTGGGACCCTAATGTTAGAGTGTGAGACCTGGCAGACACCAGGGCAGTGGGGCTCACTTGAACCTTGGGTGAAGCACTGCCCTCCCCAGGATGGGTCGGGATGGCTGACAGCCACTGGCCTTTACTGCGCATCAGCTGCTCCCATCTGTCAATCCTTCTTGAGGCTCAGAAAGAGCCTTGGGAGTGGTCCTCTAGTCTCCCATAATACAGATGAGTCCCATACCTAGAACAGGTACCAGGCTGGCCCAGGATGAACCTGGATATCTCTCTCTAGCTCAGGCACATAATTTCTGGTAGCAGGCTACAGATGCACCCAAGGAGGTAGGAGACAGTGCCCTCAGGAGCAGCCAGTTTGGGGCTCTCAGCGTGTGAGCATGGATGCAGGAACTCTTTCATCGACTCGAAAAAAACAGAAAGTTCCCAGACTGCTAGTTAGTAAAGGCAGCCTCCTGACGGTGGGAACTGCGACGGGGAAGCCCCGGCAGCTGCCCGTGTCTTCCTTACTTTCTCCGCCTTTTTACTCAAGTGAAAGCATTTTTGAAAACCCTTTCACGAACTTTCTAGGCTTTGAAGTCAGAAAGCCAAAAGGAAAATGATTTTTTGTGTTTTTTTTGTTTGTTTTGTGTTTTGGTTTTTGGTTTCTTTGGTTTTTGAAAGACAGGGTCTCACTATGTAGCGGCCTGGTGGCCTAAGAACTCCTCACCTTGTAGACCAAGCTGGGCGCTTGACGTTCACAGGGATCTATCTGCCTCTGGCCTCTCAAGCACGGGGACTGAAGGCAATGAGCCGCCATGTGCCCCCCAGCTAGAAACACTGCTTTAGACCTCCTTCATGGAATTTCTCTCTGCAAAGTGAAGGAAGTGCAAATGGGAGAAGGAGCGAGTGTGGGCTGGACACACTGCACAGCCAGAGCAAGTGTGGGCTGGACACACACTGCACAGCCGGAGCAAGTGTGGGCTGGACACACACTGCACAGCCGGAGCAAGTGTGGGCTGGACACACACTGCACAGCCAGAGCAAGTGTGGGCTGGACACACACTGCACAGCCGGAGCAAGTATGAGCTGGACACACATCCGCACAGCCCAGAGCAAGTGTGGGCTGGACACGACTGCATCAGCCAGAGCAAGTGTGGGCCTGGTCACACGCTGCACACCCAGGCCGGGCTGACTGTCCACTCTCAGCCTCTGCAGCTCTTTCCAGTCTTCCAGATGAGGAAGCTGAGGCTTGTGCGCACTGTGCCTGGAGACAAAGCCAGTTTGCTGATGGGCTGATCTGTATGTATCCAGAGTTCATATGCTCACAGGCACACACTTAAATACTGCGTATACATATAGCAAGCTGGGAAAGATCCTGGACTGAGAAATGGTCTGGATTCTATTACCGTGGCTGGGAAGCCCCTACCTCTCCCGTGAGTGCTTCACGTAAGCTGGGGACCCAGGAGCAGCTGGAAGGGTCTGAGTTCCCCTAGAGCTTTGTGCTCCCCGTTCCCTTCTTGCGCCTTACCATCTATAAAGTCAGTGGTGGGGCTGGAGAGATGGCCTACGTTAAAGCGCCGACCGCTCTTGCAAGGACCCGGTTCATCCCAGCACCCACATGCGGCCAAGAACAAGAAACTCCAGTTCTCAGGAGAACCTAAGTTCCAGGAGCGGTACGTGTCCAGGTAGGAATGCCGACGCCCTCGTTCTGACCTTCCGCGGCAATTGCACGACACGGGTGACACAACATTGCATGCCAAACAGTACATTCATAACACATACAGAATAAATAAATTAAAAAATTAAAAAAAAAAAGCTCAGTGTGAGAGGACTCGGAGGAGAGGGGAGAGGACAGACAGCCTACAAGGGCTGAGGGGGTCACATGAGAAGGCAGCCTGGAGCATGAAGGTACAGGTTTCCCAGCCACAGCACACACCAGCACTGCCATAAGAAAAAACGATCCTGACAGTGAGCTGGTAAACAGAGGTGGGACCAGATCCTAGCCCATTTCAAAGTCCAGGATATTCCCCGGCTGGCTACATATGTGCACAAGTATTTAAGCATGAGCCAGGACTAGGACTTGATTTGGAGCTGGCTCCACCATTACCTTTGAGGGACTCACCATGCCTGAATGTGAGTCTCCACCAACACAGAGTCTGCTTCCCAGGCTTGATGAGACACCTAGCCCTCCAAAGACGATGGATACTGGTATTAGCATTAAGCACTCCTGGGCAAAGGATAAGGCCACCATTTCGTTTCTTTTTGTTACTAGATCATGTTTTCTTCTTTTTTATTTTGGTCACTTTTTACAGGTCTCCTGATGCCCGTTCTGGAAAGGCACGGTCGTGTAAGACAGGATGGCCTTGAATCTAGACCAAGCTGGATCTCACACTGCCTCTGCCTCCAGGTGTAGGGAGAAATGGACGGCGCCACAAACACCGCTAAGAGCCATCCCCTTCTAACACGTGTGAAACGTGTTTCGAACTGCAGCACGTAAGGCGTCAGGAGAATAACTTCGTCCATTGTACATAATTGCACCCAGAGAGACTAATCCAGAAGGCTCTGGAGTGCCATGTCCCTTCGCTAGGCTGTCAGTCCCCATGACTATGCCTCCAGCTACTCTAGGAGTGGCCGCATCAGGTCAGATGTGGCAGAGCTACTGCACGGAACTGAGCGTGCGTCCACCAGGGCCAGGTGAGCTGATAAGGACCCATGAAAAAACAAAGTTGGAGCAGTATGATGCGGTAGACTAAGCGGCCTTTGCACAAAAGGCATATGTTGCCTACGGTTGGCAAGATCCTCAAGGAGTACGACTTCCACAGAAGCGCAGCCTACTGGAGCGATACCGGTTGTCGGGCAGCATCACATTGGCAGTTCCAGTTTACAAGTTTGGCAGGACCCAGGGCAGCGGTCCCAAGGCTGGTTGAGCGCGATCGCAGGGATGCCCACTCCGAAACGTCGCCGACCTCGGCCTGGCTCTAGGCGTGGCAGGGGCGAACCATTATGCATCCCAGGGTCGGTACACTACGAGGAGGTGCGTCAGGCCCGACGGTGCAGCCTCAGGGCCGACCAGATGACACCGGCCTACCACGTTAGAAGAGTCGATTCGAGCTCGAAGGCCACTTGTCGGACCCGAGTGGGGTCGCGTCTTTCTTGCTAGTCATTAGATCAGGAAGTACAGAGATCACCGTTCCTCACTCTAGGATTCCCCAAGCATCCGAAGGCTGCTTAGCCCGGTGAAGGTCCTGATCGGCTACGAGTCAGGGGATGCCCGATACCGACTCTCTTGACACTTCGCGCAGAGTCCGGAGCGAAAGTTGCGCGATCGAGTCACTCTGTGACTTCGGCTGTTGACCTCGCTGGAGACACGGAAGTCGAGCGCCAG
Organism: Rhizomys pruinosus; assembly: GCA_009823505.1. Lineage (NCBI taxonomy): Eukaryota > Metazoa > Chordata > Mammalia > Rodentia > Spalacidae > Rhizomys > Rhizomys pruinosus. The sequence continues at coordinate 340,444 of VZQC01015430.1, forward strand.
CTAGCAACACACTAGCTAGAGTGCAATCCCCGTGTGAGAGCACGAAGCAAGCCTCGTCCCCTAGTCAGTCAAGGGGGGCTTCTCTTAGCCCTCAAGACTTCAGGAGTGCCCAGGCACGTACCGGTTCCTTCCCTGGAGCCTTAAGGTGTGAGCATCCACCGCGAAGGAGTTGGATGCTGACTGCAGGGTAGCAGCGACAAAGAACGAGGGGGGTCAGGAAAGAAAGAGGACACAGCAGACCCTGGCTGGAGGGAAGTCAAAGGTGGGGTCAGGGGAGCCCACCTTCAGCCTGACTTGCTCATAGACGAGCACCGGGCGGTTACTGAAGGTGATGGCGTTGCAGAAGCTAGCCTGCCTCTTGACGGCTTTGTGGCTGAGGTCCATGAGGATCTGGGAGCCCTTGGTGTGGGGATGGAAGAGCAGCGGCGTGGCCGGGAGCCCTGCACCCGACAGCGCCGGTGGGCAGTGCTTCGGCTTGTGATGGCATCGGTGAGAGGTGACCGGGAAGGGGCCTCCGATGGAGTCTGCAAAGGAACAGGCCGCAGCATCAGAGCAATGAACGGGACCAAGAGCCAGAGCAGGGCCCTAGGGAGGGCAGGGGCAGAAGCACCCTCCAGCGCAGCCGGCTTTTACCACCATGCTTCTGTTGTGCTTTCCTAGTCACTCACCACCTTTACTGGGTTCTCCACCCCGCCGGCCTCTTCTCTCCCACCTTCCACCAAGGGTTGGTCGTGGTCTGTCACCCCGCTACCATTCATCCACCACCATTCACTTCATTACCAGCATTATATTTTTTTATTCATCCACTTATCTTATTCACAATGATTCATTATCTATTGACTATCAAGCTCCGTCTTTGGCACTAGAGCTACAGACATGGATCTTGTGAAACCAACAGTGCCTCACAGGACACAGGTGTGGACAGAAAACACCACACATACTAAATGGCACACAGTGGTCAGTACCGGGAGGACCACCAGGAGGCTCACTTCTCAAGAAGGCCTCTGGAGGAAGAGGAGAGGACCAGGCAGCCCTGCAGCTGGAGAGGCAGAGCTATGGGAAATCCATGCAGGCAGTGTTGGGGACACCATGCCCCTCCCTCAGGGACACCCTCAGTATCTCATGCTTCACTCTTGCCTAGGATGCCCATGCCAGGAGCATCAGGGGTACAAAGTCCTGGTGCTTTCTTCCACAGACCACTCTACTGATAGAGGGCATGGCAGGATTGGAGGAGGAGCAAGCATTTTACAAAAATGCCGGGTACTATCCAGAGGACAACAGAAACAGGAAAGACTGCAGGACAAGGTGTCTATGGCTTCTCTGCCTGTTCATTGGTCAGGTGACTCTGAGCGTGAGAGTCTCCCTCTCTGATATCAGCAGCTAGGTAGCATGTTTTCATGGGTCTGAGCACCCCATCTTCCCCTGTGTCGGATCAACGCTACAGGAAGTGAGCCAAGAGCCATAAAGGATAGGGCAGAAGGTGGAGGAGTGGAAAGCCTCAGCCTGTGACAGAGGTCTTCTGAGAGGTTTAATCCCTATGAGACAGGAAGTTAATAATGCCAAGAGGCCCAGGCAGCAATCGGCTTCTAACATTTCTCACTTCCTAACAGAGGCAGTGGAGTTAGGGGACAGGGGAAGGAAGAGGAAGGGGAACCGTCAGAGGCTCGGAGGCGTGGACGCGCGGGTTCGGGGGTGTGAGCCGTCTTACTTTGGCCTGTGTCACTTGACTTCTCTGTGCTCTTCTCTCCTGCCCAAGGGGCCCAGTGCCTGGCTCCATAGGCAGCGCTGGCTGTGACCTGTACAACTGCTTTGGGCTTCTCCACGGCACCTTCCTCTAATGCTTCAGGCACGGGGGGGGGGCGGGGGTGGGGCTGGGANGAGGAAGGGTTGCCTTGCTCTCTCTGAGACAAGATGTTCTGATCTGTCAGAAGGTGCAAAGGCTCGGACAGACATCAGGCCATGGGGCTGGAATGTCTCAGGAATCCCAGATGCTCGGGGGAGGCTTCCTGAGTGGCCTTCAGGCAGGGTGGAAGACGGGAGCTCATTCCAAGAAGAGGATGGTCAGGGTGAAGGGCAAGGTGTTGGCACTAACTACAAGTATCCTGCCTTGAAGAGGTATCCACTGGGCTCCAGCTGGCTTCAGACACACTTTGAATCTTGGTTTCAAAAAAATGCCTGCTGCTGGGGATGGAGAGATGGCTCAGTGGATAAGAGCAACTGTTATGCAAGCTTGAGGACCTGAGTTCAAATCCCCAGCACCTAGGTAAAAAGCCAGGCAAGTCCATGCACACACCTATAACAACCCCCACACTGGGGGGAGGGGGGAGACGGATGGACGTAGAGACAAGAGGAATCTATGGGATTTGCTGACTGCCAACCTAGCTCCACATACGATGAGAGACCCTGTCTCAAAGGAATAAGGTATAATGTCTTCCTCTTGCCTCTAGGTGCATGCAACTACATACATGTGTACATAACACACACACACATACACATACACACACACACACTGGGAGGGGGCAGGGAGGAGCCAGGTCTTCCAATGGTAATACTAGTGAGAAAAAGAGCTGGACTTTCTGACTACCAAGGCCCCAGGCAGGATTTTAAATTTTTTTATTTCATTTATTTCTGTATGTGTATGAATGTACTGTCTGCATGCAGGTCTGTGCACCCGTGTCGTGCAATGCCGCGGAGGTCAGAAGAGGGACTCGGATTCCCCTGGAGCTGGAGTTCTCCTGGAATTGGAGTCTCAGACGGTTCTCGGCCGCCATGTGGGTGCTGGGGATCGAACCCGGGTCCTCTGTAAGAGCAGTCGGCGCTCTTAACTGCTAGGCCATCTCTCCAGCCCCCCCAGGCAGGATTTTAGACCATCCCAGAAGATGCTCCCAAGCCTAGTTGGGCCTGACATTCTAACCCTGAACCACAGGTCCTTCTCCCCCTAGGAAGTGGAACTGGTGTTATTCCTGACCTAGTGGGCAGAGACAAGGCACTGTGGCGGCTTCAGTGTTGGAGAATATAAAGTCCTGGGGCTGCCCGCCTGTCCACACTATGTTCCCCAAACTACCAGGACAGCTGCTCCCCGGATCTTTCTCTCAGGCTGGCTGTGTGAACAACGCATAGAGCTATCTCTCTGGTCTGCTGGTGATCCACTCCCAGACCACTGAATCCTTGGCAGCCTCAACTGAACCCCTGACCTGCACCCTCCCACACTCTCAGTCTTAGAGGAACCCTTGAGCACCTCAAACCCAGGCTACAAGCCCACCACACACATACACACACACACACACACACACACACACATCAGCATTCCTAGACTCAGTCCCTCTCCTGTCCACTCTGCTGGCCCAGGCCCAATTTATCCTGTCACTTCTCTTCTGAAGGGGCCAGGGCCACCACATAAAGGCACCAATGGGCTACACTGTGAATGCTGCCCTCGAAGATGACCAGCTTGGAGGACCTGACCAGAGTGGCTGCCACTCTTCTGCAGTCTTCCTCCCCATCTCTGCCAGCATGAAAATCCATGGAGGTACAGGACCAGAAAGGAAAGTGACAGTTGTCCTCAACACAGCTCTGACTCCACGGACCCAGATGGGGCAGGTGGAGGTGGGGTCCTTCCCTACACCATACAGTAGGCCTCCCTTCCTGCATGTGGCCATTCATGGTAACGCCATGAGTTCCCTGTCCTGTGGGTGAGATGGGATTCAGAATACGTAAGCCAGAACTGGGTCTTGAACTGTGGTCTTCCAATGCCATGTAGAGGGTACTTTACTTTCCTCTGCATACAAGGTCAGTCTCCCCACAGATCCAAGATGGCAGTGGAGAGGAAACAGGCTGTCCCAGGGAGGCACCTGCAGCCCAGCAGAGGTATAGCTTGTGGTTGGGCTATATGACTATCCCGTAGTAGCAGGGGCCCAGGCAGAACCCCTGGCCTGCCACTGGCTCCCAGCAGGTATCCAAGGGAGGGGGCCTTTAGTGAAGTTTTACAAATTTTGGGGAACCTTAGTGGGGACCCTTAGCGAGGCTTAGGCCGAGTGGGTGGGGACTCTCCTAGGGCTCAGTCTTTTCTGACAGCACAGGCCTGGCTGCCTTCAGGCTGACCCTCATCAGACTCTAGGTTATATATGTGTCTTTCCTAGAATCCCAGGGAGATGTATATGTGTGTGTGTGTGTGTGTGTGTGTGTGTGTGTGTGTGT
>VZQC01015430.1:345892-376600 GCA_009823505.1 Rhizomys pruinosus
GGAACCGGCTGTAAACCCCGGAGTCGGGGGGGAGGGGCAAGGCGGTTACGGGGGGGTCAAAGGCAAGCGGGGTGAAAGGGGGAACGCCAAGGAAGGCGGAAACTAAGGGAGGCCGTTATCCAAAAAAAACAAAAAAAAAAAAAAAAAAAAAAAACCACAGGGGGCTGGAGAAATAGCTCCATGGTTAAGAGCACTGCTGCTCTTGCAAAGGACCCACGTGGCAGCTAACCGCCATCCATAACTCCTGTTCTAGGGGGGATCTAACACCCTCTTCTGACCTCTGTGAGCACTGCAGGACATGGGTGCACTTACATACATGCAGGCAATACACTCGTACACATAAAATAAAAATCACACTGGATGTGGTGGTGGACACCTTTAATCCCACCTTTGGAAGGCAGGGCAGAGGGCTCTCTATGAGATTGAGGCCAGCCTGGTCTACACATGTGGGCCAGAACTAGATCAAAATAAGTAAATAAATAGAAATAAATAAATAAATAAACAAACGAACAAACCATGGTAGGAAATACATGTTCGTTTCAGCCCAGCAGGAAGCCAAGCACAGCATCCTTGTTTCTCCAGATGCCTGCCCTAATTTCAGGCTGCACTGTTTGGTGCGCCTAGCTAGGACTGGCTTATATACATTATCTGAACAGGGTTCCCTCTGCAGAAGATAATTTGGGGGCAGGGCTCAAAGAGGCCAGAGAGAAGGAGACCTCGGTGACAGGATGAGTGTCCAGCTGAGCGCAAGCCAAAGTGGGCTCCTTAAAGATTTCTACTTCCTCTGACTAACCTTACCCTCCAGGCATTGTTGCTTCTCCGTTTCAAATCTTTCCTTCCCACTGCTCGACGCGCACCTGCCCTTTTCTTGCTGCCTATCTTGAGTTCTTCCAGAAGTCTCTCTGACCTCCAGACACCTCTAAGTGCCCTACTGTGGACTTCTAGGAACCTATGAATCCCCCAAGCAGAGTATCCCTCACCAAACAGGACTTTGCAAGCCTGGGTAACCCCCAAGGGGCTGTACACAGTGCCTCCCCTCCATTCTTCATCCAGTGGTTCTGGGTGTAACCATTCCCCCAAGAGCTGAGAAAACTCTCTCACACCACTCTCTGCCTTCTGCAAAGCAGCTTCCTGGCTGGGAAAGGCTTCAGGGTTCACTGTGTCTGTCCCCAGGATGGACTGGGAGCCTCCTGAGGGCAGGCCATCATCCTGTTCGATGCCCAGCTCAGAGCACACAGCAGATGCTCAAATAAAGCCTTTAAAGGAAGTGCCAGTGTGTGGTTCGCCCATCTGAGTACCCACTTTGTGCCTTGTCCTTTCTGGCAGCCATTGGAGACAGCAGAAAATGAAGGGACAGTTCTTTTCCTGTCCAGTGTCAAGATTCCCACACTGCATATGTACAAGGCTCAAGAACCCCAACATGCTGGCAGGAGAAGAGGGAAAGCAAGGCGACGCGTGAGGCTCAATCCTTACATGTCAGTCCTGTGCTACACTCCTCCCACATCCAGCCTGTCTCAGCCTCCTGAGCACTGCACGGTGAGTCTCTGTAAGAAGCTCCTCTGTTGACCTTTGCCCCCTCCATCCACCACTTCCGGCCCTTCCCCTTCAGAGTGGGCTTCTAGAGTAAAATATGGCTGTGGTAATGAAATGTCACTCCCAAGACTGGGCTGTAGAAAGACTACCCCTTCCACCTTGGTTCTCCCTCTGGTCTCTCTGGAATTACTCCCTCTGGGGAGACCGGCTACCATGCTGTAAGTAGATGTGGGGAGGACCAAGGACTGCCAGTAATGGTGAGTAATCTTGGTGATGGCTCCCCTCCAGACAAGCCTGCAGATGAGGTTGCAGCCCTAGCCAACTGCAACCTCGGGAGAGGTGGGAAGCCAGGGCCCCAGTGAAAACATGCCAGGATTCCAGACCACAGACACTGAGATGCTTAAGCGTTTATAGTTCCAAGCACAGAAGTATGGGGGTAATTTGTTATGCAGCAACAGACAATACCATATTGACAGTCCTGTATGCTAGATAAGGACACAGGCCCTGAGAACTAATGATTTGCCAAGGTCACATAGCTGAGCTCTGAACTCAGCCTGTCACGCTGCACAGAGACTCTCACTTGGCCCCCGCATGCTAGCCAGTCTGCTCAGCCCCTCTCCTGCCTCCCACACTACCAGCCCGGATCTCCTCGTGAGCTCTCGGTCCTGTACACTCTTGATGTTAGGACTCTCATAATCTTGCTAGTCCCTCCATCATCTCTCTAGAACACCTGACCCTGTGTACAGCACTGACAAGACCCGGGACAATCAAGAGAAGGGGAGTGGCTGGAAGTGGGTAGAACTGCCACCCCGTGGCCAAGTCATCTCCAAACTGAGTTTTCGGCCCTCTCTCACTGGCTCATGGCGACATCTTGTTCTAATGTTTCTGACCACACCTCTAATCTCCTCACCTGGGAGGACCCATCCCTCTCTTCCTCCCCATTCTACAAGGGGCTTTCCAGATGACTCAGCATACTGTCACTGGCCCTGTCCTCCCAGGGCCACCCCAAAGCCAGGCCTCGGGAAACAACAGGAGGCATGGCTCACAGCAATCCCTGCCCCACACAGTGTCACTCTCAGTCCTCCTTACACAGCTTCATACCCACCTTGCACACACACACACACACACACACACACACACACACAAATGGCCACTTCCCTCTTGGTTACTATAGAAGGAGAAAGAATTTCCTGAGAGTTGATTCTTGCTTGTACCCCAGTCCCTGCCTCAAAGGTGCATCATAGCTAGCCTGCCTTGTGCTCCCTTCCTGCAAGGTGGTGGCTGTAGAAAACACCTCTCTACCTTGGCCCTAGTGACCACTATCCACCTGCTAGACTTCATGCCTTGTATGTGTCCTTCCCTTCTAGTATGGCCAGGACCCAACTATTCACTTGTAGGTAGTTGGTAGATATGCAAAACTATGGACATGAACACCCAGAGAATGTAGTCCTGAGGGCCCGGCAGGGCTGGGGTTACAGCGGCAGCCGGGTACGCTAACAAGCACACACAGACTCTCCATGAAACCTTCACAGATACTCGCTCCATGTGCCATGGTATATTGCCCACAGAACCCCAAATCAGCCATCTTGATCCTTATATCCTCTCTACCGGCAGGCCTTCCCACACCAATCCATGGGCAGACTTAGGCAGATGAAAGGCAGACCCTCAAATGTCAGCCAGCGAAAATAGAGCAGCTTCTAGCTCTCTCCCAGGACACTGTCTGCCTCCCCTTCCACGCTTGCTTCAGCTCCAACTCAGGCCTGTGCATTCCCCTCTCTCCCTTCCGACCAAGCCCCTGGCTGATCCCCACCAAAGGCTGAGTTATGCAGGACCCACCTGCTGCCCACCCTTCCTGAGCCTGCAGGCTCAAGTGCCACCCCCCTCAGGCTCTGGAAGCTCACCTCTGCCTAAACCCCCCACCCCCCACATCTGCTCTGTTATAATCTCAGGATCCATAAGGCCACAGGAGGCCTCTGCCCCTGCTGCAGCTCTGAGGATTAAGGGACCCAAGAAGGATATGTGAGGAATCAGTCCAATGAAACAGAGCTACTCCTTCTGTCTGAGGCCCTAACTTTGTCACCTTAGATAGCCATTTCCCATTTTAGGACACATCATCCCCTTCTTTTTTAAAATTTTTTTATTTATTATTTTTTATGTGTATGAGTGTACTGCCTGCATGTAGATTGGGGGACCCATGTCATGCAATGCCAAGGAGGTCAGAAGAGGGTGTCAGATTCCCCTGGAACTGGAGTTAAAGACGTTTTTTAGCCGCCTTGTGGGTGCTGGGGATCGAACCCAGGTCCTCTGCAAAAGCAGTCGGCACTCTTAACCACTGAGCCATCTCTCCAGCCCCCACATCATCCCCTTCTATGACAGGGAGTGGGGACCAAGATTTCAGGTCCCTGAACCCCAGCATCCTCTAAAGCTTGCATATGTGAAGTCTAGAGACCAAGCCAGAGGCAACCCACCTATATCTCAAGGGAGGGGGTATTCTCTGACTTGGAGGAACACGGAAGGAAGAGGGAAGAAGTGAGGGGAAGTGGAAAGGAGGGAGGAGAGGCCTCCCGGTGTCCTGGTGCCTCCTTGTTGGACTCGCTGCTCTCCTACCCCAACAGTCCACCCCTCTCACCCAGACTGACAGAAGGGGCGGCCCTAGAAACTGGCCTGAAGGAGGGAATCAAACATGTAATTGCAGAAACCATTTTCCAAGTGGGAATTCATTCTGCCCTGCCAGGCTTCTCCCAGAGGAGCTGGGCAACTCTTTACCAACCCACCACAGACATACACAGAGAGATGTCACCAACACAGGGTACACTACACATGTGCCTGTTCATATGAAGCACACCACACAGTCACCTTAATATACAGAGACACACCACACAGGTACAAAAATAGAGACTCAAAGCACAGCTCTGCAATCTGTAGACACCAAAAACATAGACACCCAAAACACAGCCTCATGTATGTGCAACAGATAAAACCCCACACAGAGTGCAGGTCAGCCTCCACCACGTCACTCACCGTCACCAACAACCCCAAACCTTTTGTGTATGAAACAACCCAAAAGCCCAAGGCCACAGGGAAAATGCTATCAAGAGACATCTGGCTGTCCTTTAGGGGCCATGCAGGGTAAGAGCACCCCTAGGAAGCTGCCAGAGGCTGTGCCTTCTGCTCACTTTCCAGAAGAAGACAGAACCAGAGCCACAGGACAGTCAGTCAGTACACAGGACCAGCAGACCCACGTAGGTGTGGACATATGAGGACATGTAGGCAGGGATTGGCTGGGTACCGTTAGGCATAAGCATACCCCACTCATGTGATGGCAGCTGAGACAGTGGTCAGAGCCAGCTTAGGACAAGCCTGATTTGGTAGGGAAAGGGTATAGGCCTCGGGGCATTGGTTAGTACTAACCAACCTAGTTATGTACCTATCTCTCAGGACACTGAGGCAAGCCCTCTTAATTTCTTCCATTTTGCCTACTCTGTTCACACTGATCCATGCAATCTTCACAGTAACCTCATGAGAGCTGCTATTATTATCCCCATTTACAGATGAGAAAACTGAGATGCAGCCGGACACCATCCTCATCACAGCAGGCCTTGGGGCCTTGTGTCCCTAGGAAGCCTGTGTTCCAATGCAGCCAGAGGACAGTGTCCATGTTCTCCAAGGCCCTCTCTGTCCTACCCAGGCCCGAAGCCTGCCCAGGTCTGACCCCAGTGGAAAATGTCAGCTGGCTCCAGACCCTCTGCCAACAGGCCCTGCTGGCCAGTGATCCCCGGCACAGGCAGGGCAGCCAGGCCCAGTTCTTAGGCTAAGGCCCAGGTCCCTGACACCATCACAGCCGACTCCAGATTATGTGTCTTCCAAGGTCTTCCATCTGTCAACTTGGCCCTCCAGGCCCAGGACAAAACTCATTTCCTTTCAAAAGAATCAATCCTTTGCATTTCCCATATCTGTCCCTACCTTTCTTTTTAAATTAGAAATTATTGTCCCAATATCCAGCACCTGGAAGGGGTGTCACCTGGTCACTAGGCCCAGCCATGGCCTCACAGGGATGCCTGCTACTGCCCTGCTTTGCAGTAAGGTGGGGGGGCTCCTCTCTGGCGGCACATGCTGCTCTGGCATCGGTCTGTCTATAGAGGAGCTCAGCCCTGTTCCCAGGAAGGCTTCCCCTTTGGGGTCTGCTGCCATATCGGCCATGTTGCTCCCAAGACCTCAAGCACAAGAATAGGGAAGTTGAGAAAACAGGAGTCCAAGCGAGCAGGAGCCGGGTGAGCGGGAGCCCAGCGAGCGGGAGCCGGGGGAGCGGGAGCCCAGCGAGCGGGAGCCAGCACACGGGAGCCAAGCAGCCCCAGTCCCTCCTGTCCCTTCACCATCCTGCTCCGTGGGTCTGTCAGTTCCTTAGCCTGCCCTGCTGGATGTGCAGGTGGAGGACCAGCTCAGGCCCTACAGGGCTGTGGCTAGCACACCTGTGTGCATAGGTACAAGCCAGCGTAGCTACACACCCATGGATACCTTCCTTCCACACACACTCACAAGCACAGACACACACAGGGTGTCCACACATATCTCTCCGTGGCTGTCTCCAGAGCCCACCAACAGTCAGTCCCGTTGTCTGAATGTGATCTGCCTCATTCCCAAGGAGAGGTGGGCTAGGGATACCCAGGAAGGCCCTCACATCCCACTTGGGGACTATTCCATAGCCCCGTAAGAGGACGAGGCCACTTCGCAGGGAGACTCAGCTGTCTGACCTTCTAGCTTTCCCGGGACTTCCTCGCTTCCCCAACCACTGTTAACCACCCAAAGACACCCAACACTCAGCCCGGACGGAACCCACCAGGAAGTGACAGGGTAAGGAATGAAAAAATCTCTGGTTCAATGTCCCTACAACCTAGTCTCCCAGGTGGTCCACAGGTTGTGGTAGGTAGACCCCCAGGCATCGACTGGGCCTTACCGTGGAGGGTGCTCCGTGTGATCTGTCCCCCCATCTCAGGCCGCAGGCAGCTTAGCCACCTCCTTTTGGCCGGCCAGCCTCGTCACCGAGAAGCCCTGGCCACCAGCTCCCCTCCTCCTCCCCCTTGTCCTCCCCCTCGGCCAGCCGGCATGGCAGGGCTGAGTGGCCCCTCCTGCACCCCCACGTGCTCCCTCCCGCATGCACACACCCGCCCCGCCAGCCGGCCACACACACGCACACCCCCTAGTTATGCTTGCTGCCTCCCAGCTCCCACCCACTGGGAGCCTCCCCCACCTCCAAGCTGGTACAGGCAATGGGATCTGTCATGTTTATTTACATAAGGAGGAGGAGACTGGAGGCTTCCTGAAATAGCTAAGCTCCAGAAAGCGCTGGAGATGCCCCAGCCAAGTACACACCACACACAGACATTCACATACACATACATGTACACATGCTATCTCATGGACGTGGTCACACACACACACACACACACACACACACACACTCTCTCTCTCTCTCTCTCTTCCACAGTTGCCCAGGTCAACACCCACTGATTCTTCAGGGGCCATTGCACACCACTCCATGCAGATGAGGGGCGCAGTGTGGGTGGGTGGCAGCAAACTCAGCTCTGTCCCTGCCCTCCAGGGTCCACGGTCAAGCTAGGGGCCTAGGAGCAAAGAGCCCACAATACTTATATCTTCTTCCACAGTTGAAGCATTTTGCAAGGATTCGTGGAGTCCTCCCAGGCTGACCCATGAGACCATATCACTGCTATCCTCAACAGGTACAGCTAGTATGTGCTCCAAAGCCAGGAGTCTAAGCAGCGAGAGCTAACCCACCTAGTACCGTAGCAGGGCAGGGATGCGGACCCAGGTAGCTTGGTGTCAGAATCGAGGTTTTACCCCATGCCAACTATCCCCTTAGCCACATGCGTGTACATACATCTTCACAGCCACACAGACCTGCACTGTATGTCTGCGTCATGCCTGATACCTATGCACACACACCCACACTGGGAGAGTGTGTGTAGTGTCTTCGTGTGCACACGCATTAAGCACAGCCATCGGGGCCGCTTAGCCACCTCCTGACCTCCAGACACATAATAGCTGCCCACACTCACTGCACAGTCTCCTACAGACTCACGCTGCTTCTGGAGGTGGGCACCCTGCACTTGGAGTGAAGGAAGTTGCTGACAGAGGGAACAAGTGAGGCTGGGAAGGCAGACCTCTCGAGCCCTAAGGAAGCTCAAATTGCCATCAAAAGAGCAGCACCATGCACTGAGGGCTCATGGCTCATGGAGGGCCACACGCTCTAGCTGATGGGTTATTTTGGGAGGTAGGAGCTATATTATACTCATTTTACAGAAAATAAGCTTGAGGTTCTGAGAGGCTGAGGAACTCGCTTGAGGAACCACCCCCTCCCCACCCATGTCAGAGCAGAGCCAGGACTCCAGCCCAGGTCTATTGGAAAGTCTTGCTGTTATTCCACTCTCCTCAGGACAGAGGGCTCTCCCAGAACAAGAGAACAGCTTCTACCTCCCAGGTCTCAGAGGGATGGCTCTGTGTTCCCAGGGAAAGGCATGAGTAGAGGAGCAGGGGCAGGGGCTGGGGAAGGAGCAGGGGAAAGGCTGGGGGTGGGGGCTCCATAGCCAACAGAACCCAGGCATGAGACTGCTCCATATCCAATAGAAGTCAAGTCAAGCATGGGCACTGTGAGGTGCTTGACTGGCCCTGAGACTGCAGCTCAGCTCAGGACACTGCTGTTACCATACAACCAACAGTCAGAGTCTGACAGAAGGACAGAGAATGCAGGACACTGGGACTCAACTGGAGTCACCAGCCAAGAGGGCTGGGCAGGCCCTGGGTAGGAGTGCCCACAGCTTGCACAAGGATTCTCTCCCTGTTGGAGACTTCTTCAGAGAGAAGATATAGCTCTGAATTCTATGCAAGGCAGCACACTTTGCTCTCGTGGCTACACATAGTCACATGTGCACACACACACACACACACACACACACACACACACACACACACTCTTTCAGGACCTTCCAATAGGGGAAGATGGCTGGGGATCTGCCCGCTCCTTTCATGGAGTGTGGTCACCATAATGGGAGCTGGGAGCAGCTACAGGGCTCTTGGCCCTGTCCTAGGTGGGTCACGCATACAAGCGTGCTCCATCCTCCAGATAACCCCAGGAGATGGGTTTTGTTTTATGCCAGTTTTACAGATGATTAAACTATGGCAAAAAAAGAAGCTATTTTGGGGGTCAGGCATGGATCTTTGTGAGTTCAAGGCCAGCCTGGTCTACATAGTAAGTTCCAGGACAGCTGGGGCTACATGGAGACCTGTCTCAAAAAGACAAAAAAAAAAAAAAAAAAAAAGCAGCTATGTTTGGAAGCCATTCCTGTCACGATGGTGCCAGCCTCTCACCCTCCTGCTTTTTTTCTTGCATGTGTATGTATGTGTGATATGTGTGCATTGTGTTCACATGTGCATAGGTGCACGAATATGTGGGGGTACACATGTCTACATGTGCATGTGGAAGCCCAAGTTGACAATGGGTATCTCCCTCAGTCACTCTACTTTATGGAGACAGGTCTTTCAACTGAACCCAGAGCTCACTGATCACCAAGTCTAGCAAGCACATTGTCTGTAGGAATTCTGTGTATGCTTCCTGACTTCCGGGAAGACAGGTGGCCACCAAACCTGTCTGGATTCTTCGTGGGTTCTAGAAAACCAAACCCCTGTCCTCATACTTGCATAGCAAGCATTTCATCCACTGAGCCATCCCTGTGGCCCATGTTGCTTTAATCTTATATGGTAGCCATAGAGGTTTTGCCTGCATGTAAGTGGCACATATGCATGCAGTGTCGCCACGGAGGCCAGAAGGAAGACACCAGAGACAGATGTTAGAGATGGGCATTCCGCACTTAGGCAAAGTAGATTAATGCAGGAGCTCTGACACAGCAAGGGAATTTTCTAGAACTAAACCAGGAGGATGTGGGCCAGGGCATCCAAGGCCCCACAAAAGGTAAGGGCTCCTTGCCTCTAAGCTGGGAGACCTGCATGATGATATTCGATAAGACCCGCTGCCCTAAGAACCTGACGTTAACATGGGAGGGATGTATTGGGACCGCACATGCAAGTGTACAGATGGCCTGTCTCTTGAACGCCAGAGAGTGTTACCAAAGCCCTAAACCAATAAAGCAAATTACGGGTCTCCCTGAGTCAAACAAGACTCCACCGCCAGCCACCAGCTACACCTCACCTCCGTGGAAATACTTTTGCAACAGAGGCAGCCTGGGCATGTATATCCCAAATCTAATTGGCTATTTTGTCTCTCTCCGTTATGAAATAACCCATGGCTGATGCCACAAGCTTACATCCTCTACAGGCTAGGAGATGTTTATAAGCACAGTAAGACCCTGTAATATTTAACAGGGGAAAAAATGTAATTCATAGGTTAACACACGATCCAAACATATGTGTCTATGCTAAAGTTACCTACCATAACTATTATTGCTGTTTAAATACCTATATAAATTAATTGCTTGTGCTTCATTAGTAAGGAGCGAAGGTTATTCCTGGAACCAAACTGTCAGCCGCTGAAAGGAAAGAAGCCAGAATTGACCAGAGTCCAGACAACAGCTCCAGAGAAGTGGACTGGTTTTGCTTCTCATCCACCTGTTGCCCCCTTGTTTTTCTAAGCCTAGGGAACATCTGCGGAAGAGGGGGCATGGTAGAGAATGTAAGGGCTACAATTGGGGGAATGGTGAAAAACTACAGCAATGTAGTCTGGACACTCATTGGGATCAACTTGATTGAACAAACAACCTGTCACCCCCCACTGGATGGTGGGGCTGTGGGGGTCTGGGCACAACAGCCTGCAGATTGGTTTTGCACGAAGGATGCTTGTACTCATGGATTATCACCTATAGCTAAAAAATGAAAAAAACTGAGAGAAAGATACAGGACAGTTATGGCAGAATGCATGATCTGGGATGGGGTGGGGATTGGGGGGAAGGGAAAGGGAAATGTGCCTGAACTGAATTGGAAAATATTGTATGAATTGCACAAAGCATCAATAAAAATTAAAAAAATAAAAATAAAAATAAAAAAAATAAAAAATAAAAAAAGAGATGGGCATTCGCTGTCATGTGGGTGCTGGGAACTGAAGCAGGTCCTCTGCCAGTATCTTAGCCTCTGAGTCATCTCTCCAGCCCCTCCCACCCATCTCCTGCCACCTGCCTTTTAATACCCCTGGCTCAGCTCCCTACACGCCAGCCTCCGTATCCCACTGGCTCCTGCGTCCTCCTCACTGGGAATGATCCTTCCAGCCCACCCGGAGTGGGGAAAACTTGCAGGAAGCCTGTCTGGGAATGCTCTGTCCCATTCTTGGACTATGTCTCTCCCCCAAGCCCCAGAACTACGCCTCTCTGAACCTTTGTTTTATTCGGTCCTACACAGAGTCAGCCATGGCCTATCCAGGGCCTAGTCTGTATGCCCCAGCTTTTCCTGGGTACAAATCAATTCTGGGGCTGGAGAGATGGCTCAGTGGTTAAGAGTACTGACTGCTCTTGCAGAGGACCTGGGTTCGAGTCCCAGCACCCACATGGTAGCTAAAGACCATCTGTAACTCCAGTTCCAGGGGATCCAACATCGTCTTCTGACCTCTGTGAGCATTCATTGCATGCCACAGCTACACTTCCATACAAGCAGGCAAAACACACATATACAATAAAAAAAATAAATAATTCAACCCACATTTACTGAGCATCTACTTCATGCCAGACACTAACCTATACACTAGGGATGGGACGTGATCCACAACAGGTAGAGCCTGGCTCTTGGGGATCTGGGAGAAAGAGACATTGCTCAAGTACCCACCATCTAGAATACATCATCACAATTCTAGAAAAGTGTTCTGAAACAAAGGAGCCAGGTTCTACAGGGCTGAGGATAGGATTCCTGAAAAAGCAACCAGGAGAACAAGATCTGCAGGTTCATGTCTGCCTGCTATTGAGACGAGTCAGGGGAGAGAGTGATGCAGAAAAGAAGCACACAGTGCAAAGGCTCTGGGACTAAAGGGAGCCCAGCACATTCAAGAATCAGGGCTGGTATGGACAGATGAGGGTCAGCAAGAGAGACCTAGGGAAATTTACTGTTGGCAAGGCTTCACGGGCCAGGGAAATGACAGAAGGCCTCAGGGAGCAGTGAAGGGGAACCAGGCTGTTTCTGTGAGAGCAACAGGAAACCCTGACAGGCTTCAGCAGGGGGGCAGCAAGACCAGCCGCACATTTCCGAAAGGTCACCCTGCCATCTGGTGTGGGGCACGCGTGGGAGGAGACAAGAGGCATCAGGGCAGAAAGCAGTGGCATCCAGCAGAGTCCAGCCGGCACCTGGCCTGCCCTTGCCCCGCTTGGGCCTAGCATCATGCTTGTAGAGGAGGCACTTGGAAAGCAGCTCAGGATAGAGCGGAAGTCATCATTTCTAGAAACAGGCTTCTGGGGCAATGACCATGAGGCAACCCAGCAGGAAGGACAGGGCCGGGCAGAGCTCGGGGGCTGAGGAGTCCTTCAGTTGGTCAGTGATGAAAATGAAACAAGCCAGGTGTCGTGGCATGCACTGTAAGTCCAGGGAGGGATCGAGGGAGGGAGGAAAAGGAAAAGGAAGATGAGGAGGAAGAGGAGAAGGAACAAAACAGAGAAGCAGGGGCCTCTAGGCAGCTCCAGGCCTTCTCAGTAATCCATACGAAGGGGTTTTCCTGGCTGGGTCATGTTTCCCACAGTCCACTGCCCTGTTTCTTTTTATTATTTTTTTTATTTTTCTCTATGTGTATGAATGTAACTTTCTGCATGCAGGTCTGTGCACCCGTGTCGTGCAATGCCACGGAGGTCAGAAGAGGGTGTCAGATTCCCCTGGAACTGGAGTTCTCCTAGAATTGGAGTTTCAGATGGTTCTCAGCTGCCATGTGGGTGCTGGGGATCGAACCCGGGTCCTCTGCAAGAGCAGTCGGCGCTCTTAACTGCTAGGCCATCTCTCCAGCCCACTGCCCTATTTTTAAAAGAGTGTCAATGCTTTGTGACCTTCCCCAGGGCTCCTGCAGGGAAGGCAGCACCCCTTCTTCAGGCTGGTCCCAGAGATGCAGCCCTACTGGGTCTACTCAGTGGAGTGCTACACATTCCTACATTTAACCAAAGGATTCTGTTACTAAAATAAGGGAGAAAACCACCAGGCTACACTGCCCGTTCACTCAACAAGCATTCCCTGTGCACCATCATCGATCCACCACCCTGTAAGACTCAACCCTAAACCCTCAGAAGTCACAGGGGAGATAGACCAGGCATGGGATCAGAAAACAATTCCAGATCAAGGTATGGGCTATGCTGCCATCGAGGAAGGGGTTCTACAGGCCTTGGCTAAGTAGCTCAGCAGCTCTGCAGCAAAGGCTGAAAGAACAAACAGCAAGTGGGGTTTGAGTATGAAACGTCCTCCATAGGTGTGAGTTTGGACACTTGGTCTCTACCTGGCGGTGGTGTTTTGGAAGACTCTAGAAACTTTAAGAAGTGAAGCTTGGCTGGAGGAACTGGGTCATTGGGAGCAGACCTTGAGGTTTAAGAGCCCAGTCCCACTCACTCCCTGCCCACCCTCTGCTTCCTGACTGTGGATGCAAATTGTACCCCAATACCTTACCTTCTAGCACAATGTGCTTCTCCTTGAACTGTAAGCCAACCTAAATCCTTCTTCTCTTGTTGCTTCTTGTCAAATATTTTGTCTCAGCAAGAAGGAGAGTAACTAATACACAAGTCTACAAAGACACTATCAGAGTTTCCACTAGTTCAACACACACTACACACTAGGCAGGGGCTAAGGATTTTACATACCTAATCTCAGCCAATTCCATGGCCTCCCCTTCAGGAGTTTGACTCACCCCCATTCTGCAGGCTGTAAAACTAAGCCTTGAAAGAGGTTCTACTAAAGGCAAAAGGAACTGGCAGTCTAGACATTTTCCAGTGGTTGGAGGGTGACATCCCAGAGAGGGATCCCAAATGAAAGTCAAGAAGACTGACAGGCCTAAGCAGGATTTCTCACCTGCGTATAGGTAGCACAGATGGATGCAGGCCATCCCGTCTTCAAGAAAAGACAACCCATCACCTGTCGTGACTGACTAGGTTGAGCCTGCAGGCAGGAGGCAGGGCTGTGTGTACTCTGAGGGCACCCTTGCCTGATCCAACACTTCTGAATTTCATAAGAAGTTTTCGCAATTCCCTGGGGAGTCGGGACAGCCCTCTGGCCCTATCTGGGGAACCCCAGCCCTCTCGTTTCTCTTAGCCATGTAGCTTTCAAGACTTCCTCCCAGGGAGTCATTTTTCCTCCGGGATGTAGCTGTTGGTAGGTTGTTCTAACACGTGACCCCACCCTCAAGTATGTGAGCAACGGTAATTGGACTTTGTGGGTCATAAAAATAAAAAAGGATGGGCTGGAGAGATGGCCTAGCGGTTAAGAGCGCCGACCGCTCTTGCAGAGGACCCGGGTTCGATCCCCAGCACCCACATTCCAGGAGAATTCCAGTTCCAGGGGAATCCAACGCCCTCTTCTGACCTCCGCGGCATTGCACGACACAAGTGCACAGACTTGCATGCAAGCAGTACAGTCATACACATACAGAAATTTAAAAAAAAAAAACTTAAAAATAAATAAATAAATAAATAAATAAAAAGGACATGTTTGGGGGGGTTCCAGGATAGTGGGAAGAGGACCCCAGGTGGGGTGGAGTCCTGTGCCATCTTACAGAGGAAGCAAAGGAGGTGTAAAGTGTGACCTTCTCAAGGTTGTGTATGGGCGAGGACTTTAACTCAGGATTGATGTCTCCTGGTGTTATGCTGAGTGTGGTGAGGGCACAGGAGGTACAGATTAAACAGAAAAGATGAAACTGGCGGAAGGAGGGGCAGGTGCCTTGTCTTTATGAGGAGGCAGGGAAAATGGTTGGAGTGTGGAGAGGTCAGAAAGGGGAAGCAGTCTGCTGGGGAGGAGCTGGGAGGTAGTTCCTGGTGTTACAGTGTTTGTGGGTTTTGTTTCCATCAAGAATAAAGGATGATTTGATTGAGCTGATGAGTCACCTGGTATTTAGGGCTCAAGGCCAATCTACCAGGGCCATGCTCCTCCTCTGACCTGTTAGGCTGAGCCTGGAACTGGAGAATGGAAAGAAAGGAACCCTACCCCTAAACTTCCTCCAAGCCAGGAAGACCCAGTATGAAAATAGGCTGCTACGGACAGTCTGAAAAGATGGACGTGGGCACAGAGACAGAGGCAAACACAAAGGCAGGGAGAGACCACGAGAGCTGTGCACTGCAGAGGAATCAGAACCATGGAAACCAGGGGATGTCCTCTGGGGCTGGACAGGTGCCCTGGCAGTGACAGCTGCCAGCCACCCGGGATGATGGAAACACAGCAGGTGCAGATGAGGGGGTGGAAACTGAAAGGGAATCTGAGAAAACAACCTGGAGCTGAGGGCCCCTCCCGGCTCCTCCCAGGCCCGCCACGGCCCATTGCCAGCAGCCCTTTCTGGGTCCCTCTAAAACACAAATACATATGCTCTTGCTCTCCAGTTTAGAGCATCAGACATGCCTGACTGGCCTGGATTAGACAGAGGGGTCACCATCCATGCCAGGCAGAAAGGATCCAGGATCCGACACAAGCAGGCACCCAGGCTCCCATTCCCAGGACAGAGTGTGCCCGCCCCAGCCCACACTCACAGATCCCCAGCTGGAAGCAAACATTTGCCTGTGATAAGATCCTTGTCACCTGCCAGGAAGAGTGGATGGATGTCCCCACCCCCACCAGGTAGAGCCTGGAAAGTTCTGCTCTGCCATTATCCGACTGGGCAAGCCACTGGACTTCTAACAGGGACGTAACACAGCAGAGGGGCTTAGGAGCAGCAAACAGCAGTGTCTGCAAGGCACGCTGCCTGGTGACCGTACGGATGTCAGGAGTACAGGTGGAACCTGGAAAGATGATGGGCCCTGCCCCACGCAGGGAGAAAAGTGACTGGGCATGCTGAATGTGAGCACAGACTGTTCCTCCAGGCAGGAGAGAAGGGGAGCCTGCTTTGGCAAGTGCCACCTGCACTCACATTTACCCAGCTCTGTGCATCCCCGCATCAGCGGCAAGCTCTACATGTGTGTTGATATATGCCTGCTATATATGCAAACACTGGGCTGGAGAGATAGCCTAGTGGTTAAGAGCACCAACTGCTCTTGCAGAGGACCCGGGTTCGATCCCCAGCACCCACATGGCAGCTGAGAACCGTCTGAAACTCCAATTCCAGGAGAACTCCAGTTCCAGGGGAATCCGAGACCCTCTTCTGACCTCCGTGGCATTGCACGACACAGGTGTGCAAACCTACATGCAGACAGTACATTCATACACATACAAAAATAAATAAAATTTTAAAAAAAGAATATTTATATGCAAACACCTTGTCAGAGGGCTGGGGAACAGCCAGATCAGCTAAGCAAGGAGATTAAGCACTGCTCCTTGTCACCTGCTTAGGGCTGTTTTTAATCACAGCAGAATGAATTTTAAACTGGAAGTTGGTCCTTGTCCCACTCACAAGAGATAAATCACTGGGATCTGAATTCGTAAGATTTCTTACTACAGCATAACCTTGCTGGAGACAGTAAGGAAAGACAGTGAGGCACTCATGGAGGGAGGAGAAGCAGGACCCAGAGTGACGTAGGAGACACATCAGAGATGCAGAAATGCACTCAACTGATCCCTGCTGGGCCTGCTAGATTATGGGGAAAGCTGGCAGCCTATGTTGGGAGGATAACGCCCTCCTCTGCAGGGAGAACCTTCCCCTCCCGGGGAAACCACATGCTCATACACACGCACCTCATTTCAGGTTCTATAGCTCAGCTAAGGCTCCCAAGGTCTACCCCTTCTGGAGCCAGACCTCTACACAGGTAGAGAGCTGAGGCCACCTCAAAGTGGGGATGAGGGACTGAACCTTCCTCTGAGCTGTCTGTGCCCTCTGGCTCTGTCCTGCTTCCCATCACTCCAACATCTATCTGGCTTACAGAGCACAGCAGAGCTCAGGGCCAGCTGAGCCAGCCCTCTACTTTGTCCTGTACACTGCGGGGCCTCCCCCTCCAACTTCACACTCAAACAATTGGGATCAGCAGCTACGACAGAAGATGACCCAGAATCAGGCACTCCCAGCACAGCAGATCCCAACAGTCCGGTGACTCCAGTACCACTTAGGGTCTGCGCCAGGGCCCTCCCAGAGCAGGAGGTATTAAGAACAGACCCTTGAGTGGCTCAGATTATCTAGTGTCAAATCTCGGGTATCTTGTTTTCTCTACTACTAAAAACTAGGGCTGAAAATGACAGTGCCTATCTGCCAGGACTACAAGAAATGAGGTCCCCAATACCGCATGCTCGGAACCACGTGGGAGCCCCAGGACGCTGTCTAGATGGAGCCTCTTTCAAGAACACTACACAAAGGCCCTATCATGTCATCTTACTGATGAGGAAACAGGGACACCACATAGGCCAGAGCAGGAGGAGGATTTGAACTCAAGTCCATCTTCCCCGAGCATTTCCCCCAGCTAGCTGGATGCTTCAGCTCTTTAGCCCCACTGAGGTTTGCTCCCTCCCCAGGCTCCCCCGAAGGACTGTGATAACCCCATGGGCAGGAGGGAGTCTTTCCTCATACAAAAATAAAGCAGGACCCAAGACAAGTGAATATCTGTGATAGTTAATCTTAAATTGTCAACTTAATGGGATTTAGAATCACCATGGAAACAAATCTCTGAGCATGTCTGTGAGGGATTTTCTTGATGACATTAATGAGGTAGGAAGACCCACCCCCTGAATGTAGGTGATACCATTCCGCGGGCTGAAGTGCTGGACTGGAAACTAAAGGGAGAGCAAGCCGAGCACAAGCACTTATCGCTGTGCTTCCTGACTACAGACACGGTGCGCCTGTCCTCCTGCTCCTGCTGCCACGGCTTCCCTGCCATGGTGGCTCCGAAATAAACCCTTCCTTCCGTAAATTGCTTGCATGAGGTATTTTGTCGCATCAACAAGGCAAGTAAACTAATACTCAGATCATCTAAGAAAATTACATGTGGCATCCTGAAACACCTTCTCTGAGCCCCAGAATGAGAGAGCAGCACTCTCAATGAGGACACAGGCTTGGGGACACTGAATACTTCTGCAGGTCCCACAGCTACTAAGCAGCTAAGCTAGGATTTGGAGGTGTATCTGCTGACATCAGCACTTGGTCCCCATGTGGCCTCTGTGAATAATGACACAGCTCCCAAAAGCTACAAAACCCTGTCACTAAAACCTCACTGTATCTACACAACACCAGGCCCATTCCTCTCAACAGATGAGAAAAGCCCAAGGGGGCAGACCAGAATGGGAAACAGCCAAAACTGCGGAGTCAGAGCTGGGAGCCTAACCCCAGTTTCTTGCCTAGAGCTTTGCCAGTTGCACAAGTACTGCCCCAGAGCTGCCTCTTCAGTTAAACATGCTGCATCGTGGGAGGGCACAATAAGGCACAGTGGTGAAGGCCATAATCTTTGGTTGTGGCATGTCCATATCCATTGTCCTGCCCCACCAGGGTCTCTTATGCTCATCCACCTGCTCTCCTTCAGGCTTTACCCCAGCTTCAGGCTCTGGCCCCCCTCTACCTGGTCATACACAGTCCAAGGAGAGGGTATGGAGTAATTCAGGGGCACCAGCTCTCTCCCGGCCAGGAGGCACAAACCTGAAAATGTGCATGATTAACAAGGGGGACAGGATGTTCCTGTCAGAAGCAGGGTCTCAGCTTGGCTTCTAAACAGAAACTTCTGTTCTCCCTGAGCAAATGTGGTCCATCTGCTGAACTATGCCACATTATGTCCATCTCTCAGGGGCTATGACCTTCACAGAGGGCCTCAGCCATAGCCTCCCTATGGGGAGGACCCCAGGCACAGAGACTTCTGTTAGTCACAGGGTCCAAAAGGCTTCTCAGCAGAGCCTAGAGCTTCATTCCCACTGACCCCACCAAGGAACTCTGTTCTGTATCACTGAGTGCCTAGTCCTTGTGGCAGACCCAGTCTCTGACCAAACTCCAGACACCTTACATTCCACAGCCCCTCAAACAGGGGCTTAGTCCCTAAAGACATGAGAACTATGTGCATGTAGCTGGCCCAGTGTCTCCCACCCCAGCCAAGGCCCAGAAGAGGCCCATCAAAGGCGACTGTCAGGAAAATGACCCTCCTGTCCCATGGACAGCCCAAAAAGCGTGGCCTCCGGAAGCTGCCTTCCGGGACAGCCCCTCTCCATTATTTTGCCTTCCCTACCTCCCAAGGCAGTCACAGACCTCAGGCTCCTCCCTCAGATGCCTGAAGATGAATTCTTCTCCTCTCTCCTCTCCTTTCCTGCCTCTTGCTGTGGAGTCCAAAGTTAAGAAAGCCACCAGAGATTCTCCACCTTAGTCCCTGCACTGCAACAACGTGGACTTTCCAACCTTAAAGTTTATCAGGTAAACCCTCTAGAAGGCAGAAGCCGAATTCCTGGGATCCTAGCAGACACTGAGGCAGGAACGAAATATGGCCAAGGCTTAGGAAGGTCTAGAGAGCCCAACACCAGGGCTTGGGTGCTGAGAGACCCAGAGAAAGAACCCCTTTCAATCCCTCCATGGCTCCTCCTTCCTATGTGTAAGGACTCCAGGAAGTAGCTTACTGAAGCTCCTGCCTGGGCCTCACTAACACACCTTTTCCTCAGAAGCCCCTCCTCTCTCTAAACTGCCCCACTGGGGAGTAGAGGGATGGTTCAGCCTTTAAGAGCACTGGTTGCTCTTACAGAGGACCTGGGTTTGGTCCCCAGCACCCATATAGCAGCTAACAGCCATCCATATAATTCCAGTTCCAAGGGATCCAGTGCCCTCTTCAGCCCTCTATCAGTTTGCACACATATATGCAAGCAAAACACTCATACACATAAAATAAAAAATAAATGGGCTAGAGAGATGGCTTAGCAGTTAAGAGCATTGGCTGTTCTTGCAGAGGACCTGGGTTCAGTTCCCAGCACCCACACAGCAGCTAACAACCATCTATAACTCCAGTTCTAGGGGATCCAACACCCTCTTTTGACCTAGGAGGGCTTTGCATAACACTGGTACACTTACATACATGCAGGCAATACACTCATACACACAAAACAACAAAAAATAAATATAATTAATTAATTAATTAAACTGCCCCATTCCTCCCAGCCTGATCTGCTTAGCCAAACCACGTCCCTTTCAGAGAAGAGACCTCTTTGTTTTCAAGGCCAGGTAAGAGAGGTGGGCTTTTCAAGTTAGACTTTACTTAAAAGTCCATTTTTACTAGCTCTGACACATTCCCTGTGCAACCCTGGGCATCTAATCCCCCATAAGCACTCACGCATCTATAGGTCTGAACTACAAGCAGGGGAGGAGGGCTCCCTAGGACAGAGGCAATCAAGAATTTCTAGAGAGACTCTCAGTGGTTAAGAGCACTGGCTGCTCTTACAAAGGACCTGGATTCAGTTCCCAGCACCCAGATACCAGCTAAAGAGCATCTGTAACTCCAGTTCCAGGGGATCTGACGCCTTCTTCTGGCCTCTGTAAGCATTTCACACATGTGGTACACCTACATACATACAGGCAAAACACTCATACACAGAATGTAAAAATAAATTGAACTGGGAATGGTGACACACACCTGTAATCCCAACACTTGAGAGGCAGAGGCAGGTGGATCTCTGTAAGTTCAGGGCTAGCCTGGTCTACACAGTGAGTTCTGTGCCAGCTGGGGCTACAGGGAGACCCTGTCTCCAAAAAAGAAAAAGACATAAATAAATAAATAAATAAATAAATATATTTAGATTTCTGAGGAGCCAGGCCTGGTGGTGCAAACCAGTAATCCCAGCTATTCAGGAGGATGAGACAGGAAATAAAATAAGAAAAATGGAAACAATGGCTGGGGATGTAGCCCAGTGGTGGAGCACTTAAGTGCTTATAGGCCTGAGACCCTAGGTGCAAACCTTAGCACCAAAAAAAAATAATAATTCCCAAAGTATCTACCTCACAGTCCTCCCACCATCGTCACTTCCACCAAGGTCTGGAGGAAAGCCGAAGACAGAGAAGCATACTCAGCCGGTCTCATCACTTCTGTCTTTCTGACCCCAGACAGGGTCTCTCAGGCTCTGGATTCTCTCATCAGAATGGTCACTGTGTCACTCTCAAATCTACCAACTCCTCCTCCCACACTCAGGCCACCAGTATCACCCTGATTTAGACCATTATTCTGCCCCCTCCTTAGGCTGACACGCTGGTCAAGCTGACTCCACATCACCACTGGATAAACCACCCCTTTGAGAAGGATTCAGTCCTCTCTGAACTGACCTCAACCCATGGGTGTGGCCTCACCTTCCATGATGTCTTCCTCCCAAAGTATTCCATTTACATGAGTGATGGGTGTCCTAAAACATGGCCACATCTCACAGGCCTGTGACTCTGAACACTGTCCCTCTACTGACTACACCCTTCTGCACACTGGTTGCTCCAAACTTCCTACCTTACCTTCACCCATCACTCTGAGATCATCCTAAAACCTCAAGGCAGAATTATCTATCCAAGGCAGAGTTCCCTATCCAAGGCAGAGCTCCCTATCCAAGGCAGAGTTCCCTATCCAAGGCAGAGTTCCCTATCCAAGGCAGAATTATCTATCCAAGGCAGAGCTCCCTATCCAAGGCAGAATTATCTATCCAAGGCAGAGCTCCCTATCCAAGGCAGAATTATCTATCCAAGGCAGAGCTCCCTATCCAAGGCAGAGCTCCCTATCCAAGGCAGAGTTCCCTATCCAAGGCAGAGTTCCCTATCCAAGGCAGGTCCCAGCCCTTTATTCATACTTAGTCTTACAGGGACAGTAAGAAGAGACCTTTCCCCATACTGGGGGAAACCTGGGTGCCAGCATCCAGCACTGTGGCACTCCATAGAGCTGCAAGAATATTTTATACAGGAGAGAAGAAAAGAAAATGAAGGAAGAAGAGAGGCTAGAGCTGATGGCTCATGGACCTGGCTTTGACTGGTCTGCCTCCTGTCTAGCCTCCAGGCTGTAGCCTAGAAGTCACCTTCCTAGCCTCCATTCCTGTTGTGGCCCTTGTGAACCTAATGAGACCCAAAGGTGACAGATTACCTGGTCTATTGCCTCTCAGTCCAAGGTGTCCCTCCTCATTCCTTTGACACTTTGGCAGTCTTAGCCCATGCTCACTTAGAAAGAGCCAAGAGCTAAGCACCCAGGTCTGCCCAAGCACGCTGAGGGCCCCAAGGAAGAGATTCTGAACACCTTGCACCTAGCTCCCTCCCAGTTCTCCTGATTACAGCAGCAGTGGGAAGCACACCTCCAGCCCGACTGCATAAACCGTTTATAGCATATCACTCAAGCCCCTGCCTTCCAAGAAGAAAAAAGCCCTCTGGTTGCCAGTGCTTCCCACTCTGTCGCTTTTGCCTTCTCTTCTTTGGTTTAATGACAGGAACCGAGCTCAAGAGAAACCTTTCCCTTGGCTTTTCCTGGCAAGACTGGAGCTGAATGAGAGGCTACGGAGCCACCCCTCAGGTGTCAGTGACCTACAGAGCATAAAGCCTGCAGCATGCTTGGGTTCATTCAGTAACCCCAGAAATTGCAGGAGATCGCCATGGCCAGCCCCACTGGACAGATGAGGATCCAAGAGGTAAAGTGATTTGTCAAAGCCACATTTGTCAGCACGACATCACAGACCTGGCAATTGACTCTCCACCATCTGTCCTGGTCCAAGATGGCACAGGTGCTCCACCCCAGCTGCACATTAGTATCACCTAAGGAACTTATAAAACGACTGGCATCCATACCCCATCCAGACCAGTGAATAGAGAAGCTCTGAGGTGGAGTCCAGGCAGAGGCAGATTTAGAATCCTGTTTGCTCATGTGGGGCTGAGGATTGAACCCAAGGCCTGGTAAGTTCCTAAACAAAAGCTCTACCACTAAGCTACATCCCTTGCTCTTGATTTGGGGGAGACAGGATCTCAGTACGTAGCCCAGGCTGGCACTGAACTCAATATGTAGCCCAGGATGGCCTTAAACTAGAGATCCTCTTGCCTCAGCCCATACTGCTGCCCCTGGGTGCTGGGATTACAAGTGTGTGCCAGTACACCTGGGGGGGACAGGGTTTGTTTCTGAAGCTCTCCAGGTGGCTCCCATGTGCTAGTCGCATGGCTCTGTTCCCCTTGCCAAGGACTGGGTAGGGAACAGCCATGTGGCCACTGAGGCAACTAGCCAATGAGGCATGGAGGTGAGATTGCTGGACACACACACACACACACCCCTCCTTGCTTTTCATTAGGAAGTATCAGAAATGTCACCCTCCTTCCTCCAGATACTCTGTGTCTATGGTGGCATGTCACTTCCAGACTAGAAGGAGGCCATTTTCAAAAACCCATGAAAAATACTCAGTATGACCCATCACTGGAGAAAACAACTAATTAAAACTATAGTGAGATACCAACATATCTATTAGAATGGCCCAAAATAATAAGTACTGGTAAAGCTGGGCATAGTGGTGCATGCCTTTAATCCCAACACTCGGGAGGCAGAGGCAGGTGGATTTCTTCTGTGAGTTCAAGGTCAGCCTGGTCTACAGAGTGAGTTTCAGACCAGCTGGGGCTATAGGGAGACAGACCCTCACTCAAAAAGACCAAAAAAAAAAAAAAAAATTCAAGGTCATCTCAGCTACATAGCAAGTTTGAGGCCAGTTTGGGATATATGAGGTCCTTTGATCAACAAGAAAAAAATGGGCACTTCCCAAATGTAACTGGGCCATTCTACCATTAGTACATACCCAAGGGAATGGAACAAACATGACCACACATAGGCTTGAAATGTAAATGCTCTTCATAATAGCTCTATATTTAAAACTACACAAATGTCCATCAAGACATGAACAAAGTCTGCTATGTCCATCCCGTGGATTATCACTCAGCGAGAAAAGATAGTAATAGGCTATTAATGTATAACCCAGATTTTTAAAATTATTTATTTATTTTATTATTTATTTTTTGTATGCATATGAATGTACTTTCTGCATGTAGGTCTGTGCACCCATGTCGTGCAATGCCACAGAGGTCAGAGGAGGGTGTCGGACTCCCCTGGAACTAGAGTTAAAGACGGTTCTCAGCCACCATGTGGGTGCTGGGGATCGAACCCGGGTCTTCTGCAAGAGCAGTTGGCACTCTCAACCACTAGGCCATCTCTCCAGCCCCATAACCCAGCTTTTAAAAAATATTTTATTACTTTTTTATTTGTATATGAGTATATTATCTGCATGTATGTAAGTGTACCCATGTCGTGCAATGCCACGGAGGTCAGAGGAGGGTGACGGACTCCCCTGGAACTGGAGTTAAAGGTGGTTCTCAGCCACCAGGTGGGTGCTGGGGATCGAACCCGGGTCTTCTGCAAGAGCAATTGGCACTCTCAACCACTAGGCCATCTCTCCAGCCCCATAACCCAGCTTTTAAAAAATATTTTATTACTTTTTTATTTGTATATGAGTATATTGTCTGCATGTATGTAAGTGTACCCGTGTCGCGCAATGCCCACAGAGGTCAGGAGAAGGTGTTTGATCCCCTAGAACTGGCATTACAGACAGCTGTTAACTGCCAAGTGGTGCTGGGATTTGAACTTGGGTCTTCTGAAAGAGCAGACAGTGCTCTTAACTGCTGAGCCATCTCTCCAGCCCACAACCCAGCTTTTTAAAAAGTGTATTTATTAATTTTTTGGCATGTATAAGTGTTTTGCTTGAATGTACTTAAGTCCACCTGTGCATACAATGCTCACTGAGGCCAGAAAAGGCTGTAAGATGCCCTAGACCTGGACTTATAGATGGTTGTTGGCCACCACGTGGGTGCAGAGAACTGATCTCAGGTCCTCTGCAAGAGCACCTAGTGCTCTTAACCACTGAGCCATTTAAATGAATCCCAAGACAAATGTAGTGACTAGAATAAGCCTGAAGGAAGAAGAAAACATCCTATATGATTCCATTTATATCTAACTCTAAAAATCCAACAAACTATAGCCACAGGAAGCTGTTATCTGAGTATGGGGTTAGGGGCAGGAAGGACAGAGTGTTAGAAGTAATAGGAAAGAGAAACCCCTAAGGCTACAAGGAAACTTCTGAGTGTGACAGAGATGTCCCCTAGCTTGACTGTGCTGATGACTTACTTCACAGGAATATGTATATGTATATACATATGGTCAAAATATAGCAAATTGTACCCTTAAACATGTGCCATACATTATATATCAGTTAAAAAGCTGTCTTTAAAACCTATCAAAGCATTTGAGTTTGAGAAGGGGGGTACAGAAAGAAAATTGCTGTTTCTATAAAAACTAAGTTGCATCAGTTCCTCAAAAAAACTAAAAATATAATTATCATATGACCTAACACTTCTGCTTTAGGGAACAAACACAAAGAACTGAAAGCAGGAACTCAGAAAGCTATGTGCACTCCCATGTTCAGAGCAGAACTGCACAGGCAGCGTGTGGAAGCAGCTCAAGTGCTCATTGCCTGGTGAACAGACAAGCAGAATGTGTTATGTTCAATGTAGTATCATCCTGCCTTTAAAAGCAAAGAAGACTCAGATACCATTAAGCCATTTTCCCTGAATCATTCTAGGAATGACTAACTGGTTTGCTTGCTTCGAGCACTTACCATTGATTGGTAACTTTAACTGTGGTGTTAAACTCTGATTGGCTGTTGTACTTATAAAAAGCCCGGCAACCCACACCTCATGGCCACATTCCTCCCAGTTGAGCATTGTCCCAGCATCGTAATTAAATTAAACCTTCCTTTAAAACTAAAAGCTAAATAATAATAATAATAATAATAATAATAATAATTTTTAAAAAGCAAGATGGGCTACAGAGATAGCTCAGCAATTAAGAATACTTGCTGTTCTTCCAAAGGACCCAGGTTCGATCACTAGCACCTACGTGGCGGCTAACAACCATAAGTCCAATTTCAGGGGATTTGACACCCTCTTCTGGGTGTCATATTCAGGCATTGCATATGCGTGGTACACTAACACCCACACAGGCAAAACTACTCATACACATAAAATAAAAATAATAAATAAGACTTTTTTTTAAGCGAAGAAGCCAGGTGTGGTGTGGTAATATATTCCCTTAGTCCCAGCACTTGGGAGGCAAAGGCAGGCATATTTCTAAGAGATCAAGGCCAGCCTGATCTACATAATGAGTTCCAAGCCAGCTGGAGCGACAGGGAAACTCTGTCTCAAAAAGACTGAATTTTTAAAAAAGCAAAATAGTCCTAACAGGGAACATCACCTTGAAGACTCAGTGCTAAATTAATGAAATGTAGCATTCATGAAAGGACAGATGCTACGCAACTGCACTTATCTAAGACAAGAATCATCAAATTCATAGATGAAAAAAAGTAGAATGGTGGTTACCAGGGACTAGAGACCAGGAGTACCAGGGAGTATTTCACCTGCATGTATGTAAGTTATCTGTGTGGGCAATGCCCATGGGGGCTAGAAGAGATCCTAAAACTGGAGCTAAGGACAGTAATTAGCTACCATATGGGAGCTGGGAACCAAACCCAAGTTCTCTGCAAGAGCAGCCATCTCTCCAGCCTCAGGGAGTTACTGTTTAATAAGGATAGGGTTTCATTTTGGGCAAATGAAAAACTAGAAATGGATAGTGGTGATGTTTGCTAAATAAGGCATGTGCTTAATACCATTAGATTTTATTCTCAAAAATGATTAAGTGTCTGGTATGGTGTTGCATGCTTGTAATTTCAGCACTTAGGAAACGAAGGCAAGAGGATTGGGAGTTCATGACTACCCTTGGCAACATAGTAGGTTAAAGACCAGCTGGGCTACATAAGACCCTGTCACAAAACAACAAAATAATAATAATAATATAAATAGGTAAAAGCACAGGAGGGAGGAGATGATAAAAAGTGCTCAGCTGGGGGCTGGAGAGATAGCCTAGCAGTTAAGAGCACCGCCTGCTCTTGCAGAGGACCTGGGTTCGATCCCCAGCACCCACATGGCGGCCGAGAACTGTCTGTAACTCCAATTCCAGGAGAACTCCAGTTCCAGAGGAATCCGACGCCCTCTTCTGACCTCTGCGGCATTGCATGACACGGGTGCACAGACCTACATGCAGACAGTACATTCATACACATACGAAAATAAATAAATAAATAAATTTTTTAAAAAGTGCTCAGCTGGTAAAAGCCCTTCACTGCAAGCCTAATGACCTAAGCTCAGAACCCCAGAACCCATGTAAAGCTGGATGTAGTTTGTCTTCTGACCACCATGCATATCATGGCACATGCGCTCCTTCACACACAAACCTTCATACACATAAATATTCAAATAATAAATAAATAAAAGTATAAATTAAGTTAAATGTTTTGAGAAGATGCTGATCTCTTAAATAGTGCACACTTGGAATCCTAGCACTGGGAGGTGGGAACCAGAGGATAAGAAGTTCAAGGTCATCCCTAGCTACATAGAGTTTGAAACCAGCATGTGCACAGTCTTTGTCTCAAAAAAGGAGGAAAAGAAGAGGAAGAAGAGGAGGAGGAGAGGAGGAGGAGGAGGAGGAGACAGAAGGGGAAGAGGAGAAGGAAGAGGAAACAGAGGAGGAGGGGGAGCTGTTAAGTTATAGTTAAGCGAGTGTGAGGGTTAACGGTGATTGTTAACTTGACAGAATCTAGAATCACCTAGGTGATAAATCCCTGGGCATATCTGTGAGGGAGTTCCCACATTACCTTAGCTGAGCTGAGAAAACCCACCCTAAATGTAGGCAGTTCCACTTCATGGGCTGGGGTTCCACATTGACTATTAAAGAAGGGTGCTGGGGCTAGAGAGATGGCTCAGCAGTTAAGAGCACCCACTGCTCTTGCAAAGGACCCTCGTTCAATTCCCAACACCCACATGGTGGCTAAGAACTGTCTTTAACTCCAGTTCCAGGGGAATCAGACACCATCTTCTGACCTCCACAGCATTGCACAACACGGGTGCACCAACCTACATGCAGACAGTACACTCATACACATAAAATAAAAATAAAGCCGGGTGTGGTGGTGCCCGCCTTTAATCCTAGCACTTGGGAGGCAGAGGCAGGCGGATCTTTGTGAGTTCAAGGCCAGCCTGGTCTACAGAGCGAGTTCCAGGACAGCTGGGACTACAGGGAGACCCTGTCTTGAAAAGACCAAAAAAAAAAAAAAATGTTCATCGAAATCCTCTCTGGTCAACTAAGTCCCAGGGGACTATGCATGGGGGCATCTCTTGAAATGTCCTCCTGTGCAGGGAGGTCTTGGAGATCCACTAATGGGACTTCAGCCAGTGTCCAGTCAATAAAGAGGAAAGTCTGCTCATAGTTCAAAAAGGGAAGCCTGGTCTAGCAAGACCTGACTTTGTTCTCCAGTGGATGGAACTGGTGATTGAAAAGCCAAAAGGAGCCGGGCGTGGTGGCGCACGCCTTTAATCCTAGCACTTGGGAGGCAGAGGCAGGCGGATCTTTGTGAGTTCAAGGCCAGCCTGGTCTACAGAGTGAGTTCCAGGACAGCTGGGGCTACAGGGAGACCCTGTCTCGAAAAAAACAAAAAAAAAACAAAACAAAAAAAAAAAGAAAACGCAAAAGGTGCCAGGGGTTCCCTCCCCGCCAAAAAAAAAACCTGAGTGACCCTTGAGACCAGATCCTCAACTGACCTTGAGAAACAAAAACCTTGGTTAATCTGGGCTAAACTTGTGTGGTGGCCTTGAACAAAAAAAAAATTAAAAAATTCCAAAAAGGAAGAAGATAAAATAACCAGAAATAAATATAATAAATTAGTAAGAACCTGAGAAATTTGTTACTACTTCAGGTATAAAACCGGAGTGAAGATCGTTGAATTAAAGAAAGAGAACAGGTAGGACAAAAGGTAAGGAGCAACAAACCACAGTTGTTTTGCCTTCCTTACTGGCAAGTGCAGCTAAAAAAAATTGCAGCTAACCTGGCTGCCCTACTGCTTTTGTTGCCATCCTCCTTCAAAGATGTGAGAAGACAACAACAGCTTTGCAACCTTCCAATAGGAACTGAAGCTGATGTCTCTCCAAGAATCCTCCAAACCTTCAGTGCCAGATGGGGACTGCTGAGACATCCAACTTGTGGACTGAGCTACTACTGGGGTTTCAGCCTCTTCAGAGTATAGACTGCCATTGTTGGACTACCCAGGCTGTATCATGGAGACCAGTACAGGAAGATCAAGACAGGACGCAGTGCTTACTGGACCTCATTTGGTGACCATGGGAAGGGAAAACCCTTCCCATGGTGTGGAACACAAGGACAGAATTGATGATGGTTTGAGCTTGCCAAGGAGGAGCATTCAAACATGACATCCTTCAGCCTAATAAAAAAAAAATCATAAGGTGAAGATGTTAAACCTATGATATATGTGGCATGCATATGCACATATTTTGGAGTGATGCATATTGAAAGGAATAACAACAACAGAAAAATATGCATCAAAGAACTGACTGAAACGGTGAACTTCTGCTCAAAACAGTAAACTTTTGCATCAAGAATTTTGAGAGAGACTGAGAAAAAGATGAAAAACATGTTTTGCAGAATGCATGAGCTCTGGTGTGGTGGGGGGTCAGGAAGGGGACACAGGTCTAGATTTGATTTGTAATGTAATTTGATTTATATGAAATGCACAGAGCTTCAATAAAACATTGGCTTAAAAAAAAAAAGAAATCCTCTCTATATTCTTACTTTTTCCTTTATGTTTTCCTGGATTTTCAAAAAAGGATATGTTGCTTTTATGGGGGTGGGGGGTTGCTTTTTGAGACAGGATCTCCCTGTGGCCCCAGCTGACCTGGAATTCCCTACGTAGACCAGGCTGACCTTCAATTCACAGATATCTGCCTGCCTTTGCCTCTGAAATGCTGGGGCTAAAGGCATGTGCTGCCTCACTTGGCTGGGATATTGTGCTGGATAGCTTTAGTGTCAACTTGACACACCTGGGTTGAGGGAGCCTTAATTGGGGAATTGGCTCCATTGGATTGGCCTGTGGCCAGGTCTGTGGAGTATTGTCTTGATTGTCAGGCAATGTGGGAGGGCCCAGCCCACAATGAGTAGTGCCACCCTGGGCAGGTTGTTGTGTACCGTATAAGAAGGCAGGCTGGGCATGAGCCAGGGGCCAGGGGAGCAAGCCAGGGAACAGCATTCCTCCATGGCTTGTGCTTCAGTTCCTGCCTCCAGGTTCCTGCCCTGAGTTCCTGCCTTGGGCTTCCTAAGTGATGAACTGTGACCCCGGAGATGTAAGCTGAATAAACCCTTTCCTCCCCAAGTTGGTGTTGGTCAGAGTGTTTTGTCACAGCAATTGAAGATAAACTGTGAAAGACCTGATCTTGGTGTTTTGGGGAAGGATTGTGGAGGCATTTGGAACTTTGGGCTGGGAAGATCATTGAATGCCTAAAAGATCGTTTCTGTGGAACTTGGAACGGTTTTGCTGAAAGAGTTGTAGATGATGGAGGCCTGGCTTATGAAGTTTCAAAGGGAAGCAGAGATCATCAGGACTGTGTAATCTGTGGGTTCTGGTCAGCTGGGGCTGAAGAATCAGCTGTAAGTAACAAGAGACCAGAACCTGACATGAAATCTTTGTTGTACTGGGACAATTGATGCTGGTTAGCTGGGGCTGAAAAATCAGCTGTAAGTAACAAGAGACCAGCATCACTGTGGTGATTCTTCTGGGAAGAATTTCTTCAGGGTCAGCACACAAAAGCTGTGATCCAGAAGGGGCCTGAGCCTCCATCTCGAGCCAGAAGCAGGACTTGGTAATGTGTAAGAGTCTCCTATATGGTTCTGGTGTTGAAATTTGAGGGGGTCACAGAGAGCAGCCGAGGCTTGGCACTGTGAGAGGTCAGGAAAGACCATTGGTGGAAGTGCACCTCGGTTGCAGTGAAGACCCCAGGATTGCAGGGGTCATGGAGAGAAGCTGAGGCTTTGCACCAGGAGAGGTCAGAAGAGACCATTGGTGAAGGTGCTGCCTCAGTTTCAGTGGCGACCCCAGCTTTTTGGAGATGCCGGTACCCTGGGACGACCACCAAGAGCAGCGGTAGGTGTAGAATGGAGTCGGCCTGGGCCTGCGAGA
>VZQC01015430.1:378153-397732 GCA_009823505.1 Rhizomys pruinosus
CTCTCTCTCTCTCTCTCTCTCTCTCTCTCTCTCTCTCTCTCTCTCTCTCTCTCTCTCTCTCTCTCTCTCTCTCTGTATTATGCACATGAGCAAACGTGCCCAAGAGAGCCAGAAGATACCTAGCTCTGGCCTGGAAACCTAGGGAAAGAGTAAGAGAAGGAAAAGCTGCCAGGCATGCTGGCACATGCCTGTAATCCCAACACTCAGGAGTCAGAGGCAGGAGGATTCCAGCAAGTTCAAAATCAATGTAGTCTACAAAGTAAGTTCCAGGACAACCAGGGCTATATATTGAGACCCTGTCTCAAGAGACGTGGCAGGTGATATCAGGAAATTAGCCCTTGTTTCCAGTATCTTATTTACTCCTGAGGGTGCTTAGTCAAAGCTGGGAGTTCTCTCTACAGACCAGTCTCTTTGGAAAGGAGGCAGGCATCAAAGTTCATCTTGTGGGGCTGGAGAGATGGCTCAGTGGTAAGGGCACAGGCTGCTCTTCCAGAGGACCTGGGTTTGATTCCCGCACCCACATGGTGGCTGACAACCGTCTGTAACTCCAGTTTCAGGGGAAGTCCAACACCTTCTTCTAGCCTCCAAGGACATTGCACAACATGGGTGCACTTACAAGTAGGCAATATACTCATAAATAAAAATAATAAATTCAAGGCCAGCCTGGTCTACAGAATGAGTTCCAGGACAGCTGGGACTACAGGGAGACCCTGTCTCAAAAAGACCAAAAAAATAATAATAATAAAAAAAATAATAATAATAATAAATAATTTTTTAAGTTCATCTTGTAAAAACTAATAGATGTTTATTTTCTAAAAGTAAAGAAAATAGGCCCGGGGAAATGCCTTAGTTAGTAAAGTGCTTGGCTTACAAGCACAAGGACCTAGCTCAATTCCCAGAACCCATGTTTAAAAAAAAACGCTGATTATGGCAGCACAGACGTGTCGCAGCACTGGAGAGGCCAAGACATATGGAGTGCTGGGCTCAGTGGCCAGCCAGCCTTGTGTACTTAGAGTCTCTCACTGACCTGGAGCTTGCTATCTCCAAAACAAGCTGAATGGTACCTGCGCTGGCCAGCTTTAGTTCTCAACTTGACACACCTGGGTGGGGAACCTCAGCTGAGGAATCTCCTCCTTTGGGCTGCCCTGCAGCCACAACTGTGGGACATTTTCTTGAGTGATGTGGAAGTACGCAGCCCTCTACGGGGAGTGCCACCCCTGGGAAGGGGATCCTGGGTTGTATAAGAAAGCAGGCTGAGCATGGGCCAGAGGAGCAAGCCAGTAGGCAGTGTTCCTCCATGGTCTGTGCTTCAGCTCTTGCCTCCAGGGTCATGTCCTGGGTTCCTGTCTTGGCTTCCTTGATGATGGGCTGTGAGCTGTAGCCAAATAAACCTTTTTGTATTAGTCACTTTTCTGTTGCTGTGATAAACCACCATGACCAAGGGAACCTATAAAAGGAAAAGTTTATTTGAGTTTACAATTGACGGTTCCAGGGAATCAGAGTCCATTGTGGTGGGAAGCATGGTGGCCGGAGCTGGAGCAGCAAGCTGAGGGTCACATCTCACAATGAGCACAGAGAGAGAGAGCATGCGACTGGAGACTGCAAGGATTGTTAAACTCACTAAGCCTGCCCCCAATAACGTACTTCCTCCAGCATGGCCACACCTTTTAAGACCTCCAAGAACAGTGCCACCAACTGGAGACAAAATGTCTGAATACTTAAAGCCTATGGGGGACACTCATTCAAACCACCACATTCCACTCCCTGGCCCCCATAGGCTCCTGACCATATAAAATGCAAAATGCATTTAGTCCAACCTTAAAAGTCCCCATAGTCTTTACCAGTCTCAATTCTATTCAAAAGTCTATAGTCCAAAATCTCTTCTGAGACACAGGCCAATCTCCTAACTGTAAGCTCCTGTAAAATCAAAAGGCAAATTACATACTCACAACATACAGTGGAACTGAATACACATTCCCATTCCAAAAGGGAGGAATAGAGGCATAGTGAGGAAATACTGGACCAAAACAAGACAGAAAACCAGCAGAGCAAACACCAAGTCCAGTAGCTTCATGTGCAACTTCTGGGACTTGACTTCCAAAGGACTGAGATGGCTCAGCTCTTCCAGCTTTGCTTGCAACATACATCTCTTTCTTAGGCTGGTACCACTCCCTGTATGCAGCTCTCCTTGGCGAATATCTCACAGTTCTGGCATCTCGAATGTCTTCTTGGGATCTCCACTGCCAACCACTTCACATTCACAGCTTCATGAAATGGCCTATCAGGGCATTCTTTATGCAGAGACACCCCTGCTGTACTCTGCCTGACCTTGGCAGCTCTCTGAAGCCGTGGAAGAACTGAAGACCCCTTCACTCTTGCAAACTTCATGCCTCTAAAGCCAGCACCACGTTGGCAACTTTTTTTTTCATTTTTATTTATTTATGTGTTTGAATGTACTATCTGCATGTAGGTCTGTGCACCAGTGTCGTGCAATGGCACGGAGGTCAGAAGAGGGTGTCGGATTCCCCTGGAACTGGAGTTCTCCTGGAATTGGAGTTACAGACAGTTCTCAGCCACCATGTGGGTGCTGGGGATTGAACCTGGGTCCTCTGCAAGAGCAGTCGGTGCTCTTAACCGCTAGGCCATCTCTCCAGCCCACATTGGCAACTTTTCTCTGCCCTGAACTTGTTGGAGCAGAAAACCCTTTCAGGTACTATTTCTGTTGTTTACTTGTAAATCTCGAGGCCCCTCCTTAATCACTTTAATTTCACTTTGTCCATTGTTTACTTGTAAATAGCTAGGCCTCTCCTTAATCACTTTAATCTCCTTATCAAAAGGAACCTCTCCTTCACATGCCTTGGCCCCACCTTTAATCTTCCTAGTGCAGTTTTCAGATCCAAACTGTACATTCTGCATTTCTTTCGGCCCCATCTGCTCTTCTTCACTGTAGCTCTGTACAATATTCACCATTAATAACCACACCACCATTTCTACATTCGGCTGTCTTGAAATATCCTCCCCCAAAGACATAGTCCATTGCTTTTCAACTTAGCATCAGGCAAGCATTTGGGCTGTGGGCAAACTGTGGCCAGACTCTTTGATAAAAGATCCCAGTTGCTGCCTAAGTCTTTATTTTCCTCCGGAACTACATTTTTTGCAGCAATGCTTTCTTCCAGGCTTCTACTAGAATGGCCTGGAAGAAAGTTAAGCTCTGCTTACAGTAGTCGACAGCTTTTCTAGCCCAAAGCTCCAAAGTCTTCCACATTTCTCCAAACATCCACATGGTCAGGTTCTTCATAGCCAACATCCCACTCCTGGTACCAAATAATTGTATTAGTCACTTTTCTGTTGCTGTGATAAAACCATCATGACCAAGGGAACTTATAAAAGGAAAAGTTGGGCTGGAGGGATGGCCTAGCGGTTAAGAGCGCCGACCATTCTTGCAGAGGACCCGGGTTCGATCCCCAGCGCCCAGATGGTGGTCGCGAACCATCTGAAACTCCAATTCCAGGAGAACTCCAGTTCCAGGGGAATCCGACACCCTCTTCTGACCTCCGTGGCATTGCACGACACAGGTGCACAAACCTGCATGCAGGCAGTGCATTCATACACATACAGAAATAAATAAAATAAAAGGAAAAGTTTATTTGAGCTTACTATTGACAGTTCCAGGGAATTAGAGTCCATTGTGGTGGGAAGCATGGTGGCCGGGGCTGGAGCAGCAAGCCGAGGGTCACTTCTCGGAATGAGCACAGGAAGCAGAGAGAGCAACCTGAGATCGCAAGGCTTGTTAAACTCACCAAGCCTGCCCCAATGACGTACTTCCTCCAGCATGGCCACACCTTCTAAGACCTCCAAGAACAGTGCCACCAACTGGAGACAAAATGTCTGAATACTTAAAGCCTATGGGGGGACACTCTCATTCAAACCACCACACTTTTCCTCCCCAAGTTGTTTTGGTCAGGATTTTTATCTCAGCAATGGAAAAGCAAACTAGAACAGTGCCTAAGGAATGACACCTGACTTTGTCCTCTGCCTGCTACACACATGAATACACACACACACACACACACACACACACACACACTCTAAATTAAAAGCAATAATGACTGTGGAAAAACATGGGGGGGGGAAGTATCCCATTCCTCACACTCTCTAAACTATTCCACAGAGGGAGGCCTTGGGAACAGATGGTGGGTGAGGCATCCACTCAGACTTAGCCTGTGCTTTCACACACAAAGTAACTGGATGATGAACACATGCACAAATAGCTGTTCTCGAGCTCTATCATTCACTCCCTCGTTGCCTTCTAACTCCCTCTTCTCCAGAGACCTATTTAAATGTCTCCCATCCATAATCCCTAGCTGTGCCCTTCATGACTACTTCTTCTCCATACCACTGACCAATATCTGACATTCCATGTGGTACCTTCCTATCTCCCCAATCTGTTTTTCCTCCTAAGAATACAGGTTCATGGCACAGAGAATTTGTCCAATGCAGTGTGCTAGTTCCTAGAGCAGAGCCCAGTATGTAGGAGGCCTTGAATAAATGTTAACTGAAAGAAAAGAATGAAGGCAGGGAGAGAAGGGAGGAAGAAATAAAACGCTAACTGCAGACACTCATATTACGCATACAGCTACGCACGATGCTTTTTTCCTCTTAATAATATGGCAGACAATTTTCATCTTGGTGTCAAGAGTTTTAAGTAATTCATTTTCTGTGTGTCCAAGGCTCATCTGTCTCATAACACAGATCAGAATCTCCATCATTTTTAAGGCTAAATAGTATCAAATATAAGTATACATTATATTTTGGACCAGGCATGGTGGCACATGCCTTTAATCCCAGCACTTAAGAGGCAGAGGCAGGTGATTCTCTATGAGTTCAAGGCCAGCCTGGTCTACATAGTGAGTTCCTAGGGCTACAGAGAGACCCTGTCTCAAAAAAGACCAAAATATATATATATATATTATATAATAATATATATATATTTTACATTTTTGCCTAATGCCTTCACCTGGTTGTTTGACACTGGGGTGGACTCCATGTTCTCGCTGTGAATGCTTCTGTGAAGAGCGTTGCAAACGGCCCAAGGCCTGGCCCTCAGATTTTTTAGACATCCCCGGAAATGACACTGCTGAATCATGTGGGGACTTGGTTTTAACTTTCCAAGGAATGGACACAGTCTTACACAGTGGTGACTCCATCTTACAACCTTGCTAATGGCTCACAAGCCTCCCAATCTTTCACAGCCTTGCCCACATTAGCTAATTTTCCATTTTTCTTTTCTTTTTTTTTAAATTTTATTTATTTTTTTATGTGTATGAATGTACTGTCTGCATGTAGGTCTGTGCACCCATGTCGTGCATGCTGCGGAAGGTCAGAAGAGGGAGTCGGATTCCCCTGGAACTGGAGCTAAAGACAGTTCTCAGCCGCCATGTGGGTGCTGGGGATCGAACTCGGGTCCTCTGCAAGAGCAGTCGTTGCTCTTAACCACTAGGCCATCTCTCCAGCCCCACTAATTTTCCATTTTCTAACAGGAGTCATCCAAATAGATATAAAGTGACATCTTATACTTTAGGTCTGCATTTCCCTAAGGATCAGCAGTGGTCAACATCATTTCGTATGCCTCCTGGCCATTTTTATATTTTATTTGGGAAAATATCTATTCAAGTCCTTTGTCCACTTTTATTTTTTTATTTTTTTATGTGTATAAGTGTAATTGCCGGGCTGGGAGATAGCCTAGCGGTTAAGAGCACCGACGCTCTTGCAGAGGACCCGGGTTCGATCCCAGCACCCAATGGCGGCTGAGAACCGTCTGGTAACTCCAATCCAGGAGAACTCCAGTTCAGGGGAATCTGAGACCCTCTTCTGACCTCCGCGGATTGCACGACACGGGTGCACAGACCTGCATGCAAACAATACATTATCACATACAAAAATAAATAAAAAAAAAATTTTTTTTTAAAAATAAGTGTATTGCCTGCATGTGTGTAAGTGCACCCATGTCATACAATGCCCTCTGAATCAGAAAAAAGCATTGCATTCCCCTGGAACTGGAGTTATGGACAGCTGTTAGCTGCCATGTGGGTGCTGAGAATCAAACCCAGGTCCTCTGCAAGAGCAGCCAGTGCTCTTAACCACTGAGCCATCTCTCCAGCTCTGTTTGTCCATTTTTCTTTTTTTTTAATTTTTTTAATTTATTTTTTATGTGTATGAATGTACTATCTGCATGTAGGTTTGTGCACCTGTGTCATGCAATGCCGCAGAGGTCAGAAGAGGGTGTTGGATTCCCCTGGAACTGGAGTTAAAGACATTCCCAGCCACCATGTGGGTGCTGGGGATTGAACCCGGGTCCTCTGCAAGAGCAGTCGGTGTTCTTAACCACTAGGCCATCTCTCCAGCCCCCCCATTTTTCTATATATTCTAGACATAAATTCTTTTTTTTTTTTTTTTTTTTGGTCTTTTTGAGACAGGGTCTCCCTGTAGCTCCAGCTGGCCTGTAATTTGCTGTATAAACCAAGATCACTGTGAGTTCAAGGCCAGCCTTGAACTCACAGTGATCTGCCTGCCTCTGCCTCCCAAGTGCCGGCAATCTCTGGGATTTCAAGGCCAGCTTGATCTACAAAGTGAGTTCTGGGACAGCTAGGACTACAAGGAGACCCTGCCTCAAAAAGACAAATTAATAATAATAATAATAATAATAATAGCTGCCAGTGCTCTTAACCCCTAAGCCGTCTCTCCATTCCCATCACCTGCACTTTTCAGGTAATATCCAAGAAGTTGTTGCCAAATCTAGTATCATACGATTCTTCCCTTTTGTTTTCTTCTAATCAATTTAGTTTTAGGTTTTACATTTATGGTTGTGGATATATTTTTAATGTTAAATCCATTTTTTGCCTGTAGATATCCAGGTGTTCCAACATTCTTTGTTGGAAAGACTGTACTTCAAATGGCCAAATAGTCTTGGCAGTCATGGAAAAACATGTGACAGTACATATGAGGGTTTGCTTCCAGCTCTATGGTCTATTTTATCTGTCTTCATGGACCATCCTGTTGTGGTTATTGAATGTTTATAACAAGTTTTAGGGGCAGAGAGATGGCTCAGTGGTTAAGAACACTGGCTGCTCTAGCAGAGAACCTGGGTTCAATTCCCAGCACCCACATGGAAAATAACAACCATCCATAACTCCAGAGGAATCTAGCACTTCTTCTGACTCAGCAGACACTGCACAACACAGGTACACGTGCACACATGCAAGCAATACACTCATACACATAAAATAAAAATAAAATATTTTTTTAAATTTTTTTATTAATTTTATTTATTTATTTATGTGTATGAATGTACTATCTGCATGCAAGTCTGTGCACCCATGTCGTGCAATGCCGCAGAGGTCAGAAGAGGGTGTTGGATTCCCCTGGAACTGGAGTTCTCCTGGAACTGGAATTTCAGACAGTTCTCGGCCGCCATGTGGGTGCTGGGGATCGAACCTGGGTCCTCTGCAAGAGCGGTCGGCGCTCTTAACCGCTAGGCCATCTCTCCAGCCCAAAATAAAATATTTTTTAAAAAAACAAGTTTTAGATCAGGAAGTGTGAGTCCACTACCTTTGTTCTTTTTCAGAATTATTTTTAGCTACATGTGGTCTT
Organism: Rhizomys pruinosus; assembly: GCA_009823505.1. Classification (NCBI taxonomy): domain Eukaryota; kingdom Metazoa; phylum Chordata; class Mammalia; order Rodentia; family Spalacidae; genus Rhizomys; species Rhizomys pruinosus. The sequence goes on from VZQC01015430.1 coordinate 385,804, forward strand.
TGTAAGACATGGGTCTTACAAGCTCCTGCATGCCAGCTGAAGGCCCCCTGAAGTCTGAGAACTATTGCACTCTTCCAGATCACACCTCTACACTCTACTCCCTGGCTCATGTGTGGGTGCTGGGAATCAAACCTGGGTCCTCTGCAAGAGCAGCCAGTGCTCTTAACCACTCCAACCCCATAAAAACTACTTTTAATGTTTCTTTTTCCTTTAAATGAATGCAGATGTCGGTGCCAGGATGATTTGACCCTCTAGTTGACAGCTGGCAAATTCTCTCCTGGTGTCTTATCTGCTTTGACCAAAGGACCATTGGCCAAACAGCCTGCCAGAATGCTCATATGCCAGAACGCGGCTGTCTTGTGGGGGGGGTGTACTACGATTGCTGGTGGAGTACACCTCCAGCTCTGGAAACACTGTCCCAGCCACCACTGTTCAACACAGCATGAGCAGTTTTTGCCATCACAACCCCATGTAACTCCACAGCCATTTCCACTGGCCAGAGGCGGAGCTGTCCCCCGCTGGCTCGGCAGAAGGCATGAGACTGCTGCAAATACAGTTTTTCACTTACAAAGGCAGGAAAGACTGCTGGAATTGGTGCACGGACAGCCTCTCATTTGCATAAATGACTGTGCTGTGATTGGTGCAAACAATATATTTCATTTGTGTGAAGAACTTCTGTGACTGGTGCAGACATCCTTGCCACACACCCTTCCTGGCTATACAGGCAGAGTGTTCAGCTCATTCTGTAAGCCAATGGGAGATACTCTCTTGCTCTGCCTCCTGGTGTTGCAACAGTAGCATCAATAAAAGGCTTCTCTCAAATAGTCTTTTTTTGCCTGACTTTGATCCTTACTATTAGTAGAGTGGACTGAGCTGGTAACACAAAGAAAAGAAGGCGGAAGCAGCAATGGAGCGGAAAGAGCAGAAAAGCAGCAGGAGCCGCCCGCCCGGTGGCGGCAGTGGCAGCAATAGTAAGAGAGCAGCTAGAGTTCCATAGAGCGGGACTGGGTGGATGGTTCAGTGAGTAAGGACTTGCTACACATGTGTGAGGACTTGAGTTCAAATCCTCAGAACCCATATAAAGCCAGACATAGCAGCATGCATCTGTAATCTTGGTGCTCCCGTGGCGAGATGGGAGGCAGAGGGAGAAGAATCCCCCAAGCTTGTGGGCCAGCCTGGCATAGACCACAGTCTGTGAACAACAAATCAGTCCTGCCTCAAACAAGGTGAAAGGTGAGAACTAACACCTAAAGTTGTCCTCTGATTTCTCACACATGCCTTGGCATGTAACTGCACCCTCACTTGCAAATACACAACACACACACACACACACACACACACACACACACACACACACACACATGCTCAGAGAGAGAGAGAGAGAGAGAGAGAGAGAGAGAGAGAGAGAATATGTGTGTTTCAGGGAGTGGTTAGGGATCAGAGAAGAAAAAGGAAGAAAAAGGCTAAAGAGCTGAAGGTAGGAAATCACAGCTCTGGTCACTGGAAGACTTCCAGAGAACTGCCAAGCCTTAAGAGCCAACAGTGTCAAATACCCCGGACCTGAGAGCTATAACACTAGCTACTGTCAAGGGCTGGGATCCCAGTATTCTAGGCCTGAGAGCTTTAACATTTGTCAAGTAGGCCTGAGGGTTCCAGCACATGAGGCCTGCAAAGGAGCTCTACTACAAGAGGGTGTCACTAGCTGCTGCTTGCTGCTGTCCGCTGCTGCAAACACTGTTGCTGAAAGCTAAGGACTAAACTGGCTGCCAAGTACCAGGGCCACTGATTGTTAAACCCACAGCAATAAGCCTCCAACCTGAAGACCTACACTATAAGTCTCTGGCTTCTAAAACCTGGTATAATAAAAACCCTTAGCTCTCAGGGTTCTGAGCATCTAGGCTACCAGTCCAGGCCCCAAGTCCCCTGAAAGACTTACCTACCCACAATTCCTCTCTGGGTAGACCAAAAGGTCTTTTGCCAAATGATTGGTAACACTGAAATAAAAGGCAAATGCAAAACCTTCACAAGTCTCACTGCCCAGAGACACCCAGAGACACTGCTCTTTGTATCATCTCCTTTTGCTTTTCCTGAGTTATGTCTCACTAGGTGGTGCTTTGCTCTTGGCAACAAGGCGATCTTTTGTAAATGAGTGTCTCACTGACTGCATAGAAATGAAAGTTTACTGTACCTTTATAAACAACCTTGGATTACAGTACTGGTGTGACTGCAGAAGAACAATGAACGGAATTCTCATAGTAAACAATGCAGTCTCCTGCCCTAGTTTCCCCACACCAAGGCCCTTAAGTAAGTGTCTTGGGCCTACACTTTCCAAGATGGCTTTTTCTGGCCTTGCACTGGGCAGTTCCAAGCTCCTCTCCCAGCTGTGGAAATAAGAAGTGGACAAATGGGAAGTTCTTTTCCAAAGGTGTAAAGTGGGGACAACCTCTAGAGATAATATCCAAGCCCATGCTTTGTTCTCATGTTGGGAACTGAGATGAAGCTAAGGGTGCAGGACAGAAGACAGCCCGAGTTGGTCCGGTGGCCCTAGCCTGGGGGACAGCAGCCACCATGCTGGCCCACTTCTCACCCACCTTCCCCACCCAGTCAGGAGGCACTAGAGTGCAGACATTTTGTAGATGTGAGCTCACTCATATTATCTTTGCAGTTAGTTAGTTCACTCTGTAGGGACAGAGAACCAAGCCTGGGGTTTTGAAGTATCCTGAACTATTAGCCCAGGTACCAAGCCCCAGAGGTGAGATGTGAACCCAGGATCTTCCTTGAAAACTCATGCCTTAGCTATAGTCCCTGCTGGTGCTATCTGCTCCCCCCAGCCCTGCCCTCATGGGGATTTTAGAACCTCTCCCAGACCCTGGAGACACAGGATTCCAGAGAGTGGAGATGAACCAGGAGTAGATGGCCCAGGGGAGTCAGCAGAAACTTCATGGAGAGTTCCTAGCCTTGTTTATAAAGAGGAGAAACCCAGGCATGAGAGGGACAGCGGCCTGAAAGCTGGTTCACAGAGTGTCACAGCTAAGAGCCTCCCACATGAACACCTCAGTTCTCCACATCCATAAGACATCCAAGAAGATGCTCAAGAAAATACTGAGAGTCCTGGACAGACCGAAGACCAAGGCCAAAGTCACACTGGCCCAGCGGAGGCAGGGCCACACTCAGCTCTTCACCACCTCTGCCCCATGTCCCTTCCCTTGTTCCCAGCCCAGGCCTGCGTGCTCAGCCTCCCAAAGCCTGGGAAGATTCACACACTGCCGGCCACTTCCAACCAGAGCTATCAGTTCTCTCACCCTGAACTCACATCTGGGACAAAAATCACTGGCCTATAGCATAGAAACCTGAGGACCAGGGGCCTAGAGCCCTGGCTTCTAGACTTCTACCTGCTCCGGCTTGCCCTGTAAGTCTGGGCAGGTCCTTTCTCCCCATGCCTCAGTTTCTCCTATTGGAAGGTACAATGTTAGACAACACAAACCCAGTCATTCTTATCCCTGGGCATGGCTCGAGGCCGTGCCTAGTCTGTGAACCTGGCAGGAACAGAAGGTCCCAGGGCCAACAAACACCTTGGTGATCCTTGAGGAGGCAACTCAAACTACACAGCAGGGTGAGGCTAGCAAGGCCTGCTCAAAGTTCCCAGTGTGCCTCCCAGCATGGGGAAAGAAAAAAAAAAAAAAACAATGAATTTCATTCCAAATAAGGGCACTTACAGCAGAGTTCCCTGCCACAGCCCAGTTCCGGCTGGTTTATGTTAGCTGGACAAGACTAAACAGACCTTCACATTCCCAGTATTAAGCACTCAAAATGAAAAAGCGCCTGTTTGTCTCTGGAGCACTGGGACACGGGAGAGGCTGGTGCTCCCCCCAGGCCCCGGGCGGCTCCCAGACCCATGGTGCCTGATGAGGGCAACAGAGCTGGAGGTCGAGCTCAGTGGGAGCAGAGCAGGGTAGGATGAGCCAATATTCATGGGGGCAGTGGGGATGGAAAGGATGGAAAGGAGGACACAGACCCTTGTGACTGCAGAGGTACAGATGGGAGGGGCGCTGAGCAATGAGGAGGAGGGGCTGGGCGGGGAAGAGGGCTAGGTAGGCAGCCTCAGCAAACTGCAGAAGCTCTCACCCTACCTGGCTGATCCCAGAGGCCAGGAGCCAGGGAAAAGGGGGAGGAAAGGGAATCAGTACTTCCAGGCCAGCGTGCACCAGGCCAGTGTGCGCGTGGTCCCCAGCCCCTCAGCTGCCTCCCTCAGTGTGGATACAACCTGCCAGAGATGAGCATTTAATTATTTACCAAACAGAGAAGCCTGCAGTAAGACGTCCTACTTCTCCAACAGGCCACCCTTCCACACCTACCTGGCCTCCAGCTTAGCCATGGCCTGCAGGCCTGACTCTCTATCCTTCGATTACCTAGGCCAAAGCCTATGCCACTGCCTCACACCTCGGAGGGCAAGCATCACAGTTCCCATAGTAAAGGTAAATAAATTGACACTAGGGGGTGATGTGACGTGCTCAAGGTCACTCATCTACACAAGGCAGAGCTAGGACACAGCTTTGGAATCCTCTGGTTCGGGCCACAGGCCACACTGTCACTGGCTAGCCTTACCTTATCACCCTTCACATGCAGCTTCCTGTCCACCCCAACAGAAAGCCCTTCCTTCTTTGGCTACCCAAACTTCACCATTGTTCAAAACAAATTCCTCAGCTGGCCTATTGGCAGAGACAAGAGGACTACAAGTTAGAGAACAGCCTCGTCTACATAGCGAGTTCCAGGCCAACCGAAACTATATGGCAAGACTCTATTTCAAAACAAGGAGCTGACAAAGCCTTGTTCATCCCCAGAACTGCATAAACTGGGTGTGGTAATATATATATATATATATTTTATATATGATCTCATCATTCAGGAGGTAAGACAGGAGGATCAGAAATACAGTGTCCTCAGCTGCATAGCAAGTATGAAGCTAGCCTGGGCTACATGATGCTGTCTCAAACAAATAAACAAACACAATAAATGCCTCTCCCAGGAGCCCTCCCACCTCACTCCACTTGCCATTCCTCTTCTCCTCCAGCCTCTGACCGTCTCAGTCTGAGGGACCAACAATATGAGCTCTATGAGGGCAGGGCCATCCCTGTCCCCAGAACCTGATAAACAGTCTGGCACCAAAAAGCATCAGTGTATCAGTGAGAAGCTCAGAGCCTGGTGTTCGGGATGTGACAACAATGAAGAAAGTGGGGAAGGCAGAGCTATGCTCAGCGGCAGAGCACTCGCTTAGCATACGGAAGCCCTGGGCTCCGTTCCCAGCAAGGAGGAGGAGGAAGAGGAGGACAAGGAGGAGAGTGAAGAGGATAAGGACGAGGACGAGGAGGCCAACCCCCACAACAATGGCAGCCCAGGAGTTTGGAATTCCCTGGATCAGCCCATTCTTGCATTCATTTCAAAATAACTGTTAATATTACATGAAAACTGCAAAAAAAGGCTATAAACTTTGATCTCCCCCCAAAAAAAACAATTAAAAAGTACATCAACATGCAAAAATAAAGTATCCATTGGTCAAATTATAAGAAAATTTCTTTTTGCATATCTATATATCTATATTTCTTTTTCTTTCTTTCTTCCTTTTTTTGTCTATTTGAGACAGGGTCTTCCTGCAACCCCAGCTGACCTGAAACTTCCTATGTAGACCAGGCTGGCCTTGAACTCACAGAGATCTACCTGCCTCTGCCTCCCAAGCACTGGGATTGATGGTATGTGTCACCACATCCAGCTGTATATTTCTTTTCAATACAATAAAAATTGTTATTTTAAAGTAATAGTAATAAAACAAAAATAAAAACATCTGTTAAGTGTTCCCTGTGTGTGAGTGTACGATGGCAATCAACAGGAAGCAAGAGAGGCAGTGAAAGCAACCAACAAGCCGGGACTGGAGAGATAGCCTAGCGGTTAAGAGCACCAACGCTCTTGCAGAGGACCCAGGTTCGATCCCCAGCACCCACATGGCAGCTAAGAACTGTCTGTAACTCCAATTCCAGGAGAACTCCAGTTCCAGGGGAATCCGAGACCCTCTTCTGACCTCCACGGCATTGCACGACATGGGTGCATAGACCTGCATGCAGACAGTACATTCATACACATACAAAGATAAATAATAATAAAAAAAAAATTAAAAAAAAAAAAAAAGCAACCAACAAGCCAACAGGCACTGACTTCTAGTGCTGTCATTGCTCAGACAGGAGATCTGCAACCCAGCAGTAATGAAGCAGGACACCAAGGCCATCTGACCCAGCCAGCTGCTCAGGGACAACTCCACGGAGCAACTGATGTCTGATACGAGGCCTGAGGTGTCTACCTAAGGATGACAACAGCTGAGATGTGTTATGCTTTTATTTATTACTAGCCAAGCATGGTCTCAGATAAGGAACCAGGGCAAGGAAAAGTTAAGCTTCTTGGTAAGATATGGCACAGCCTGTCCTTCCACCACAGCAGATTCTCATCACCACCTTCCTCTTCCCTCCTCGTACTGCTGGTATGACCACCTGGCCCAGACATACCCACCATGTCTTTGAACAGCTCCAGAGGCATCTGGGTCCTCACAGCCCAAATGTACCCCAGGCCTCTCAGCCTCCTGGGTCAGGCCCAGTGAATGGAGGTAGGGTTGGGGTTCCTGCGGACCCAGGCAGAGAAAGCCCATCTCCCAGACAGACTTGCTAATGGAAACAGACTGCTCTTCTCCTCAGACTCCCAGCCAAGCCACAGGGAAGTGGTGCCATACTCAGGATAAAGTCTCAGACGAGAAAGAAATCACCCCAGAGCTAGAAACTGCCTCCCCCAGCTGCCACGGAGAAGAGAAGAGGATTCCTGAGATAGAAAGGTCCCTCTGTAGAAAGGGTGAGTGAGAGCTGGGAGGAAGACAGTTGGGGCCCCGACCCAAGACCCACTAGTAACAGCATGGCTATTCTTGCAGAGGACTCAGGTTTGAATCCCAGCACCCACATGGTAGCTAACAACCATCTGTAACTCCAGTTCCAGAGGATCCGATGCCCTCTTCTGACCTCTGCAGCCACTGCATGACACGGGTACACTTATATGCAAGCAATACACTCATACACATAAAATAAAAATAATAAAATATTTAAAAAATTGCTGGGCTGGAGAGATGGCCTAGCAGTTAAGAATGCTGACTGCTCTTGCAGAGGACCCAGGTTCGATCCCCAGCACCCACATGGTGGCTGAGAACCATCTGTAACTCCAATTCCAGGAGAACTCCAGTTCCAGGGGAATCTGACGCCCTCTTCTGACATCCGCAGCATTGCACGACACGGGTGCACAAACCTACATGGAGATAGTACATTCATACACATAAAATAAATAAATAAATAAATAAATAAATAAATAAATAAATAAATAAAATTGCCAAGGATGGTGGCACAGGCCTTTAACCCCAGCACTCAGGAGGCAGATGCAGGCAAATCTTTGTGAGTTCAAGGCCAGCCTGATCTACAGTGTGAGTTCCAGGACAGGTGGGGCTACAGAGCGACCCTGTCTCAAAAAGAAAAAAATAATTACAATTTTGTCTTAGACCACTGTGGTGGTTTGAATGAGTGTCCCCCATAGGCTCTAGGTATTCAGACATTTGTCTCCAGTTGGTGGCGCTGTTTTTGGAGGTCTTGGAGGGTGTGGCCATGCTAGAGGAAGTGCGTTGTTGGAGGCAGGCTTAGTGAGTTTTAACAAGCCTCGTGGTCTACAGTCGCCCTCTCTCTGCTTCCTGTGCTCTTTGCGAGATGTGACCCTTGGTTTGCTGCTCCAGATCCAGCTGCCATGCCTCCCACCACAATGGACTCTAATTCCCTGGAACAGCCAATCATAAGCTCAAATAAACTCTTCCTTTTATAAGTTCCTTGGTCGTGGTGCTTTATCACAGCAACAGAAAAGTGACTAATACAGTAAATTGGTACCAGAGAGTGGGCTGTTGGCTGTGAAGAACCTGACCATGTGGATGTTGAAGGGAATGTGGAAGAACTTTTGGAACTTGGGGCTGAGGCTGTGCTACTATTAACAGAAGCTGGGGCCATTCTAGTGGAGGCGCTGGAAGAAAGCATGGCTGAAAAAGATGTGGGTTCCAGAGGAGGATAAAGACTTAGGCAGCAATTGGGATATTTTGATAAAGAGTCTGGCAGCAGTTTGCCCACAGCCAAATGCTTGTCTGATGCTATGTTGAAAAGCAATGGACTGATGTCTTTGGCGGAGGATTTTCAAGACAGCCTAAAGTAGAAATGGTGGCGTGGCTTTTTTAATGGTGAATATTGTGCACTCACAGTGAAGAAGAGCAAATGGGGCAGAAAGAAATGCACGAAGTGTACAGTTTGGATCTGATAACTGCACTAGGGAAGATTAAAGGTGGGGCCAAGGCTGTGAAGGAGAGTTTCCTTTTGATAAGGAGATTAAAGCAATTAAGGAGAGGCCTGGAGATTTACAAGTAAACAAAAGAATCAGTACCTTCAGGGCAAGCCACACCCAGCTAATCCTCTAGCAGTCCAGGGGCAGAGAAAATTGCAAATGTGGTTAAAGTAGGAGAGAGTTCCATCCCCGAACTTGCAGCCAGATTCTGGCAATTTCATTCACGTGGGCTGGCTTTAGAGGCATGAAGTTTGCAAGAGTGAAGGGGTCATCAAGTTCTTCCTCCACAGTTTCAGAGAGCTGCCAAGGTCGGCAGAGTGCAGCAGGGGTGTCCCTGAATAAAGAAGGCCCTGAGAGGTCATATGCGTGAGCACTGTGAATGTGAAGCCTGGTTGGCAGCGGAGACCCAAGAAGACTTCAATTTGCCAGACTGTGAGATATTTGCCAAGGAGAGCTGCATCAGGGAGTGGTACCAGCCTAAGAAAGAGATTATGTTGCAAAGCAAAGCTGGAAGAGCTGAGCCATCTAAGCCTTTAGAAGTAATCCAGGAGGCTGCATGTTGGAGCCTACTGGCTGGTGTCCTTGGTGTTTGCCCTGCTGGTTTTCAGTCTCTTGTTTTGGCATGTATTTCACTCACTATGCCTCATCCTCCCTTTTGGGATGGGAATAGGTGTATTCTGTTCCACTAGTAATGTTGGGAGTATGTAATATTGCCTTTGATTTTAAACAGGAGCTTACAGATTAAGAGATTGCCTGAGAGTTCAGAAGAGACCCTTTGGACTGTGGACTTTTGAGTGGCATGAGACTGGTAAAGGACTGTGGGGACTTTTAAGGTGGACTAAATGCATTTTGCATTTTATATGGTCAGGAGCCTAATGGGGGCCAGGGAGTGGAATGTTGGGTTTGAATGAGTTGTCCCCCATTGCAAGACTGGTATTCAGACATTGTCTCCAGTTGGTGACCTGTTGAAAGGTCTTACCTCAAGGTGTGGCCATGTCAGAGGAAGTGGCTTTTTGTTGGGGGCAGGCTTAGTTGAGTTTTAACAAGCCTCTTGGCGTACAGTTGCCCCTCTGTTCTGCTTCCTTGTGCTCTTTTGTGAGATGTGACCCTCGTTTTGCTGCTCCAGATCCAGCCGATCACGCCTCCTGCCACAATTGGACTCTAATTCCCTGTGAACCCCGCCAATCAAAGCTCAAATAAACTCTTCCTTTTATAGTTCCTGGGTCTGGTGGCTTTATCAAAGCAACAGAAAAGTGACATATAAACCACGTTTCCAGTATGCAGCCTGAGGGCCATAGGTTAGACCAGATGCCTGCAGGGATCTTGAGCAAGACCCAGAAAGGAAGAGCCCAGAGGCTTTGCAGAGCTGAGAGTCCAGCACTGAAGAAACAGAACATTTTCTTTGCAACAACTTCAGCTCTCTGAAAGAGCTGTCTGCACTGGGGGTTGTGGGAGAGAGGATGGGACATCCACTCTGATTAGGTACTGCTGTTTCTCACCTATATGCCAGGACAGCCAGGGCAAAAAGCCAACCCCTCTGCACCCCAGCCACTCAGCAAAATGTAAGAAAGACAGCTGGGCCCCATCAATCACAGTTTACAACATATTTTGATACACACTCTGGGCAGAGCAAGAACTGGCCACTGGGAAGTGAGGCTGTTGGCCCAGCCTGGCCTGACTTCTACCCCACTAAGTCACAAACAAAACCCCCTGGACCCAGACCTAACATACCAGACTCGCTGAGACTTCCTTCTCTCCGGGGGCCACTCAGCACAAGTTAAGATCCAATTGGCATTAATTTGACCTAGCTGGCAGTGCCTGGAGCAGCTTGAATAATGTCACCACGGATCTGACTCACAAAGCAATGGCCATCAGCCCCTATACAGTGCACCATTAGTGTCATTTTGGAAGGCTCAAGTTGAGTGTAGATGGTACTTTTGTGAGACAGCCTTACTTCCTTGCCAAAGCTAACACCCAAAGACCTAGAGATGACAAGAGACTTGGGAATTATCTTACATAGAGGCAAGGGCTGGAACCCAGGGACATACATCCTCAGGGGAATCTCAGCCCTTCACCTGCTAATCGCATAGCCCGCACAGAAGTATATTCTCCAGAAAATTGAGTTTCTTGAGGCCAGGCATGATGGTATATGCTTTGGAGATGCCCAGGCACTTGGGAGCAAGAGGCAGGAAGATCTCTGTGATTTTCCGAAGGTCCAGGCCTGGTCTACAATAAGGGGGAACTGTTGCAAGCCAGCTGGTGGAGCTACCGGAGACCTTTGTCTCAAAAAAAGAATTAACAGAACCCAAAAAAAAAAAAAAAAAAAAAAAAAGGGGGAGAGGTAGAAAAGAAGGTTCTTCTCTTAACCCACAAGTCATAAGACCTTAGCCCTGCTAACCAAACCCCACCCCCAGGAAAGGAGCTTCAACTCAATGCTAGAAAACTGAGTATAAATAGGTATCTGGCCACAGTGGACTAAAGTCTAATCATGATCCTGGACCCTAACATGGAACTTCCTTCCAGCAGTGGAACCTCATCCAGCATGGAACTTAGACTCGCAAATTGGCAACCTTAGATCAAACCAGAATCTTGCCTGATAAATGATACCTTTATCCCAAAACAGAACCTTATACTTCAGAAATTGAACCTTGCTTCTGGCCAAGCTCTCCCTTCAGGACAAGCCCTGAGTTGGGGGCACTTAGCTCTTGTAGATCCAACCTAGAAAATTCTTGTGTTTTGTTCTGTTTCAGTTTGGTTGTTTTTATTTGTTTTGTCTTTTTTTAACAGGGTCTCCCTGTAACCCCAGCTATTCTAGAACTTATTACGTAGACCAGGCTGGACTTGAACTCACAAAGATCCACCTGCCTCTGCCTCTGGAGTGCTGGGATTAAAGGCATGTGCCACCACACCCAAGTCCGATTTGGTTTTTTTGAGACAGGATCTTGCCAAGTAGCCCAGGCTGGAGTCAAACACATAACCCTGCTGTATCAGCTCCCAGGTGCTGGGATTACAAGCCTGTGCTAGCATGCCTGGTGCTGTATCAGCTCCCAGGTGCTGGGATTACAAGCATGTGCTAGCATGCCTGGTGCCATATCAGCTCCCAGGTGCTGGGATTACAAGCATGTGCTAGCATTCCTGGCTAGATTTTGTTTCTTTAACACAACCACAACTTGGGGCTTTGATGAGAAAGCCTAAGCTCCCTAAAACAGTTTTCTCATTCTGCAGGATGCCCTTGTGAAAGCAGAGCCCCAGTTTCCAGGTGGGCTACCCTCTGATAAGAAAACTTCCAGGGGACTGGAGAGATAGCCTAGCGGTTAAGAGCACCGACGCTCTTGCAGAGGACCCGGGTTCGATCCCCAGCACCCACATGGCGGCTAAGAACCCGTCTGTAACTCCAATTCCAGGAGAACTCCAGTTCCAGGGGAATCCGAGACCCTCTTCTGACCTCCGTGGCATTGCACGACACGGGTGCACAGACCTGCATGCAGACAGTACATTCATACACATACAAAGATTAAAAAAAAAAAAAAAA
>VZQC01015430.1:409436-419961 GCA_009823505.1 Rhizomys pruinosus
GGCGGCTGAGAACCGTCTGTAACTCCAATTCCAGGAGAACTCCAGTTCCAGGGGAATCCGACGCCCTCTTCTGACCTCCGCGGCATTGCACGACACGGATGCACAAACCTCCATGCAGACAATACATTCACACACATAAATAAATAAATAAAATTAAAAATAAAAAAAATTAAAAAATAAAATAAAATAAAATGTTTGATGCAAGAAAATCATAAAATAAAATGTTTGGTACAAGGGCTGGAGACATGGCTCAGCAGTTAAGAGCACTGGCTGTTCTTGCAGAGGATCCAGGTTCAATTCTCAGCACCCACATGGTGGCTAACAACAATCCATGACTCCAGGGTTCCAGGGGATCCAATGCCCTCTTCTGACCTCCACAGGTATTGCACAACACAGGTGCACTTACGTACATGCATATGTACACACTCATACATATAAAATAAAAAATATAAATAAATAAAAATGTTTGGTCCTTGTGCTGGACAGTGTCAACTTGACACTTGCATTGAGGGAGCCTCAACTGGGGAACTGCCTCCATTGGACTGGCCTGTGGCCATGTCTGTGGAGTATTTTCTTGATTGTTGAGTGATGTGGGAGGGCCCAGCACACTGTGGGTGATGCTACCCTTGGGTAGATTGTTGTGTATTATATAAGAAGGCTGAGCATGGTCCGGGGGAGCAAGCCAGTAAGCAGCATTCCTTCATGGCCTCTGCTTCAGCTCCTGCCCCAGGTTCCTGCCCTAAGTTCCTACCTTGGGCTCCCTAAGTAAGGAACCTTGATCCGGGAGATGAAAGATGACTAAACCCTTTCCTCCCCAAGCTGGTATTGGTCAGAGTGTTTTATCACAGGGATTGAAAGCAAACTAGAATAGTCCAGGACCATAATACAGCATTATCTTGGCCTACTGCCCACTGGAGGTAAGAGGTGTTTCTTCTGCACAGCCCTTGGCTTTCTTAGCAACTGAAGTACCTGTAGTGCTTTAGTCTCATTAAGACCCAAAGCAAACCATGAGACCACTTTATGCAAAAGGACTGCAGTTTATGCAGGGTTAAGTCAACCACCCATTAGCCTTTCAAGCTTCAAGGGCAGATGTTTGTGCACAAGAAGGAAAATATATTTAATAAGCCTTACCCATGACAAACAGATAATTTCCAAACACTGGCCCACCCCAGAAAATCAATAAAAGCTTACTATTCTCGGGCTGGAGAGATAGCCTAGTGGTTAAGAGCACCGACTGCTCTTGCAGAGGACCCGGGTTCGATCCCCAGCACCCACATGGCGGCTGAGAACCGTCTGTAACTCCAATTCTAGGAGAACTTCAGTTCCAGGGGAATCCAACACCCTCTTCTGACCTCCACGGCATTGCACGACACGGGTGCACAAACCTACATGCAGACAGTACATTCATACACATACAAAAATAAATAAAATTTAAAAAATAAATAAATTTAAAAAAAAAAAAGGAAAAAGCTTACTGTTCTCTTTTGCTCAGCAAGCAACAGTGTGATCCCTCCTCAACTTCACATGGTTTCTGGTTTCTGGTTTGTTTTGCCTTTTTGTGGTGTTAGGGATCAAACCTAAGTCACAAATGCCAGGCAAGAAATCTACCACTAAGCCACACCTCTAGACTTTTCCAGTAGAGAGAGGGTCTCCAAGTAACTAGTAACCCTCAGACTGTCAAGGTCATGGCAAATAAAGCCAAATGTGAAAAACTGCCACAGCCGAGAGATGCCTAAGGAAGCAGGACATGGGCCATGCGATGGCTTGGCAGGTGGAGGCATTTGCTAGTCTGATGACTTAACTTCCATCCCCAGAGCCCACATAATGGTGGAAGGGGAGACAACACTCCCATTGGTTGTTCCCTGACCTCCACGCATCATACTATATGTGTCTGCACTCCTATTCATACACACACATTAATGATAATAATTAGTAAATTAAAAATAAGGAGAGGGGGCTGGAGAGATGGCCTAGCGGTTAAGAGCGCCAAATGCTCTTGCAGAGGACCCAGATTCGATCCCCAGCACCCACATGGCAGCTGAGAACTGTCTTTGACTCCAGTTCCAAGGGAATCCGATGCCCTCTTCTGACCTCAGTGGCATTGCATGACACGGGTACACAGACCTACATGCAGACAGTACATTCATATACATAAAAATAAATAAATAAATAAATAACTTTTTTACAAAGGTGAATCCCTTAAAGAAAACATGGCACTTAATATAGAATGTGATAACCACAAATATAATACAGTATCCTAGATAGGGATCTAGTACTTTGAAAGGACATTAGGGGAAACTGAGGAAATGTAACTATGGACATTAATGACATGAAGTCAGCATTGGTTTATTCACTGTCATAAATGTTCCACATTACTGGAAGATGTTAATAACAGCGAAACTTGGGCTGGGGTGTGGTAGAATGGTACAGTGCTTACCTAGAGTACACAAAGCTCTGGGTTCAATCACCAGCACCACAAAAAAAATGGGAAAAATGAATATATTTTATTATAGAAATACTTTTTCAATAATTCTATAAATATAAAACTGTCCCTCCAAAAGAAAATGTTTTGAGTTTTTAAATATTTTTATTTTAGGTATATGAGTGTAACATGTATGTAAGTGTACATCATGCAAAGCCCATGGAGGCCGGAAGAGGGCATTGGATCCCCTGGAACTGGAGTTAATGGACAGTTGTTAGCTGCCATGTGGGTACTGGAAACCGTACTGTTCTCTGAAAGAGCAACTGGTGCTCTTAAACACTAAGCCATCTCTCCAGCCCCTAATTTTTTTAGTTTAGGAAAGATGTTTATTATCACGTTTTAAATTGCAAGGCATAAAATAAAAATATATAATAAAAAATAATAAAAAGAAAAAAAAAGAGTCTGTGCTTTTAGCCAGGCATGGTGGCCACACCTTTAATCCTAGCACTTGGGAGGCAGAGGCAGGTGAATCTCTGTGAGTTCAAGGCCAGCCTGGTCTATAGAGTGAGTTCCAGGACAGCTGGGGCTACAGGGAGACCCTGTCTCGAAAAGACCAAAAAAAAAGTCTGTGCTTTCTCTCTGTTCTCTTGGGCCTCAATTCCTAGTTTTTTACCTAGGCACTCCTTTGCACAGAACCTTGGGCCTTGGAGCTACCCATGGATTTACACCTCACCTTAAATAGCTGTTCAGAGTTCCTCTGGACTTTGTCTGGGCTCAGCCTGGAGACGATGTGAATCTCCTGGGCCTCCTGGAGGCTGAGGCTGGCAAGAGTGGAGCCAGCTGCTGTCTGGTGCTCAGCACATCCCCAGGCATCTGCAGGCCCATCACAATGATCTTGGACAGTTTCTTAGCCATGGTGGCCACCCCACCTCACAGGCACCAGTGGGGCTTCCGGCCTGTGGGCTGGATATAGAGGCTGCCAGCAGATCAGAGCTCAAGATTTTTGTTTCTTCCATTTTGTTTTGTCTTCCTCCTCACACCCCCCTTAGCAGGGCCTTGTTCTGTAATCCAGACTGTCCTCAACCCCAGACTGACCTCAAACTTACTGCCTTGGTCTCCCAAGTAATAATAGGATTAAGGCATACATCACTCCTGGCCTAAAGATATATATTTTGAGAGTTTGGGGGGGTTGATTATTTTATTTGTTTGGTTGTTTTTGTTGTTTGGAGGTGTTTGTTTGATTGGTTGATTGGTTGGTTAGTTTTTTGAGACAGGGTCTCACTATGCAGCTCTGGCTGGCCTGGAACTCTCTATGTAGACCAGGCTTGCCTCAAACTCACATATATCCACCTGCTTCTGACACCTGAGTGCTGGCACTACAAGCATGCACTACCGGGGCTGGAGAGATGGCCTAGCGGTTAAGAGCACCAATGCTCTTGCAGAGGATCCGGGTTCCATCCCCAGCACCCACATGGCGGTTGAGAATCGTCTGTAACTCCAATTCCAGGAGAACTCCAGTTCCAGGGGAATCCAACACCCTCTTCTGACCTCCGTGGCATTGCAGGACACAGGTGCACAAACCTACATGCAAACAGTACATTCATATAAACAAACAAACAAATAAATAAATAATTTTTTAATTTTATTTATTTATTAAAATTCTATTTATTTATTTCTACCACACCCACCTCCGCCACCTGAGTGCTGGCACTACAAGCGTGCACTACCACACCCACCTCCGCCACCTGAGTGCTGGCACTACAAGCGTGCACTACCACACCCACCTCCGCCACCTGAGTGCTGGCACTACAAGCGTGCACTACCACACCCACCTCCGCCACCTGAGTGCTGGCACTACAAGCGTGCACTACCACACCTGCCTTTCCGTGGTGCTGAAGATCAAGCGTGCACTACCACACCTGCCTTTCCGTGGTGCTGAAGATCAAGCCCAGGGCTTTGAATATGTTAGGCAGGCACTGTACTAAACTCCAGCCCCTGAAGACTTTTTTTTTTTTTATATTTTTGAGACAGGGTCTCCCTTTAGTCCCAGCTAGCCCAGAGCTCATTCTGTAGACCAGGCTGGCCTTGAACTCACAGAGATCCACCTGCCTCTGACTCCAAAGTGAATTTTTTTTTTTAAGTTGTAGCTCAAAGTCAAAAACATCTAAGTTAGGTGCCAGCCATGGGATCTTTGGCATAAAACCTACCTAAACCTCAGTTTATTCATCCGTAAATGAGTTAAAAATCACTTCTATAGTGCATGTCAACAATCATTCAAAGAGTTCAAATAAAGATCTGGTGAGATGGCTCATCAGGTAGAGGCACTTGCCACCAAGCTTTATACCCTGAGTTCCATCTCTGGGACCCACAGAGTGGAAGGACAGAGCTAACTCCCTCAAGTTGTCATCTCACCTCCACATGTGCACTCACAGATACACACACAATAAATAAAATGTAATGAAATAATTTTTTAAAAAGTTCACATAACCGGGTGTGGTAGTGCACTCCTTTAATCCCAGCACTCCAGAGGCAGACGCAGGTGGATCTCTGTGAGTTCAAGGCCAGGCTGCTCTACACAGTTGAGGTCCAAGCCAACTGGGGCTATAGGGAGACCTTGTCTCAGAAAGAGCCCCTCCCCCCAAAAAAAAAAGAGTTCAAATAGATCAACAAGCTGATGGATGTAAGAGGAGGATGGGTGGCAGGGGTCCCAGCACTACAAGGTTGGGATTGTCATATTCCAACTCAGTCTTCTGCTCAGTCATCATTTTGGTTCCTCTTTACTTCCCATTCCCCACTCAGCTCCACTGTGGCCAGCCATCTGTCTTTTACAGTACTGTTTACTCGTGCCTGGGGGAGTCCTCGGCCCGTACAAAGGTCCAGTATGTTTGATAAATAGAAGGGATTCCCCATCCGCTTTTATCTTCCCCCAATCAGAACATCCCAGGAAGCCATCTCTGAGCCCAGAAGGACTTAGTGCCTAAGCCCTGCTGCCAAGGCCTGCCTTCCCAGAACTGAACAGAGAAGCCAGACCTCCTACCTCCTTCCCAAAGATGCCCACCGAGTCCCTCTGCTTACAGTACCCTGCTCCACCCCACAATCATCAGCACCTGCTCACTGCCAGAAACAGCAGGACCCTCGTAATGACTCCTGATAAGCATCTTTTAATAAATGAGAACTGGATCTGTCCTCCTGAAGCCATATCCTCCCTCCTCCCTAACCAGTCCACCTCCTTCCACTTCCTGAGCTGGCCCATTAGTGCCTCTGGCCTAGTCTACCAGACCCACAGGACCATAAGGCCTCTGGACTCTGGCTTGATGAGAAATGGCCAATAGGCAGCCCAGGCCTCACACTCTTCCCAGACCTGCTCACCTCAGTGACCTGACCCAGCTCTGCCTATGTCATGAGTCCTGACCACTGCCTAGTTCATGCCCCTCTGTCCCTGAAACAGGTTTCCTAGATGTTACCAAGGAGATTACTTGCATCTTTCCCAGGGTTGCCAAAGCAACCAGCTCAGTGAGAAGCAGCCCCTCAGCCTGTACCCTCTGGGTGGGCAGGTCCGGGAATGAGGTAATCACGGTAAACAGGAAACAGGCCCAGCCAGCTGGCACACCAGGGTAGAGACAACCCTGGCATCCCCTAGGCAGTGCCTGGCTCCTATCCCCATCCCCCTTTCCTCCTATTTCTGCCTTTGCCTATCCTGCCTCCATCCTATGCTCTGATATATAGCTAATGCCAGGCTTCAATGTGCATACCTTGGGCATCCATGCCATGTGCTATGGATTAGTGGCCTTGAAAGAAGAGAATATGTACACACACCTAGAAAGGGCTAGCCAAGGACCCAAAAAGGCCATCAGCAAGGCAAGAAAAGGGCTCTTACCAGAACCTACCCTGACGCAGACCTCCAGCTTCCACAGGTGTGAGAGAAATGTTTCTGCTGTCTAAGCCCAGTCAGCAGTATGTGGTTGTGGTTGCCTGGGCAGACCCAGAACTGGTTCCGAAACAAGGAAAAGAAATCCCAGTAAGGACACTGCCCCCAAGGCCAGTCTTCTCCCTTGGGAGCTTTGGTGTCCTGAAGCAGAAACTCTGGAAGAAAATATGTGCCTCACATTTTGGGGGAGATTACATAAATTAATCTATATGAAGGTACTATTAGACATAGGTCTTTGAGCCAGGTGTGGTGGTGCACGCCTTTAATCCTAGCACTTGGGAGGCAGAAGCAGGAGGATCTCTGTGAGTTCAAGGCCAGTCTGGTCTACAGAGTGAGTTCCAGAACAGCTGGGGCTACAGGGAGACCCTGTCTCGAAAAGACCAAAAAAAAAAAAAAAAGAAAGAAATAGGTCTTTGGGGGTCTGGAGAGATAGCCTAGCGGTTAAGAGCACTGACCACTCTTGCAGATGACCAAGGTTCGATCCCCAGCACCCACATGGCGGCTAAGAACCATCTGTAACTCCAATTCCAAGAGAACTCCAGTTCCAGGGGAATCCAAGACCCTCTTCTGACCTCTGAGGCATTGCACAACACGGTGCACAGATCTACATGCAGACAGTACATTCATACACATACAAAAATAAATAAAATTTAAAAAAAAAGAAAGAAAGAAATAGGTCTTTGGGCCAGACGTGGTAGTGCACGCCTTTAATCCTAGCACTTGGGAGGCAGAGGCAGGCAGATCTCTGTGAGTTCAAGGCCAGCTTGTTCTACAGAGTAAGTTTGGGGACAGCTGGGACTAAAGGGAGACCCTGTCTCAAAAAGACAAAAAAAAAAAAATCCCTTCATTCTTGATTTTTCCCAGCTTGCATTTTGCTAGTATTGCTGTTAATGCTGCTCCAGCAAAACACCTGAGTCCCAGCTGGAACTGTGCCAAAGGCCTAGACCTTTCAGGTTTGAGGACCTCATTCCTCAGATAGTCTGAGTCAGTGGATCTGAGCTAAAGGCTGGGAGCCCACAGTTTAGACCCACATTTAACTGATGCACATGAAAACACTTAAAAAAAAAAAATCACTTTGAGAAACTCTCAAAAGGAACTGAAAGGTCTCTTAATAGCTCAGTGGTTCAGAACACCTCTTGCAGAGGACCTGGGTTTAGTTCCCAGCAGCTAACAACCGTCAGTAACTCCAGTTCCAGGGGATCTGAAGCCCTCTTTTGGCCTCTTCAGACACTGCATGCACATATGCATAAAAAAAATACATCAAGAGCAGGGCGTGGTGACGCTCACCTTTAATCCCAGCACTTGGGAGGCAGAGGCAGGCAGATCTCTGTGAGTTCAATGCCAGCCTGGTCTATAGAGTGAGCTCCAGGCCAACTGGGACTAAAGGAAAACCCTGTCTCAAAAAGACCAAAAAAAAAAAAAATTACATCAAACATTTTAAGTGTTCAATGACTGGCTGATTATGTCCACATGGCCAAAAACTCTGCCTGGACGTTGTGAGGGGCCAGAAGCTGGGAATTCTGAGTTGGCAGGGCCTTCTCACTCTTCTGGCTAACCAAGGGCAGGAATATCAAGAGCACAATCACGCTCTCCTTCCTCTGGGGCTCTGCCTTGGCTATTTCCTACAATGGAAGCTAAAACCACCCAAGGCAAGACAGGTTTGAATCCTGGCCCCATTCATTTCTGTTTTTAAATCACATCTATTTACTCATTATGGGGAGGGACAGGGATCATCAGGTTGGAGACAAGCACCTCTACTATTGAGCCATAGGGTTAGGGTTAGGGTTAGGGTTAGGGTTAGGGTTAGGGTTAGGGACAAGCACCTCTACTATTGAGCCATAGGGTTAGGGTTAGGGACAAGCACCTCTACTATTGAGCCATAGGGTTAGGTTAGGGTTACGGTTAGGGTTAGGGTTAGAGACAAGCACCTCTACTATTGAGCCATAGGGTTAGGGTTAGGGTTAGGGTTAGGGACAAGCACCTCTACTATTGAGCCATGTCACCAGCCCCTCCATTCATTTCTTTTTTTTGAGACAGGGTCTCTCTGTACCCCCAGATGGCCTGGAACTCATTATGCAGACCAGGCTGGTCTTGTTTTTTTTGGGGGGGGTCTTTTTGAGACAGGGTCTCCTTGTAGCTCTAGCTAACCTGGAACTTCCTCTGTAGACCAGGCTGGCCTTGAACTCACTTTTTAATGATGTTAACACTGTATTTTTTACTCTTTGCTGACTTTGCTGTTTGACACCAAGCACAGAGTTTCTATACAGTTTTATGGATTTGTTTTAATTGTTAAGAATCTTTGTCTCTATAGCAATTCTGTTTGGGGGTGGTTTTGTTTCCATTTTGCTTTTTTGTCAGTGTAGCATGGTGATCATGTTGGTAGGAGACCACAGGGCAGGCCTAGGGCTTCACTGTCCTATCATTAACCCAGGCAGCTCTTGACGGCTGATCCTGAGGTCTGGTATTGGTTGATTTGTGCTGCAGTATCACAACCAACTTTTGTGGTGTCGAGACCTACCAATTTCCCTTGTTCTGATGGGAGTCAGCATGCAGAGGAAGCATACCCCCCAACCCCAACAGGAGACCTGGATAAGTGTCCCCCAGGACTCCTGGGCTTGGGCCTTTGAGTGCCTTTACCTACATCCCTTAAGCACACTGGACACACTCCAAGTGTGGGTTTTATGTCCCAATGAGATTACCTGTGCTGCAAATGTCATATAAGAGTATGGAAATAAAATACTACCTGAAGTAAAAAAAGAAAAAAAGAGATTCACCCTGCCTCTGCCTCCCAAATGCTGGGATTAAAGGCATGTTCCACCAAGCCTGGCAGTTTCTAATGGATCTGGGATAGGCTACTTAAAACTCTCAGAATTGTTTTTCCCCCATCTATAAAATAATAACATTACTTGTCTTGGTATACTATCCAAAGGGTATTAATGGGAAAGTCTACATAAAAGTACTTGGCACACAGTAACCATCTAACACATGGCAGCTGCTGTAAACATTACAATGATTATTAGCAAACAGGATTCAAAGGTAAAGCTGAACTGAAAACTGACAGGGAAAGTGGGTGTCTTTTCACCCCCAGCCTCTCTAGGGTGACTGAAAGGCCACCAAGCTCCCCTCAGCCTGTGTCTACCACTGGGGCAGATGAGCTTGCATAGTCCGCAAGTGTCATGGCAACCAAGGAAGAAGCCCAAAGAGAGCCATGGAAATGTCTGAGTTGGTTAAGAGTGGAAGCTCTGAATACCTGATTATGGTAGCAGGGCCCACAGTAGATAGGGAGAGGGCCGGTGATGAAGATAATCCAGTCTCTCTGAGGCCCCAAGGCAGAAATACCAACTTAAGACAGCAGCTCAAAAAGACAAAAAAAAAAAAAAAAAAGCCAGGTATGGTGGTGCACGCCTTTAATCCCACGCCTTGAATCCCAGAACTGGAGAGGCAGAGGGAGCAGGTGAATCTCTGTGATTCAAGGCCAGCCTGGTCAACAGAGGAGTCCAGGCCGCGGGACTAAAGGAGACCTGCCCAAGAAGATTAAAAAAAAGACAGCAGCTAAAGCAGCCAATGTGGAAGACACCTGATTCAGCACAAGAGGCCACGGCAGGAGCCTGCCATGCTGTGGGGCCGGCCTAGGACACAGTGAACTCCAGCCAATCTGGGCTGCATACAGAAGACCTTTTCTCAAAACAAACAAACAAGGGCCAGTGGTATGGATCAGCAGGTAAAGAGGCTTGCTGTCAAGCCCAACTACCTGACTCTGAGCCCTGGGACCCTCATGGCAGAAAGAACTGACACACTCTCTCACACAAAAATAACCAAAAAAAAAAAAAAGACAGCAAGCTGAGTGTGGTAGGCACATGCCTGTAATCCCAGCATTGGGAAATGAGAGCAGGAGAATCAGAAGTTCAAGGTTAAGCTGGGCATGGTGGCTCACAGGCCAGGCTGGTCTACATGGTGAGCTCCAGGCCAGCTGGGACTAAAGGGAGACCCTGTCTCAAAAAGACAGAAAAAAAAAAAAAAAGGGCAATTTGCCAGGCATGGTGGTGCACGCCTTTGATCCCAGCACTCGAGAGGCAGGTGGCAGGGGCAAATTCCAGACCAGCTGGAGCTACAGGGAGACCCTGTCTCAAGGGAAGAATTGAAACAAAAACCTATACATAAATGTTCATAATAAC
>VZQC01015430.1:419983-526191 GCA_009823505.1 Rhizomys pruinosus
ATTGTTCGAAACAACCAAAAGTTGGAAATGACCCAAATGTCTACTAGCTAATGAATATCTGAGCAAAATGTGGCTTATTCATACATTTATAGCATGTCTCTTCTTTTTGACCACAAAAAGAAGAGACATGCTATAACCTGGATGAACCTCGAAAATATTATGCTAAATCAAATAAGCCTAATAGAAAGGACAAGTATATGTGATTCCATTTCTATGAAATGTCCAGGATAGGAGGTCTATAGAGAGAGAAAGCAGATTAGTAGTTGCCAGGGAGTCAGGGAGGGGGTAACAGGACTGACTGCTTAATGACACAGGGCTTCCTTAAGGCAATGAGAACAGCCCAGAATGGATAGATATAATTGTACAACGTTGTGAATGTACTGAGAACCACTGAATGATATGCTTTGAAATGGTGACTGTGACCACTGGGGCTGAGCAACTCCTCCTCAAAAGCTTTTTTTTTTTTTTTGTCTTTTCGAGACAGGGTCTCCCTGTAGCCCCAGCTGTCCTGGAACTCCCTCTGTAGACCAGGCTGGCCTTGAACTCACAAAGACCCGCCTGCCTCTGCTTCCCAAGCCCTAGGATTAAAGGCGTGAGCCACCACGCCTGGCTTCAAAAGCTTAGCAGGTAGGCACTTAAGAGCTGGAGAAGGAAGACCTTACTCTCCGTTCTCTCCAGTATGAAGCAGGAATTCCCTCCCCAGTCTCCCTGTACCTCTCACTGAGAATATATACACATGTACTCCCTTCCTCCAAGCTTTGACCCTCCCCTGCCCAACATTTGCCATCCACTTCCTGTAGTTCCCTGCCTCACCTCACCCCAGCCTCCTGACCTCCCCCTCCTGCCCAGCTAAAACCCTTCCCTGACACCCCATCTCGGCCTTCCCCACATGCACCAGCATGTGGTTCCACTGACTCCCTTCTACCTTTCCAGGAACTTCAGCACATAAAAGCCTGAGAGGTCAAGGGCATTAACCTTGGAGCCCAACACACCATAGCAACTCAGGCACTGCCGAGGAAGAGCTACACCCGGCTTCCCCTGGATGCTCCCAGATTCAGATTCATGCTCTCAAACCCAGAGGGGATTATTGGCAGTCTCCAGGAAGAAAACCAAAGCCTATCCTTGAGAGGAGAAAGCAGAGCCCTCTCCTCACATCTGCCTGACAGGCCAATCTGTCCTCTCCCTATTATGGCAGGTCCCCACCAGCTGTTTTAATTAAAATGGTAAAGAGTAGATAGAATTGCAGTAGAAGGGGAGGATAAAGGGAGCCAATTCCTCCACTTCCAGCCCATTTTTGGATAGGCACTGCTAAGATCACAGCTGGGTTCTGGGTCAGTACAGCTAGAATCAGGCTCCCCCAGATCAATACCAACATAATTGGAATAGAATCCCAGGTGGCCAATGATCTAAGAGAAGAGACTTCTGGGGCAGTTCTGACGTGGGTAGAAAGGAATTTGGAGTTAACGCTAAGCAATTACAGGGTTTTTGTTTTGGTTTGGTTTTAAGTTATGCGTATTTGTGTTTGCACTTATGTGGGAGTGCCCACACAGACCAGAAGAGGGTGTCCTTGGATCTCCCAGAGCTGTAGTTACAAGTGGTTGTGAGCCACCCTATATGAGAGCTGGGAATCAAACTTCTGTCCTATGAAAGAGCAGCAAGCATGCTTAATCACTAAGCCACCACTCCAGCCCCTAGGCTAGAGGCAAGGGCTTTCTTAGGGTGGGCAGATGGAAAGAGATGGGTAGAACTGAGGCAAAGTAGGAGGAGGATAGGTAGACCCACAGACCTGCTTTCACAAGTTGTCTCTCTCTCTCTCTCTCTCTCTCTCTCTCTCTCTCTCTCTCTCTCTCCTTCCTTCCTTCCTTCCTTCCTTCCTTCCTTCCTTCCTTCCTTCCTTCCTTTCTTTCTTTCTTTCTTTCTTTCTTTCTTTTTCACAAAGTCTCATTGTGTAGCCCAGGCTGGCCTCAGCCTCCAAAGAGCTGGGATTTCAGGTGTGTGCCACCAGACGTGGATGAACACAGGGGATTCCCCCCCCCCCCGTTCCCTCTTGCCTCTGACAAAGACCCTAACCACACAGAACTCACTCATATCCTCATAATCCTCAATGTTAGGCAAAAAGAACTGCAGTCCCTGGGGGATTCTCTAGGCTTCCGGGAACCCAGGGAAGGAGTGGGCTCACTTTTAGGGGAATGGGTTGCATTAAACAACTGCCAGCTCCCAGCAAACACCTGCCCCTGAAAGACAAAGCTCATCTTGGCCCCTCAACTGACCCACTAAGTAATTTAGGCAAATCAGTTTTCCCTCTTCTACTGTATAAAGAAGTTGACCTGAATAAGGTCCACAGGTTCCTTCCTTGTTAAGACTTTTCAGTCACTGCTCAGAAAATAGTCTTTACACATGCTAACACCGACAGCTTATTTGTTTACTTATTTATTTAGCAGTACTGGAAATTGAACCCAGGGCTTCATGAATATTAAGTAAGCATTCTACCACTTAGTTATATTCCCAGCCCACAACGACATTTTTATGATTATAAAAATAAAACTTTTACAGGTAAACAGATGAAACTGAAAAAAATTATACTGAGACAACCCAGACCCAGAAAAATAAACACCACACGTCCTCCTTCAAATGTGGATCCTACCTTTGAAACTCTCTAATTTTGTGTGTTCAATTCAGAGTTCCAGTAGAAACCAGAAATCTAGAAAGAGGCCACTAGGAGGAAGGTGCCTTAAGGGAGGGTGGATAGATGTAGGTAATATGAACACAGAAAGGAAGAATACAGGACTGAAAAGGTTTAAACAGGGAGTGGAGGGATAGGGGAAGTAAAGGGACAGTGGGAAGGATCAATCAAAGCAAGAGGTTATGAAAGAGCAATATGGAAACCTACAGTCTTGTAACCAAAGTATTTTTAAAAAGTTGGAGGCCAGACGTGGTGGTGCATGCCTTTAATCCCAGCATTTGGGAGACAGAGGCAGGTAGATCTCTGTGAGTTCAAGGCCAGCCTGGTCTACATAGTGAGTTCCAGAACAGCTTGAACTACAGGGAGACCCTGTCTCAAAAAGACCAAAAAATAAAATAAAATTAAATTAAATTAAGTTAAAAAGTTGGAAGAGCCAGGCGTGGTGGCACACGCCTTTAATCCTAGCACTCAGGAGGCAGAGGCAGGCGGATCTTTGTGAGTTCAAGGCCAGCCTGGTCTACAGAGCGAGTTCCAGGACAGCTGGGGCTACAGGGAAACCCTGTCTCTAAAATAACAACAACAAAAAAAAGTTGGAAGACAGATACCAGCTGGGAAAACCTCCTTGACTCTATGGATTATATAACAAAACCCCATGGGGCTGGAGAGATGGCCTAGCAGTTAAGAGCTCCGACTGCTCTTGCAGAGGACCTGGGTTCGATCCCCAGCACCCACATGGCGGCTGAGAACCGTCTGACACAGGTGCACAAACCTACGTGCAGACAGTATATTCATACACATAAAAAATAAATAAATAAAATTAAAAAAAAAAAACATGAGCCACACACCCAGTGCCAAGAGCAGACTATCTCCTTATGAACTGTTGGCCAGGGAGGCCCTGGAGGTCCCCAAAACAATACGAGCTCTTTTATTCCTCTTGGTTGACCACCAGAACTAGATGAATGACCCCTCTGCTGAAGACCACACCTTGGTTACATGATACAGACAAATCAAGCCAGAAGCTGGAAGCCTCTGCCCTGGGGGCTAGCTTGCCTAGTGTTGAAAGGTGCTGTGCAAGTGCTGGAGGTAGATGTGAGGGAGATAGCAATGGTCTTACCTGACTGCAAATTCCTACAAACTATACCAACCTGCCAGGAAGAAGTGCCCACTTGTGTAATAGTGACACAACTGTTATAGAGGTAACCTCTCTGCTTGAATTTGAGGCCCACTCCACACGAGAATTCATGCCTAGAATTATAAACCTGCCCAGAAGCCCATGACCAAGAAGGTCACAGGACCTAGCGGTCCTGTTGTATAGCTACATTGGCATAATGTTGAACCACCTTCTAAATATATAAGTTTATACCCAGCACTCTCAGCTTTAATCAGAGAAGCCTCTCCTCCTAGTG
The DNA here is from genome assembly GCA_009823505.1 of Rhizomys pruinosus. Taxonomy (NCBI): domain Eukaryota; kingdom Metazoa; phylum Chordata; class Mammalia; order Rodentia; family Spalacidae; genus Rhizomys; species Rhizomys pruinosus. The sequence goes on from VZQC01015430.1 coordinate 424,073, forward strand.
AACTGTGATGAAGGCAAAGACTTATGGCTGTACAAGGAGCTTTGAATAATTGACAGCCGAGTGCTTGCCCCTAAATAAGACACTTATGGGGCTGAAGAGATGGCTCAGGGGTTAAGAACACTTGCTGTTCTTCCAAAGGACCTGAGTTCATTTTCCAGCACCCATATGGCTGGTAACAACCATCCATTACTTCAGTTTCAAAGGATCTAACACTCTTTTCTGATCTCCTCGAGCACTGCATGACACAGGTAGTCTTACATACCTACAGGCAAAGCACTCATACACATGAAATAAAAAATAATAAATAAAATATTTTAAAGACACTTATACCACGCCCTTCAGGGCTCAGGGAACACTTCAGGACAGCAGGCAGAAAGACTGTTAAGATCCACGAGATAAAGAAGGGCTCTATGGGCTGGAGAGATGGCCTAGCGGTTAAGAGCGCCGACCGCTCTTGCAGAGGACCCGGGTTCGATCCCCAGCACCCACATGGCAGCCAAGAACCGTCTGAAACTCCAATTCCAGGAGAACTCCTGTTCCAGGGGAATCCAACACCCTCTTCTGACCTCCGCGGCATTGCACGACACGGGTGCACAGACTTGCATGTAGACAGTACATTCGTACACATACAGAAATAAATAAAAATTAAAAAAAAAAAAAAAGAAGGGCTCTGAGATGCCATGTTCTGGGCAGTACACAGCAACTATAACAACAAACTCTCAACAACTACAGATGACTGCCCTGGGTCCACCTAAGAATGGGCCCATCAGCAGCCAAGCAAGGATGGCAGAAGGATTCAGGGGGCCCTAACTCTCCCTGCTGAACTATTTCTATAGTTAGACTCAGGAAAAGGGGGAGTTGTCTTCAGTGTTGTCCCCACTACTGACCCAACCAGACTCCATGTATAGTCCCAATCCAACGATCACATAGATAGCCCACACACACAAACACACAAAAAAATCATCGATCTGGAAAAGGGTCAGGGAGGGAGGGAGAAAGGGTTCATAAAGATGGGAAGGAGATTAAAAAGGTGGGGGAGAGGCTGGAGAAATGGCTCAGTGATTAAGAGCGCTGGCTGCTCTTGCAGAGGACCGGGATTCAATTCCCAGCACCCACATGACACCCATCTGTAAGTTCAGTTCCAGGGAAATCCAACATTCTTTTCTGACCTCATAGGGCATTGCACACCCCAGGTGCACTTACATACATACAGGGAATTCAGTCATACACATAAAATAAAAAATAATAAGTAATTTTTTTTTTATTTTTACAAATAAAAAAAAAGAAAAAAATCCCATTGAACTACTGTTCAACTTTTAGGAACTTTCCTGCTGGGCTTTTGTTTGTATTTTTGATTGTTGGTTTTTCTTTCCATTCATATAACTGCTTTTTAACAACATGGGGGTCAGAGAGTCTTTATAATTTTGTATACTGTTCTTATGCTGTGAGCATTTCCTCAAGTCATCAGACAGTCTTTGGAAATACAATTCTGATGACTGCGTTTATCCACCAAGAGGGGGCATTTAATTTGTTTTCCCAGTACAAATAAATAATATTGCCATGAACATCCTAGCTGAACTGTGTAACTCTGCCTCCCTATATATAGTCAGCTCTTCTATGGGAAATTACAAGGTCAATGAACATGATTTTCAAAGAGCCTGGACAGGGGGCTGGAGAGATAGCCTAGCAGTTAAGAGCACCGACTGCTCTTGCAGAGGACCCAGGTTCGATCCCCAGCACCCACATGGCCGCTGAGAACCGTCTGTAACTCCAATTCCAGGAGAACTCCAGTTCCAGGGGAATCCGACGCTCTCTTCTGACCTCTGCGGCATTGCACGACACGGGTGCACAGACCTACATGCAGACAATACATTCATACAAATAAATAAATAAAATAAAATAAAATGTAAAAAAAATTAAAAAAAAAAACAAAAAACAAGGAGCCTGGACATATATCACCATATTAACTTCCAAAAAAACCAACCCAGACCCACCAATCTTCTTGAACAGAGTGGGAGCTGATGTTCTGAACAGTGGATTTAGAATGCAGGACAGTGGCCCAGCCTGTCATGCCTTCTCCATCTTAAAGTTAACTGTCTCAAAAGAGAGGAGACAGAATTCCAAGTCTGCCTCTGTCTCTAGAACCAGAAACAAGCCTCAGTTCCCCTCACTGTAAAATGGGTATGATTAGTTCTGCTCTGCTGAATAACCGGGTTTCTACACTCCCTAAAAAGATGTCTGTGAAATTCTTTGTAAACAACAATGCTTTGGGTTAAAGGACACTACCCTAATCATATCCTGGGAGACTGAGGAAGTTTGGTTTTTTTTTTAAGCCCCAGGGCTTTTAGCTAACAACATGCCCCCAGAACAAGTTCAGCTGGCTTTGACAATGATAGAAAAATCAGCTTCCCAAAGGGAATTAGCTGAATCCAAGGACTGGAAGAACCCTGCAGCATCTTCTAAAGATCAGAGACAGGTTAGAAACTACAAGGCCTGGGGGCTGAGTGAGGGTCCCCCCAGGCTGAATGGAGGGACATAGACAGCAAACCTTCCTGGTAAATGTCCCTGCATTTCAAAGTACCCAGCTGCTTGAAAGATGGCCTAGCGGTTAAGAGCTCCAACTGCTCTTGCAGAGGACCAGGGTTTGATCCCCAGCACCCACATGGCGGCTGAGAACCCTCTTTAACTCAAGTTCCAGGGGAATCCGACACCCTCTTCTGACTTCCGCGGCACTGCACAACACTTGTGCACAAACCTACATGCAGACAGTACATTCATACATATAAAAAATAAATAAAAATTATTTTTTAAAAAGTACCCAGTTGCTCTTTCTAGGGTTTACCCAGATATCTGGTCTTTCTGAAAAACCAAGCTGATTCGGAGTTTGCAAAAAGTCAACCACTGAAGGGGACCCCAGGAGCAAGTCTTCAGCCTCCTGTCCTTAGGCCCAGACTGTAAGACCCTCTACTTGAAAATGCAACTAGTGTTTCCGTCCCAATCGCCTCAGCCCTAGTCAGATGAAAAGGAGACCATGATGACCCCCTTGGGAAGCTCAGAGAGAGACAGAGCCTGGGTTTCCCTCCACACTCCTGTCTCTAGCAGACAAATGCCTTCCGTGCCTCTTTATGCTGCCTAGCATCATGGATCTGAGGGGACTCCAGTGACGTTGCCAGGGCAGGCAGGAAGAACTGCGCAGACCCCAACCGCCATCCTTCCTCATTTCCACCAGCGGCGCCAGCAGAGCCAGAAGCCGTTACCCAAGCCCACCTTCCGGGCCAGATGCACCTCTCCAGCTCTCCAAATGCACACAACAAGTGGCACCTGCCGGTCCTCCCAAGCCGCACCGCTCCCCACATCACCACCTGCGCCCCAGCCCTCCAGCTGCGTCCAGCCGGAAAAGCCTACCTTTGAGGTTCTGGGGGTGGCCCTGCGGCGCGCGGCTCTGGTTTCTTCGCTGCAGAGAGGGGATACTGGAGAAGTTGTTACCCATGGCATCGGCTCCCTGGGGGTGTCGCTCGGGCGAGGGGTAGGCGAGGCTGGCCAGGAGCCGAGCAAAGGTGTGCAAGCGTGTGCGCGCGCGACTGCGCGCCGCCGGGGGAGGGCTCTGGCGGGGCTGCGGCCGGGGGCGGGCACTTCCCTGCCTCCGGCTCTCTCGGGACTTCGTGGTCGTGGATCGGCGGGTCCAGCCCGCCGCGGTGGTCCTCGCTCCAGCCGGCTACCGGGCTCCCATGCTCCGCTCTCCGGGCAGCCCGGCCCTTGGACCCCAGGCCGGGGCGCGCGCCTGTCTGCTCTCCCTGGCGCTGGCGCTTGGGTTCTGGCTGGTGGTGGGCGGCGCGGCGGCGGCGCGCTCCGCGTGGGCCATAGAGTCGGGGCTGCTCGGCCGCTCCGCGGCAGGCTCGGTCCCCGCCCGCGGGGACGGCCGTGGCGGCTGCGGCGGCGACGTGCGTGGCGCCCTCCCGCCGGCGGTGTGCTTGCAGCGCGGAGCTCGTGCCGGGTGCGGTGCTCCGTCTCCCTCTCGCCGCCCCCGCCCCCTGCCCTCCGCCCCAGCGGTCGCCAAGACTCCCGTGCTCCGGTTGTTATGGTGACAGCTGCGCGGGTGAATGACCGTCTTAGTGACTCGCGCGGGCCCGCTTGGCCAGATGTGGCCCCGGGGCGCGCCGCATTCCCGGTGGCCACAAGTTCTGGACGGCGCGGGGGAGCCCGGGCACCACCAGGCTGGGGACATGACTTCAGGAACAGATTGAGGCCCCAGGGGTAGAGCGTATTCCTGCCCTGGGACAGGGGAACTTGAAAACAAGAGGATCCGGACCGCCAAAACACCGAGCGCCTCGGATGCCAGGACAGGCCTAGGTCGCGCTAATGTAGTTTTCCGAGCCCCAAGTACAGGGCCTGGCACAGAGTAAAACGCTCGGAAGCTAGGGATGATGGAACAAAGCAATTACGATAACGCCAGCACTTTCCCCTTCACTCAGAAGCTCCCAACCCCAGTCGGACCCATTTCTTGACTAATAAAAAGGGACTTTGCATGCTTAAGACCCGAGAACCACAAGACCAGAACCAAGCAGAGAGGACAGAGCTCAGGCAGAAGCCACCAGAGAACTACGGGTTCTGAACTGAGTGGATCAGCTGTAATACTAAGTGTGGAGGAGAGTATGGCGGTCAAGGGCGGTTTTCTGGAGGAGGGGGCTTCTGCAAGTGACCTGTTCAGATGACTCTACCATCCGTGTAGCTTTCAGCACTGCTACTCAGAAGCCTATAGGAGAAGACCAGGAAGTCGTTCTCCTCCCACCTGGATGTGGAGCATCTTTTTCAAACAGAGTAATGCTCCACCCCACCCTCACCAGCCTTTCTGGTCATCCCTCACTCTCTGATCTGGCTCCAACAACTGTGATCCAGAGTCTAAGAAGACATGGGTGGGAGAATGGGTATTTCATCCTGTTCTGGAAATTTCTTCCTATAACTCTCCATAGGATGGCTCCTTGATGTTCAGGCATAGCTCACATCCTGTTCCCCCCCCCGACACACACACACACATACACACACACACACACACACACACACACACACACCTGGAGTTTCCTAATGACTCCCTACCACTATCCCTTCCTTTCCATATGATTACCCTATTTTCCTCATAGCTTTTGTATGAATTTATTTTTTGAGAGGGTCTCCCAGCCCCGGCCAGCCTGGAACTCACTATGTGGACCAGGCTGGCCTCATCTCACAGACATCCACCTGCCTCTGCCTCCAGAGGGCTGGGATTAAAGGCGTGCACCATCACACCTGGAGTCTGAATTTTCTTAAAGGTAGCCCTTCCAGCTTGCTTAGGCTCTGCCTCCCTCCCCCACTGAAGAATAAGCTTGGTGAGGGGAGAGTTCAGGTCAGCCACATTCCCTATCCTGTCTCTAGTCCTCTCACAGGCAGGCACATGACAGATTTTCAAAACTGTTTGTACACTGAAAGGGTCACCTGCCCACCAGCAGAATTCTACTGTGATCCTTTCCAATAGAGCCTTCTGGATCACCCTTTAGTCCCCTCCCCCCGCCCTCTAGGCATCCTATTCCAGTCATCACACCCTTAAATGCCAGAGACTCCCAGCAAACTAGAAATGTCTGTGAGAGGTGCATCCTGGAGTTTGCAGGGAAAGACAGCCAGACCTCCAGACCCAGCCGGCAGCCGATGGGATGCCTGGGATCTCACCCTGGCCAGTCTCAGAATGCTCAGGGGCTAGTGTCTTATTTATGGACCGTGTCCTCCCAACACTCACCCCCAACTGATGACTCACAGGACAAAAATCTGTGTGCCCTACACACACATTAGCACACACACACCTCTGTACTACACAAGTGAGCTGAGAGAGAGAGAGAGAGAGAGAGAGAGAGAGAGAGAGAGAGACACGCCTGAAACCTTCTAGAATGAAGTCACTGTGAACAATAGGGAGATCAGGCATTTTGCGAGTCACAATAAATACGTGGACTCTGTAGAGAGGAGACTAATTCCCCTGGAGCATGTGTGAAGTACATGGCTCCTGCTGGGATTTGCAGGCTGTGGCTGAAGAGGCTCTGAGTTCTTCTGAGAATAAGTCTTCTGTGGTTATTCCTGGGAAGCTGAGCTCCTGGGGCCTGGGTAGGGGGATAAGGGTAGATCTAACGTCCCAGAGGTAGATGATAGCAGGAGGTTGTAGGGCCCACAGTGACCTAAACCTGGGCTACAAAGCGGAAGATAAAGGTCAAAGGGAAAGGAGGGGGGGAAGGAAGGAAGGAGGGAGGGCCAGAGAGAGGTAAGGGCTCACTTGAGAGTCCAAAGACAGCCCGAAGGCTCTGCTGCTCACTATGGCCTGAGCCTCAAAAGAAAATGAGAGCATCAGGGGGTTAAGGGCTGCCCCAATGTTCCCCTGACTCAAGAGGTTGAAAATTCATGGGAGGATGACAGGGTTGGGCCAGGCTGAGACAAGGAAGCCACTCCTGGTAGAAAAGTACGGGAGTCTTCCTAACAGCCATGTCAGTGCCGCACTGAATAGCAACACTGCACAAGCCCCAGAGAAGGACCCCTGGGTGTCATACCCAGGCCCCTACCTAGCCTCACCTTGATCTTTCTGGGGAGTTCTAGCTTGTGGGAAGGGCCACTATATGCCAACTGAATAAAGGTCTGTTGCCAGACAGGGACCTAGAGAGGGAGGATGTGGCTGCATGAGACCCAGAGTTACTCAGAGTCACCTTCAAGAGTCCTGAACTCCAGAAACCCATTCCTCCCAAGAACTGCTGGCAGACCAGTTCAAAGAATTCCAGAGCACCGCAGCCTTCTTTCCCGGACATGGGGCAGAACCCCAGACATTAAGCCTCCCTCCACCAAAGTAGCTGCTGGGCAGCAGGGAGGTCGCTTATTCCTATCCTGGAAAGGAGGAGGGAGAACTACGTGAAGACTAGGGCTGGATGAAGTCATCTTTGGGTGGTTTCAATGAGGCTATTAATACCCACAAGGTGGTGCCCCCAGCACCTATCACCGTGGTGACCCCTCCTCCCAGCAGTATGGATTGAGGGCAGGTTCAGAGGAGGTAGGTGTCAGTGTGTGTGTGTGTGTGTGTGTGTGTGTGTGTGTGTTTGTGTGCGCGCGCACTTGTGTGTGCTTGTGTTCTTGTTCTTATGTGTTCATGCAGGGATATTGTTAGTGTTCACACCAGCTTGTAACGCAGGGGAGAACCCCAGGCAGGGACCTAAGGAGGGACCAAGATTTCATCAATAGCAGTTCTGGGAAACTCTCCGCCTTTCCTTCACAGTTATGTTATCTTACCCTCTGATCTCTCCTTCCATCTCTCCCCCTCCCTCTCCTTGCCCTGCCCCTCTTCTAGCTCCCTTCTCCACCTCTACCTGAGTTCCTCTCATTACTATCTCTTCTACTCTCCACAGTTCCTACACAGCTAAATTTAAGGACTGAAATCCTTTATCAGTCATGTTAATAAAATAGCAGAATATTTGACTGAGAATCTGCTTTCTTTTTTGCCTGAGCCCTAGGGTTACTGAGTCCAGAAGTAGCCACAAGGACAGCTCCCACCAGGCAGACAAGAGTGAGGTTCATCCAAGCCAGGCTTGGCTCCCCTGATCTTGAGACCCCCACACCGCCTTGTTCTCAGGTACTTTGAGACTGAGCTTCCACTCGCTCCCCACTGTTTATTGAATGCTAAATAGAGCTGAGAAAATAGTCCAGTCAGTAAAGTGCCTTTGTCAGTAGAGGAGCTGAGCCCCTTCCCTAGCATCCATGTGAAAAAGCTGAGTACACAGTGCATGGCTGTAATCTCAGCACTCAAGACGTAGAGGCAGATGGCTCACTGTGTGATGGAGGCCAGTCTGGTCTGCATAGTGGCTTCCAAGCAGCTGGAGCTATGGGGAGAGATGGCTCAGTGGTTAAAAACACTGGCTGCTCTTTCAGAGGACCCAGGTTCAAGTCCCAGAACCTACATCTTGGCTAACAACCATCTGTAACTCCAATTCTGGGGATCCAACACCCTCTTCCAACCTCCACAAACATTTCACAACATGGATACACTTACATACATGCAGGCAAGACACTCATACACGTGAGATAAAAAAATTTAAAAACTAAAGTAGAAAGTTGATTGAGGGAGATACCTAATGTCTATGTCTGGCCTATACGCCCACTTGCACACATGTGCATAAGCCACATGCACACATGTGCGTGCACACGCACTCGCACACACACGCACACATGTGCGTGCACACGCACTCGCACACACACACACACACACACACACACACACACACGCAACTATAACAAATGCTAACTGTGTGTCTGGCAATGAGCAACGTTCCTTAAATGCACATGGGGAAACCCGTGCCTCTGGACTGGATGGAGAGCTGAATAAAGAATGGGCTTCGCCGGGCGTGGTGGCGCACGCCTTTAATCCTAGCACTTGGGAGGCAGAGGCAGGCAGATCTTTGTGAGTTCAAGGCCAGCCTGGTCTACAGAGTGAGTTCCAGGACAGCTGGGGCTACAGGGAGACCCTGTCTCGAAAAGACAAAAAAAAAAAAAAGAATGGGCTTCACGCCAGTCATGGTGGTGCACACCTTTAATCCTAGCACTTAGGAAGCAGAGGTAGGTGGATCTTTGTGAGTTCAAGGGCCAGCCTGGTCTACAAATGAGTTTCCAGGACAGCTGGGGCTTCAGGGAGACCCTGTCTCAAAATGACAAAAAAAAAAAAAAAAAAAAAAAAAAAAGAAGGTGCTGTTCACTAAATGCTGATCATGGAGCTGGGCAGTTAGCTGTGCTCCAGTTGCTTTAGTCACGTCCCCCAAGCATAAACCCCCCAAGCATATTACGCTTTGATATGTTTATCACCTATGTGCTACTGTTTATCACCTATGTGCTACTAGACAATGAGTACACACCAAATGAACAAGTGAGATTTTAGAAAAGGGATCCTCTTGCCTCTTCACACACTCAGATAGATTTGAAACTTGCACAGGGAATCATGCACAGGAGCTTGGGGAGAGGCGGAGAAGGTACTAAAATCAGAACCCCAGGCTTCCAGTTGAGAGATCCTGGTTCAACAGACTATGACACAGGTCACTTCCTATCATACCTTGGGAAACTGTTCCATATGACCACATGTTCTGGTGGGAAAGATGAGATTTAAGTAGGTTACAGGCTTCCCTAGGGACAATGGGTGTCACATGGGGAACCAGGCCTCTCCATGCTGCCACCTCAGCAGGGCCAGCCATTGGGAAGGTAGGACAGAAGGTAGCTGTGCAGAAAGGAGGGACCCCAGTCTCTCCTGAGACTTCTCTACAAAGCTATCCTGGGCCAAGAATCTATGGTAGGATCTCATGGATCCCCACACTCTTCTCTTTGGGGTCAATTCCATCAGTTCAAATTTACTGAACTATGCCACACTCCTATGAAATGTCATTTTCTCACCTTATATTTTATGAAAGGAAATGGGCTACAAGGCGGTCATTGAGTTTACAGCTGATTTTATTCCTAAGCAATCATGCATGTGTTGGATTTCTTGCCAAGTAAGAAAAACCGCAGTCTTCAAAAAATAATGAAACCTTTATGAGTGCTACTTTTAATGATTAATGAAGTTGACATAATGTCAAGTTTCATAGGCATTTAAGTGAACATTTCTTAATTCTGAATTCAAAGTTTTCTTTTCATAATTTAGAGTCAGCTATTCTACAGCACCCCCAGGCTCAAAGAGACCCTCAAAATGTCCATTGGCCTAAATACTGGGTCTATGGTTCCCATAGATAAACTCCAGACCTGTCTGGACTTTTCTTCCTTCCTTCCTTCCTTTCTTTTTCTTTCTTTCTTTTTCTTTGTCTTGTTGTTGTTGTATTTTTTAGGGTCTCCCTGTAGTCCCAGCTGACCTGGAACTCACTCAGTATGTAGACCAGGCCAGGCTGGCCTTGAACTCACAGAGATCTGCCAGCCTGAGTGTTGGGATTAAAGGCATGTGCCAGCATGCCCTGGGCTTTTCTATCTCATCTGAACAGACAGGTAGATGGACCTGTCAAAAAAGAAAGGAAAATGGCCCCATCTGGAAATGTGCAGTGACCTCAAGGCCCAGCTTCCACTGACTCTCCTTCTAGGGCCACTCACTCGAATAATTACAAGTGCCATTTATAAAGTACGTACTCTTTTGCACCAAGCCCCGGCCTGAATGCTACCTATGCATTAGTTCACTCAAGTCTGGAATCAATCATCTGAGCTACATACTGCTATTGTTGTTACTTTTATCCTTCTTCCCATTGGACAAATTACCCTCTCTAGGCTAAGGGAAGCTTAGATGTCTGCTTGGGAGCTGATAAGCAAAGGATATCTGGGTTCAGATCCCTGTGATACAGGACTTGCGTCAGCCTGGGATTCCTTTCAGACTCCAGCCTGAAGGAAATTCCTATGTTCTTGAACCAGCCTCTTCCTGCTTGACACACACTGAGGCTCTGTAGCCAGGGAACAGTCTGCTAATGAAGACAAAATAGAGACAGAGACAACACTGAAACCAAGGAATAGTTGGAATGGGGGAAAATACCCAGCATCCTATTTCTCTCAGAGATTTTTTAATTAATTAATTAATTAATTTATTTATTTATTTATTTATTTATTTATTGTCTTTTTGAGACAGCATCTCTCTGTAGCCTCAGCTGGCCTGGAACTCCCTCTGTAGACAAGGCTGGCCTTGAACTCACAGAGTTCTGCCTACCTCTGCCTCCTAAGTGCTGAGATTAAAGGCATGTGCCACCATGCCCAGCTTATTTTTATTTTATGTGTATGAGCATTTATGCCGGTATGTTTATAAGTGCATTCATGTCATGCAATGCCTGATGGATCCCCTGGAACTGGAGTTACTGCCCGTTGTTAGCTGCTGTGTGGGTGCTGGGATTCGAATCCAGATCTTCCTCAAGAATAACTAGTTCAGCCGGGCGCGGTGGCACATGCCTTTAATCCTAGCACTTGGGAGGCAGAGGCAGGCGAATCTTTGTGAGTTCAAGGCCAGCCTGGTCTACAGAGTGAGTTCCAGGACAGCTGGGTTACAGGGAGACCCTGTCTCGAAAAAAAACCAAAAAAAAAAAAAAAAAAAAAAAAAAAAGAATAAGCTAGTTCTTTTAGCCACTGAGGCATCTCTCCAGCCAGGTCTTATAGATCATTTAATGGCTTGCACTTGGCAAGAAATCTTTCCAAGGATGTCACAAAGACCAGGGACTCATAAAAGGAAAGTATGAATAAAAGACTGAAAAGGGGCTGGAGAGATGGCCGCGGTTAAGAAGCGCCGACCGCTCTTCTTGCAGGGGCCCCGGGATCGATCCCAGCACCCACATGGGGCCGAGAACAGTCTGTAACTCCAATCCGGAGAACTCAGTTCAGGGGATTCGAGACCCTCTTCTGACCTCCGCCGAATTGCCGACACGGGTGCACAGGACCTGCACCGCAAACAGTTACATCACTACAATAATAAATAAATAAATAAATAAATAAATAAATAAATAAAATAAATACATATGACTGATAAAATGTAAAACCCTTTCATGGCAAACTTTGAAAGACAAACGGAGCCTGGAGGTGCTTCTCCAGTGAGCCAATAGCGTTAAGTCACACCAGTTGCTCTTCATCCTAACACCCAGAGGAGGGGTCAACTTCTGGAACTCCAGAAGTTACCAGAGGTACACCCAAAGGTGTCTCAAGGGGCCTCTGCTGATAAAGCAAGACCACCCCCACCCCCTCTCCTTTCCATTTCAAGATCTCTCCATCTACCACTAGGGGGAAGTAGAACACCATAGGACTCCCTTTTGTCTCTGGCTAACTTTTGAGGGAAAAGAGCCTCAGGCTGATCAAAACACCTTGAAACACGCTATATGTTCTCTTCTTTCACAATGCAAAGGGCTCTGGGGGAGGAAAATGGATATACTATATCCTGCTTAGTTGCTCCCTTATAAAAAAAGATGTCATTGAAGAAGCCAGCCTTATTGAGATGTCCACTCTCCTTCCACGGTAGCTTCACTGAGGCCTCTCTCATCTTTCATCCTGACAGTGGAGGATTTCTCCCCACTGTAACTGCTGACCAAAGAAGGACAAGCCACCCCAGGCACTAGTTGCCTTAAGCAGTCCTCAGAGCACTCCATGTCCGTCGTCGTCGTCGTCGTTCGTCGTCGTGTCCCCCCGTCCCCCCCGCCTCTCCTCTGTGTTTGCCCAGCACCTGGCCTTGTGTAGATCTCAGAACACCCTACAAGGCCAAGGCCTGAAAGTCATGGTAGAAAAGCAGGGTACTTCCTGGCTTGGCCTCTGAGGAGACTGTGGGACTGCCACCTCCCAGCCCAGCCTCTCAGCAAATACCCACTGCCCCAGCTGGGCCAGCTCCAGGTGGCTGTCATATTACAAGTAAGCATCAGCAAGAAAACAAAGGAAGCCCCTAAGTCACTTTGGGTTTGGTGGGCTCCAGGAGTACGGGAGGAATTCAAAAGGCTAAGCCAGTAATCCTCTTCCTGACCCTATCAACCCACCTGTTTTTATATTGGATTTTCTGCATGTGGCCCATTTGTGTGTTCTAAGATTTTCATGTCAGAAAACAAGCCTGCTTCAACCAGATGGACAAGTTTGATCATTATAATTCATCTTTTTTTTTTTTTTTTTGGTCTTTTTGAGACAGGGTCTCCCTTTAGTCCCAGGTGGAGCTCGCTATGTAGACCAGGCGGGCCTTGAACGCACAGAGATCCATGTGTTTCTGCCTCCCAAGTGCTGGGATTAAAGGGCTGTGTCACCTCACCCAGCTATAATTCATCTTTATTACTTGTTAGCCAAGCAAAATAAAAGGGTGGGGGGAGAAAAGAGAAGAGAGGAGAAAAAAACGAGTAATTTTATAAAGCTCAGGTTTATTGGTCTCTTCTGAAAAGAAAGGTTAACATGTATGTTAAAGGCTGGAGATACAGCACAGTGCAGATTTATTTTATTATTGTAAAGCCAGGTGTGAGCCATACGGACAGCTGGGGCTATAGTGACACCCTGTCTCAAAAAAATAAAGATGAAAAAGGAAAGATTTTAAAATAAGAGCTAGAGAAATGGCTCACCAAGTTAAAAGCTACTCTTGGGGCTGGAGAGATGGCCTAGCAGTTAAGAGCACCGACTGCTCTTGCAGAGGACCCGGGTTCGATCCCCAGCACCCACATGGCAGCTGAGAACCGTCTGTAACTCCAATTCCAGGAGAACTCCAATTCCAGGAGAACTCCAGTTCCAGGAGAACTCCAGTTCCAGGGGAATCCGACACCCTCTTCTGACCTCCGCGGCATTGCACGACACGGGTGCACAAACCTACATGCAGACAGTACACTCATACCATACAAAAATAAATAAAATAAAAATAAAAATAAAAGCTACTCTTGCAGAGGACCTGGGTTCAGTTCCCTACATCCACATGGCAGCTCACAACAGGTTGATCAGATGCCCTCATCTGGCCTCTTTGAGCACTGTACACATATTGTGCACTTACATACATGCAGGCAAAACATTTATACCCATAAAATAAAAAATTTTAATTAAAAAAGCAGTTAAGAGCACTGGTTGCTCTTGCAGAGGACCCGGGTTCCATTCCCAGCTCCTATATGGCAGCTAACAACCATCTGTAACTCCAGTTCCAGGGGCTCTAACACCCTCTTCTGACGTCTTCAGGCATTGCATGACATGGGTGCACTTACATACATGCAGGCAATATACTCATACACATGAAATAAAAATAACAAAACAAAAACCATTTAAAGACAATATTTGTCTATTCACATATGGAAACATTTAAAAAATCTAGGCCAACCATGGTAGTTCATTTCTATAATACCAGCTCTGAGGATGCTGAGGCAGGAGGATTGTGATGAGTTGAAGGACAGCCCCACAAATAACCTCTAGTAATTTTTTTTGTATTTTTGAGACAGGGTCTCCCTATAGCCCCAACTGGCCTGGAACTCACTTCGTAGACCAGGCTGGCCTTGAACTCACAAAGATCCACCTGCCTCGGTAGGAATATATATATATATATATATATATATTAGTATATTTATATTTTATGACTGTGCGATATTTTATTTAAACAATCCCCTTGCTGATGAAATTTAGGTTATTTTCCTTATAGCTTTACTGCCATTAGAGTAAAGCTATAAGACACATTCTGTTTGGTTATCTTAGTCACATCTGCACATTTGCATATGCAAATTCAGAGCTATGCAATTAATCAAAAGATATGTATATTTAAATATACTGCCAGGCTCTCCCATAAAACCCCTACATAAAAAAATAGCTTTGCCCAGCTATGTAATATTTTTAAAATAAGAATAAAAAGCTGGGTGTGGTGGTGCACGCCTTTAATCCCAGCACTCAGGAGGCAGAGGCAGGTGGATCTGTGAGTTCAAGGCCAGCCTGGTCTACGGAGTGAATCCAAGACAGCTGGAGGTACAGGGAAGACCTTGTTCAAAAAGACAAAAAAAAAAATCACCGCCGGGCGTGGTGGCACACGCCTTTAATCCTAGACATGGGAGGCAGAGGGCAGGCAGATCTTTGTGAGTTTCAAGGCCAGCCTGGTTACAAGTGAGTTCCAGGACAGCTGGGGCTACAGGAGACCCCGTCTCAAAAAGACCAAAAAAAAAAAAAAAAAAAAAAAAAAAAAAAAAAAAAAAATTCACACTGTTTAAAGTCCAATTACATGGAAAGGGATAAAATGGAAAGAAAGTAAAAGTCTCTAGTGACTACCATGGTAAATCATTGTTTACACAAAACTATTTTATTTTTACTTAGAAGGGATGATTTACCTTATATACAAACTGTGCCTTTTGAGCTAATCTACTAAGGATCTTTTTGGAGAAGAGGGGTCTTTTTGAAATAGGGTGCTGGGAAAAGGCCACTTCCATGCTGAACAGTCAGTGAAAAAATATGTAGGGGTTTTATGGGAAAGCCTGGCAGTATATTTAAATATACATATCTTTTGATTGAGTAATTACATAGCTCTGAATTTGCATCTGCAAATGTGCAGATGTGGCTAAGATAACCAAACAAGAATGTTCCTTATAGCTTTATTCTAATGGCAGTAAAGCTATAAGGAAAATAACCTAAATTTCATCAGCAAGGGGATTGTTTAAATAAAATATGGCACAGTCATAAAATGGGGCCTATGTAGACATTCAAAGCAAACTTGTGCACATTCATAGATTAAA
The DNA here is from genome assembly GCA_009823505.1 of Rhizomys pruinosus. Classification (NCBI taxonomy): domain Eukaryota; kingdom Metazoa; phylum Chordata; class Mammalia; order Rodentia; family Spalacidae; genus Rhizomys; species Rhizomys pruinosus. Next base: position 439,276 of record VZQC01015430.1, read on the forward strand.
AGATTTTTTTCACTGGACGTGGTGGTGCACGCCTTTAATCCTAGCACTTGGGAGGCAGGCAGGCGGATCTTTTGTGAGTTCAAGGCCAGCCTGTCTACAAAGTGAGTTGTGAGTTCCAGGACAGCTGGGGACTACAGGGAGACCTGTCTCAAAAAAAAATGACCAAAAAAAAAAAAAAAGATTTTTTTTTTTCTTTTTCAGACAGGGACTCATTTTACTCCCAGCTGGCCTGGAGCTAGCTTTTTAGACCAAACTGGCCTTGAACTCAGAGATCTACCTGCTTCTGCCTCCTGAGTACTGGGATTAAAGGTGTGCGCCACCATACCCATTGACATTAAAAGATCTTTAGTAACCTTGGTGGTTACTAAAAGATTAAAAAAAAAAAAAAGTAACTACTTGGTATGTTTTATTTTTTTTATTTTTATTTTTATTTTTTGGTCTTTTTTTTTTAAGGAGAAATAGACTGTTCTCATCCTTTTGTTTTGTTTTGTTTGTTTGTTTTTGTTTGTTTTTTGGTCTTTTCTGGTGTTCTCAACCTCAGCCTTTAACCACTGCGCTATCCCCACAGCCCTGTTTTTTGGTCTTTTCAAGACAGGGTCTCCCTGTAGCCCCAGCTGCCCTGGGACTCACTCTGTAGACCAGGCCGACTTTGAACTCACAAAGATCTGCTTGCCTCTGCTTCCTGAGTATTAGGATTAAAGGCGTGTACCACCACGCCTGGCTCATCCTTTGCTTTTTTGTTTGCTTGGTTTTTTGTTTTGAGATTGGTCTCATGTAGCCCAGGCTGGCTTCCAAGTCCTATATATTGAAGGTTAACCTTGAACTTTTTTTTCTTTTTGAGACAGGGTCTCCCTGTAGCCCCACCTGGCCTGGAACTTGCTATGTAGACCAGGCTAGGCTTAAACTCACAGAGATATATCTGCCTCTGCCTCCCAAGTGCTGGGATTAAAGGCATGCACCACCACATCTGGCATTAATATTTTATTATTTTCATTTTTTGTGTTTGAGTATATTATTGCCTGCGTATAGGTAGGTGCATCTGTGTCATGCGGTACCCTGAGGAGGTCAAAAGAGGACATCAGAGGGGCTGGAGAGATGACTCAGCGCTTAAGAGTGCCGACTGCTCTTGCAGAGGACCCAGGTTCGATTCCCAGCACCCACATGGCGGCTAAGAACCATCCTTAACTCCAGTTCCAGGGGAATCTGACACCCTCTTCTGACCTCCGTAGCATTGCACAACACGGGTGCACCAACCTACATGCAGACAGTACACTCATACACATAAAAAATTTAAAAATTAAAAATTAAAAATTAAAAAAAAGACAAAAAAAGAGGGCATCAGATCTCCTGGCACTGGAGTTATGGATGGTTGTTAGCTGCCATGTGGGTGCTGGTAATCAAACCCAGGTCCTCTGCAAGAGCAACCAGTGCTCTTAACCACTGAGCCATCTCTCCAGCCCCTCTGTTTTTTATGGGCCTACATTGTCTTTCTCCACAGCTGCTGAGTGCTACATTCTGCTCACAAAGATCTTCCCTAGGCTGTAGTAATCAACATACTCACCTACATGTTCTTGCCCAACTTTACCATATTTTAACTTTATGTTTAGAACTTTGAGCCATGTGGGCTTTATTTTATATGAAGAATGGGTGTGGGGAGATGGCATATGCTCATATCCTAGCACAAGAAGCTTAAGCAGGAGGATCACAAGTTCAAGGCTGGCCTCAACTTAGTGAGACCCTATCTAAAACATGAATGAAGTAGAAATTCAGTTCAAGTTGTTCTCAAGTGGTTGGCCAGTACCGTACAGTGCTGTTGGTTAGAGGGTTACCCTCCATTGTCATCCTCTCTCCCTTGGGGTCATGTGGCTCTGGACAGCCTCCAGAGTTGAGGCCATACCTGTGCTGTGCCCATGCTTTCCTCCAGGTATGAGAGGATCCCAGCAAGGTCTCTGTCCTCAAAGTGTCAGAAAATCAGGTCACTTCAAGGCACAAAGTGCCCCCCTGCTTTGCTAGACACAAAGAAACAGTAGTCTCCCAGTCCTGAAAAAAGTGGGGAACTCATTCATAGCCTTTCCTGTGAAGGAAAGGAGACAAAAAGAAAGCTCAGGGAAAGAAGAGTCATTCCAAGCCAGGTGTGGTGGCCATGCCTTTAGTCCTAGCACTCTCGAGGCAGAGGCAGGCAGATCTCTGTGAGTTCAAGGCCAGCTTGGTCTACAGAGCAAACTCCAGGCCAGCTGGGACTAAAGGGAGACCCTGTCTCAAAAAGACAAAAAAAAAAGAAAGAAAGAAATCCGGTTTCAGAATGTAGTTCCAGCTCTCTGGAACTTGCTATACAAACCTCTAACATTTGCTCAAGGGGACCCAAGGGGCCCTCTTCTGACCTCTACTGGCCCTGCACACATGTGGTACACATACATACATGGAAGAAAACACTCATACACATAAAATAAAAATATTTTTAAAGGGACATAAATAAAAGCCAGGTGTGGTAGCACATGCCTTAATCTCAGCACTCAGGAGACAGAGACAGGTGCATCTTCCTGAGTTTGAGAAAAGCCTGGTCTGGTTTTCATAGCTAGTTACAAGCTATATAATGAGACCCTGTATCAAAAAGAAAAGGGGGGACTAGATAAATAAATAATAACAGGAGCTCAAGAAATGATAAAGCTAATGCTTCTCAAATAATATCAAGTCCTTTTAAATTTAGGGTTTTTTTTTTTTCTGTGTATGAATGTACTGTCTGCATGTAGGTTTGTGCACCCATGTCATGCAATGCCTCGGAGGTCAGAAGAGGACATTGGATTCCCCTGGAACTGGAGTTAAAGACAGTTCTCAGCCGCCATGTGGGTGCTAGGGATCAAACCCAGGTCCTCTGCAAGAGAGTCGGCACTGTTAACTGCTAGGCCATCTCTCCAGCCCAAAATTTAGTTTTTATTTAATTAATTAATTCATTTATTTGGTCTTTTTGAGACAGGGTCTTCCTATAGGCCCAACTGGCCTGGAACTCCCTATGTAGACCAGGGTGGCCTTGAACTCACAGTAATCTGTCTGCCTCTGCCTTCGGAGTACTGGGATTAAAGGTGTGAGCCACCATGCTCAGCTTAAATTTTTTATTTATTTATTTATTTATTTAGGTCTTTTTGAGACAGGGTCTCCCTTTAGTCCCACCTGGCCTGGAGCTCACTCTGTAGACCAGGCCGGCTTTGAACTCACAGAGATCTGCCTGCCTCTGCTTCCAGAGTGCTGGGATTAAAGGCATGTGGATTAAAGGATTAAAGGCCACCATGCCTGGCCTAGTTTTTTTTTTTATTATTTATTTATTTATTATTTGTTTATTTGGTCTTTTTGAGACAGGGTCTCCCTGTAACCCCAGCTGTCCTGGAATTTTCTATGTAGACCAGGCTGGCCTGAAACTCACACAGATCCACCTGCCTCTGCCTCCTGAGTGCTGGGACTGAAGGTATATGCCACCACTCCTGGCCAGTTTTTATTTTTAACTATGTGTATGTATATGTGTGTGCATGTAGGTATGCCCGTTAGTGACAGCAGGTGCCCAAGAAGTCCAGAAGAGGGTGCTGGATATGGAGTACAGGCAATTGTGAGCCACCTGATACAGGTGCTGGGAACCAAAACTCAGGTCCTATGTGAGAGCAATAAACACTCTTAACCACTGAGCCATCTCTCCATTCCCTTGAAAAGGAAAAATTATAGTCTAAAAGAACCCCAAGAATGTATCTACAAAATTGCAGTTCAAGAAATATCAAAGATAGAAATCAAAGACTTAGTCTGTAAACATCTAATTGCAAGTTAACCCATGTTCAGAAATATTAAAAATATTTTTTCTAATCATCATGGAAAATGTGGGGTTGGAGATTTGGCTCAATGGTTAGGAGCACTGGCTGCTCTTGCACAGGCCCTGGGTTTGGTTCCCAGCACCAACACGGCAGCTCATAACCATCTGTAACTCCAGGCCCAGGGGATCCAACATCCTCTGGCCTCTGTGGGCACCAGGCACAGATATGGTACTTACACATACATGCAAGCAAAACAGTCATACACATAAAAGAAAAATAAATCTTCATTTAAAAAAAAAGGGGGGGCTAGAGAAATGGCTCAGTGGTTAAGAGTGCCGACTGCTCTTTCAGAGAACCCAGTTTCGATTCTCAGCACCCACATGGTAGCTAAGTACCACCTTTAAACTGGGCATGGTGGTGCATGCCTTTAACCTTAGCACTCAGGAGGCAGAGCCAGGCAGATCTCTGTGAGCTCAAGGCCAGCCTGGTCTACAGAGTGAGTTCTAGGCCAGCTGGGGCTATGGGGAGACCCTGTCTCAAAAAGACAAAAAAAAAAATTCAGTTTCTAGCATTCATGTGAGGTTCACTAGGGATCTGACACCCTCATCTGGCCTCCCCAAGATAGCATACACACACACACACATTCACGCTGACATAGAGACCCAGAACAAAAATATAATAAAATTTTAAATATCTTTTCTTTTTTTTAATTTTTTTATTAATTTTTTTTATTTATGTATGTGTATGAATGTACTGTCTGCATGCAAGTTTGTGCACCCGTGTCATGCAACGCCACGGAGGTCAGAAGAGGGTATCGGATTCCCCTGGAACTGGAGTTCTCCTGGAATTGGAGTTTCAGACGGTTCTCAGCCGCCATGTGGGTGCTGGGGATCGAACCCGGGTCCTCTGTAAATGCGGGTCAGCGCTCTTAACTGCTAGGCCATCTCTTCAGCCCCCAAATTTTAAATATCTTTTCAACAAATTATCTTGGAATTGAAGCTGAGTATGTTGGCTATAGCCCTACTGCTGAGTAGGATGAGATTGAGTGCTCTTAACCACAAGTTCTAGGTTTGCCTGGGCAACACAGTAAAACTGCATGAAAGAAGGAAGGAAAGAAGGCTGGAAAGAAGGAATGGAGGAAGGGAGGGAGAGGTAGGGAGGGAGGAAGGGAGAAAGGGATGAGGGGTGAGGGTAAGGGAAGGAATGGAGGGAAGGAGAGAAAGAAAGGAGGGAAGGAGGGAGGGAAGGAGAAGGAGAAAGAGAGAGAGAAAGAAAAGAAAAGAAAGAAAGAAAGAAAGAAAGAAAGAAAGAAAGAAAGAAAGAAAGAAAGAAAGAAAGAAAGAAAGAAGAAAGAAAGAGAAAGAGAAAAAGAAGCTCTCCCGGACTTAAGGGATCCTGTCGGAGGCATAGCTACAAATCCCTTGGCATGGGGTGGGAGTTGAGGAGCCCCAATTTCAGACAGCACCATGCAGCAGATCTGTAAGTTAATACCTTTCCACACACACAGTCTTCCTCTATTCCTTCCTGCTTGTCTCCTGGGCAAGGCCCAGCACACCCAGACTTCAGCCAATAAAATGCCATCACTGCTTTACCTGTGCCTTAAGTATACCCAGTAAGAATATTTTACAACAGAATTGGAAATTTTTAAAATCATTATTATTAGATAATTCTGAAAACAGACTTCAAAATTTGTAGTCATTCCCTCACCCCCAAAGAACTCGTGGTTGGCATCCTTTTTGTCTTCTTTGCTGAAGCACTTCCCAGGAAATACCACAGCCACATAGCTCAGCATGGCAGTTGGGGACCTGGGCTAGCCTGGGACTGACCTTGACCCAGCTCTTCCCGAGTTGTCCTCCTGCAGCTTTATTTGCCCCTTTCTGGAGAGCCCCAAGGGTAGAGGCTGCTGAGGGCCCTGAGGGCCCCCCACTCTGTAGACTAGAAAGGGACAAGTGTGTTCACCAGCCTCCAGCCCAGGTCTGTTCCCTCCCTAGGATACCACATGCCACCCCTGCTGGTTTGGAATAGAGAAGCAGCCTTGAGCTACCACAGTTCTTTTTCTTTTCTTTTCTTGTTATTTATTTATTTATTTATTTATTTATTTATTTATTTTGGTGTTTTTGAGACAAGGTCTCTTTGAGTCCCAGCTGGCCTGGAACTCTGTAGATCAGGCTCCCCTTGAATTCACAGAGATCCCCCTGCCTCTGCCTCCCGGGTGCTGGGATTAAAGGCATGTGACACCACGCTAGGGGAACAGTCCTTTTTCTCAACAGTAGTAAAGTAGGTTACTAAGGCTGGAAGGCATAGAGAAGCCCAGCTTCCTTCCAGGCTCTAGCCCCTATGCTGTATTCTGCCTGAGGTCACACCTCTTTGAGACTGCGCCCTGTTGGAAAATGTGGTTTAGGTAAGGCAGGCCAGTGGGTAAAGATACTTGTAATGCGGGGCTGGAGAGATGGCCTAGCAGTTAAGAGTGCCGACTGCTCTCGCAGAGGACCTGGGTTTGATTCCCAGCATCCACATGGTGGCTGAGAATGTCTTTAACTCCAGTTCCAGGGGAATCTGACGCCCTCTTCTGACCTTCGAGGCATTTGCCGAACACGTGTGCACATACCTGCATGCAGACAGTACATTCATATACATAAAAAAAAAAAAAGCTTCCAGGGCTGGAGAGATAGCCTAGCGGTTAAGAGCACCGACCGCTCTTGCAGCGGACCCAGGTTCAATCCCCAGCACCCACATGGCGGCTGAGAACCATCTGTAACTCCAATTCCAGGAGAACTCCAGTTCCAGGGGAATCTGACACCCTCTTCTGACCTCTGCAGCATTGCATGACACGGGTGCACAGACTTGTATGCAGACAGTACATTTATACACATAAACAAAAATTTTTTTAAGAAACAGTATTTCTTAAAAAAAAAAAAAAAAAGAGGGCCTTGAGTACCAAGCTCTGGGGGCTACTGGTGGCACTTGAGCAGGACAGTGGGGTGGTCGAAACTGTATTTGGGCAGTCCTGGGTGTCAGCTGGTAGCCAGAGTTGGAAGGTAAAAGAATAAAAGGAAAGGGAGGCTAACCCTGACCCCAGCAGCCCCTCTGAATACCCTGCATGTCCTAGTTAGCTTTTGCTGTCAATTTGACACTGCCTAGTGCACTTGAGAATGAAGTCTCAATTGAGGGATTTCTCATATCACGCTGACCTATGGGCATGTCTGTGGGGAATTGTTTTGATTGTTGATTGATGTAGGAGAGGCCAGCCCACTGTGGGAGGTACCATTTCCTAGGAAGGTGGTCCTAAGCTGTATGTTAACCATGAGCCCTTGTGAAACAGCACTCAGCATTCTTCAGGTTTCTGCTGTACTTCCTTGGCAGTGAGGTGAGTTCCTTGGTCAGTGGAATAGCAGGCCTGCCTGCCTTTAAGCTCCTGCTTGAGATCCTACCCTGACTTCCCTCAACGATGGCTGTAACCTGTAAGCTGAAATCGATCCTTCCCTCCCCCAAGTTGCTTTTGGTCAGTGTTTTATCACAGCAACAGAGATCCAACTAGAAAACTGAGTGACACTTTGTGCCTTCTCTCTGCCGTTGCCTCCCCCTGAAGGCCTTCCCCTTCCACAGCTCCTCTCAAAGCAAACACAGAACCACATCAGTTCTGAGTTCTTCCCCAGCATCTCCTCTTCTGGGAACGCTCCAGGAAGGGATGGACGCACCTCCAGCTCCCTCTCAGGCCAGAAACCCACAGGAGATCTCCCTGGGCTGTGCTGTCAGGTTTTGGACCCACCAGAAAATACAGTTTGGCTCCATCATCTCTTTGCCTTACCCAGAATTTGCCTGTCCCCAGGGAGCCCCACCTGCTGTTTCCCTGAGTGTCCAAACTCGGAGTAGGAGAGCCAAGGCCTGGAGAATTGGGCAGAGGGAAGGCAGGGCTCATTTGCCTAGAGGTGCTCTGGGCTGGCTGGTCACCAAGTGACACACCCTACAGAGGAGGGAGTGGCCCGGGGCCATCATCTGGTGAGAAGAGTCTTTGGGAAAAGCTTGCCTCTTGCTTTTAGTCCCCACTGCATCCTGAAGACTGGGCTGGGGGCTGTACTCAGCCTCCTCTTTTCCCACTTAGGGTCTAAGAAGAAGAGGGAGACCATCCTGTGTAGCCCAGGCTCACCCCCTAGCAGCCGAGGCTCAACATCCTGCCCACAGCTAATTCCACACAGCCCCAGCTATGGACAGGTTCCGAATGCTTTTCCAGCACCTCCAGTCCAGCTCCGAGTCAGTGATGAATGGCGTTTGCCTGCTGCTCGCTGCCATCACCGTCAAGATGTACACCTCCTTCGACTTCAACTGCCCCTGCTTAGTTCACTACAATGCCCTCTACGGCCTGGGCCTGCTGCTCGCACCCCCGCTGGCCCTCTTCCTCTGTGGCCTTCTGGTCAACCGGCAGTCTGTGGTGATGGTGGAAGAATGGTGCCGGCCAGCAGGGCGCCGGAGGAAGGACCTGGGCATCGTCAGGTAGGGTCCCCCAGGCGGCCGGCTTGCTAGGCATGGGCAGTAGGCACTATTACTCATTCTGCTTCTTGCCCTAGCCAGGCATTGTCAGCTCCAAGATACTCAGCTTATTTGCCGTTTGGAAAGGTGCGTGTGTGTGTGTGTGTGTGTGTGTGTGTGTGTCTCACAGGCCATAACACATATGTGGAAATTAGAGGACAATTTGTGGGAGTCACTTCTCTCCTTCCAGCATGTGGGTTGTGGGGATTGAACTCAGGTCATAAGCCTTAGCAACAAGTACTCTCTCCCTGCCATCCTACCAGCCCTGAAAATGTATATTTTGTTCTTATAATTTACTGCTTTTCCATGGCCAGCGGAAAACAGGAATGGCACAGGACACAGGGTTCCCAGGAATTACCCAGGACGTGGTGTCTGTCACATTGAAGATATAGCAGGGTTGGTTTGTTTGTTTGTTTGTTATATGCAGTGACAGGCAATAGTTAATTATAAAGGTTGCCTTCCCTCTCTTTTAAGCATCCTGGGGCAAGTACCTTACCGGTAATAGCTCTATGTCCTCAGGGTCTGGCATGTGGATAGTGCTCTGCATATAAATCAGCTAAAGAAGCTTAGCAATGCCTACTGCTCACTGGCGGGCACTTTGTACCTACCCGAGGCTAGAGACCACACTGCAGAGTGCTTTGCAAGCATGCCCTCTTTGAATTTACTTTCCTCAGCCTTGAGTCTGTTTCTTTAGCAGACCCGCTTTCCAGAATGATGAACCTTTGGCACAAAGAGCTGGGGATATAGTACAGTGCTTGCCTAGAATGCATGAAGCCCGGGATAAGACCATAGCACTGCCTAAACTAGATAGGAGGACAACAGGCTATATCCCAGGACTCAAGAGGTGGAGGCCGAGCCTGGCTGGTGGTGGATGCCCCCCACCCCAGCACTCAGGAGGCAGAGGCAGGTGGATTTCTGTGAGATCCAGGCCAGCCTGGTCTACATAGTGAGTTCCAGGCAGGAGGATCAAAAGGTGAAGGTCAGGACCATGCCCACAAACAGAGAACCCTGACCATGTTCTCCCAGCTCGGAAGTGGCAGTGATGTGCATCCACATCCAGCCGCCACTGCCTCCAGCTGCATGCTGGCTGCCCTCTGAGCCCTCCCTCCTCTCTCCTCAGGTACATGTGTTCCTCTGTGCTGCAGAGAGCACTAGCGGAGCCCCTGGTCTGGATCCTGCTGGCCCTCCTTGACGGGAAGTGTTTTGTATGTGCCTTCAGTAATTCCGTTGATCCTGAGAAGTTTCTGGACTTTGCCAACATGACCCCCAGCCAGGTGCAGCTCTTCTTGGCCAAGGTGCCCTGCAAAGAGGATGAGCTGGTGAGGGACAGCCCTGCACGCAAGGCCGTGTCCCGATATCTGCGGTGCCTATCACAGGTAAATGGGGAGGTCCTTCCACATCCTGAATGGCTTTGGGGCTGGGGCTGTGCTGGAGCCACATGACTTCCTCAGGAACCCCTCACTGCTGGATAACCAAGAGCAGGAGCAGGAGGTGTAGGGGCCGGGAGCACTGTCCTTGGAAGGTGGCCCATCAGTACCAACGTAGCCAGGGATGTCACGGACTCCCGATAGTCAGCTGGCCCATTCGCAGGAGGCTGGATGGCAGGAGGCTGCTAGAGATGTACTGTAATGCCTGCTCTCCACCCTAGACACACAGTCTTCCAGTCAGAAATAGTATTAATTGCTGCCTATTGCGCACTTCCCTGTCAGGCCTTGTGTTAAGCATTTTATATGTATTAATTGATTTAATTCTCAGAACAACTTTATGAGATAGAGACAGCCATTTTTCAGATAAGGAAACTGAAGCTCTGAGGGTTTGTAGTTCATAAGGCTGAAGTCCTACGCTTGTAATAGGAAGACAAGGGTCTGGGTCCATACGTCATCACTGTTCCTTTTAGCCACCTCTGTACAAAGCGGCTCTGCCCCAGATGCCTGGCTCCCTGCTGGGCACCCACTCCATTATACTGGAGTGGAGGCAAACATAGCCCAGCTCCTGATTCCACCACCACCACCACCACCACCACCAAATCCCTGTGCTAGCCTATGGCCACCATCGAGAGTGTGTGAGCCCATTACAGCCCTGGAGTGCTACCAGGACAATAGCCTTGGCCTCTGGAGTAAAAGAAGCAATCAGACTCAAGGGAAACAGAGGCTTGAGGCCTGGGGAAAGAAGATAGGCACTTAGGATGCCCGACACTCCAGATTCTCCAAGTTCAGTGGGAAAGGCATGGAGTTTGCAGTCAGGCCCAGGATTTAGGTCCGGACCAGTTTGTTGTTTTTTTTTGTATTGTGTATGAATGCATGCAAGTTTGAGCACCGTGTCGTGCAAATGCCGCGGAGGTCAGAAGAGGGTGTCGGACTCCCTGGAACTGGGATCTCTGGAATTTGGAGTTTCAGGACGGTTCTCGGCCACCAGGGGTGCTGAGGATCGAACCCAGGTCCTCTGCAAGAGTGGTCGGCAATCTTAACCACTAAGCCATCTTCAGCCTCCTGACTCAGTTTTAAGTTGTCAATCATGCCAAGCTTAGCAAGTTACTTGGGTTTTCTGCTTCTCATATATAAAGCACTTAACTCATTTGTAGGGGAATCCTGTGTGTGACCAAATAAGAAATCTGGACAAAAGGTGAGAATTGCATCTACAAGTGACAAAGATTCTCATTCATATCTGTGGTTTAGCCAAGTGCCTTCTCTACTCCAGGCCTTCGGGTGGACTGGAAGAGATTGAAGGTAGAGAGAAGAGGAGTCAGCCAGGTGTGACCTCAGCCTCAGAGAATGGCTTCTAATTTTTCCTCACTGTTGGTCTGGAACACTGGTCCCCTGTCCCTATCCTAGGTAGTATTCTAAAATACAGCATGGTCAGGGGATGGATGGATAACATATGAGGGACAGGTAAGGAGCAGGTAGAATGAGAAGATGGTTGTTATGTAGGTGAGAAGGCCATAAACGGAAGGAAGAATGAAATTATAGAAGTGTGAACAGATGGCAGGAAAGGTGAATGGCTAAGAGTATGGGCAGATGGGATGGCTAGATGGAAGGATGGTTGTCATAAAGTCAGAGGAGGGGATGGAGATTGATGGATGGATGGAGGATGGAGAGATGGTTAGATGAATGAATAGAAGAATGAGTGGAAGGGGGCTAGAGGAAGAACCTGGAGGATGTTGGCAGACCATGGGTGAATGTCTAGATTTAATGAAGGGTGGAGAGTAAAGAGGGGAGGGGTTCTGTTCTGAGCAGCCATACTGACCAGCATCTCAGCTCCATTGCATCCCACTAACACTTCCTCACCTTCCAGGCCATTGGATGGAGTATTACCCTGCTACTGATAGTGGTGGCCGTCCTGGCCCGCTGCCTGAGGCCCTGCTTTGACCAGACAGTCTTCCTGCAGCGCAGATACTGGAGCAACTACGTGGACCTAGAACAGAAGCTCTTTGACGAGACATGCTGTGAGCATGCGCGGGACTTTGCGCACCGCTGTGTGTTGCACTTCTTCGCCAGCATGCAGGATGAGTTGCAGGTCCTAGGGCTGCATCGGGACCTCCAAAGTGGGAACCCAAAGCTACGGGAACCCCCAGAACCCCCAGAGGACCTTGATGGTGGAAGTGGGAAGGCCCACCTTCGTGCAATCTGTAGCCGGGAGCAGGTGGACCACCTCCTAAGCACCTGGTACTCCAGCAAACCACCACTTGACCTTGCAGCATCCCTCAGTCTCTGGGGACCTGGCCTCAACCACCGTGCCCCCATGACTGCTCCAGGCACCAAGTTGTACCAACAACTGATGTGTAGGGACCCTGCAAGGCTCTAACAGCAGTAGTTTTCCCATGTCAAGTGACCATGTTGACGTGGGTCTGGAGGCCAACCTATTCTTTTTTTGGCCTTCTTCCCAAAGAGACCAGTGTCTGTCTAGTTGGGGGGTATGTTCCTCTACCATTCCCTCAGGAGCCCTAATCAAGGGCAGGTTCTAATTCAGTGCATCCAGGACTGATCCCAGAATCTCAATCCTTCCCTCACGACCTCCACCTCCTCCCTATCCTTCTTTTCTCTTCCTTCTTCTCTTCCTTCTTCTTCAATCTCCCTCCTTTTTGAGAAAGGGTCTCAGAAAGTCACCCAATCAGGCCCTGACTGCATGCGTAGCCTCCTGCCTCAGTCCTTCTTAGGGTTAAGATTGCTGTCATGACCACCACACCCAGTTGTTCCGAATGTCATTTCTAACCAGCCCCCAGGTCACACTGATGCGTCTGGTCAGTGGGCCAAACTTTGAGAAACCAAAGTCTGAATAGATATGTCCATGGATCTGGGTGTTAGACATTGATTCTAAATAACTAAAAAAAAAAAAACAAAAAAAAAAAAAACATAATAGTGTCCTGTGCCCAACACGTGCCTACCATGTGCCAAAATCGCCCTCGTTTCTCTACTGATTAATTAATTCATTTAATCTTCATGATAACCTGATGAAGAATGTATAATTTAGCCAGGTGTGGTGATGCACACCTTTAATCCCAGCACTTGGGAGGCAGAGGCAGGCAGATCTCTGTGAGTTCAAGGCCAGCCTGGTTACATAGCGAGTTCCAGGACAGCTGGGGCTATAAGGGACCCTGTCTCAAAAAGACAAAAAAAAAAAAAAAAAAAAAAAAAAGCATGATTTAATATATATTGAGATATGTACTACCTTTCCTTTAATTAATTGTGTGGGGGGTGGTCAGCGTGTGTGTGTGTAGTGTGTGTGTGTGTGCATTCCCATTGCACATTTGTAGAACACGAAGAAAAGCATACTCAAAGCTGGGCGTGGTGGCGCACGCCTTTAATCCTAGCACTTGGGAGGCAGAGGCAGGTGGATCTTTGTGAGTTCAAGGCCAGCCTGGTCTACAGAGCGAATTCCAGGACAGCTGGGGCTCCAGGGAGACCCTGTCTCAAAAAGAAAAAAAAAAAAAAAAGAAAGCAGAAGACAGCTAGCAGCAGTGATCTCTTATCTCTTTTCCTCCATCATGCTTGGGTCATCAAGCTTGGTGATTGGTGCCTCTACCCACTGAGCCATTTCACTCTCCCCCTTAATATTTATTTTTAATTTTAATTATGAAGGTGGGGTACACACATATGAATGCTGGTGCTCACAGAGGCCAGGGGCATCAGATGGAGTATTAGGTAGTTGGGAGCCATCTAGTATGGGTACTGGGAACTGAACCTGAGTCCACTGCAAGAGCAGTACGTGCTCTTAACTACTGAGATACCTCTCCACCCCCACCGTTTGCATGTGAGTGTTTTGCCTAAATGCATGTAAGTGCAGCATGTGCATGCATGCAGTATCCGCAGAGGCCAAGAGGGTATTGGATCCTCTGGAATTGGAGTTATGGATAATTACCATCCTCCATGTGTGTATTAGAAACCAAACCTGGGTCCTCGGCAACAGCAGCTAGTACTCTAACCACTGAGTCCTCTCTCCAGGCCCCTGACCTCTCCTTTTTAAAAGACAGGGTCTTACTCTAGCTTTAATTGACTTGGAACTTGTTACGTAGGCCAGACTGTATTGGAACTTGCAGTGATCCTTCTTCTTGAGTGCTGAGATTATATGTGTGTGCCAACACACAGAAACAAAGACATCTTGTGTGTATGTGCAATATGGTCTCATGTAGCTCAGATCAGCCTCCACTTCCTGAGACCTGGGGTATATACCATCACACCCAATTTATGCAGTGCTAGGCAAGCACTCTATCAACTGAGCTACATCCCCAGTCCTGTTATTAGCCTATTATTTAGAAGAGAAAAGTGACCAAAAGATGCTGAAATTACTCCAAAGCCACCAGAGTAAGAGTTGGAATTGAATCCCAGGATGCTTGGCTCTGGATTCTGATCAGAGCTACTGTGTCCATCTGTCCTATCATTTTTTTTTTTTTTACCGTTTATCAACGCCCTCATTGGATTTCCTGCAGCGTCTACCAGGGGTCTCCTAGCTAGCAAGCTCTGCTTGGTAAATTCCTCTTGAAAGCCCTAGGTACTGTCTCCTACTGGCCACTCCAGAAACTTCCTATTTCCCAAGCAGGGGATATTTCTCACTTGGTAGAATTTTTGTCTAGCATGAGTGAAGCCCTGGGTTCGAGCCTCAGCACTGCATAAACTGGGCCATGATGGTGCACACCTGTAATTCCAGCACTCAGGAGATGGTGGCAGGAGGGTTAGAAGTTTGAGGCCATCTCAGCAACAAAGTGAGGTGAAGACTACCTGGGCTGCATGAGATCTTGTCTGGAAAATAAATAGGGTCAGTAAAATGGTAAAATCACTGCCAAGACCTGAGTTCAATCTTGAGGACCCAGGTGGTGGAAGGAGAGAGCTGACTCTGCAAGGTGACTCTGCCTTTCACATCCATGTGTGGCATGTACGATGCCTCCCACATCTCAACATACACAATAAATAAATGTTCAAAAAAAATAAGAGAGGCTGGGCGTGGTGGCACACGCCTTTAATCCTAGCACTTGGGAGGCAGAGGCAGGCGGATCTTTGTGAGTTCAAGGCCAGCCTGGTCTACAGAGCAAGTTCCAGGACAGCTGGGACTACAGGGAGACCCTGTCGCAAAAAAAAAAAAAAAAAAAAAAAAAAAGCTATATTTTCCTGTGGAGTAAGTTTCTCTGCAAGGTCAAGAAAGGCTGACCTCACATCAGTTGTTTGTAGCCAGCCAATGCTGTCTGCCTGCCCAGCCTCCTTTCACCCTAGCCTTCTGCCCCCTAGCTGGCAGCAGTGTCTGTCTTTCCACCCACCACCATCCTTTCTGCCTACAGCCTGAATCCTAAATTCAGCATCATTCCTTTATTTTATTTTATTTTTTATTTATTTATTTATTTAATTTTGGTCATTTTGAGACAGGGTCTCCCTGTAGCTCCAGCTGTCCTGGAACTCGCTCTGTAGACCAGGCTGGCCTTGAACTCACAAAGATCCGCCTACCTCTGCCTCCCAAGTGCTAGGATTAAAGGCGTGCGCCACCACGCCCGGCAGCATCATTCCTTTATAAAATGGCTTCTTAGCTGGGCGTGGTGGTTCACACCTTTAATCCCAGCACTTGGGAGGCAGAAGTAGGTGGATCTCTGTGATATCAAGGCCAGCCTGGTCTACATAGCAGGTTCCAGGCCAGCTGGGTAGCTACAGGGAGACCCTGTCTCAAAAAAAATATTTTTTTAAAGACAGCTTCTTCACCAGGCATTCCCAGGGGATCTGCCTGACTCCCACAGCCAGAGGCTGGTGGGTTGGTCAAGATGTCTCTGGAGCTAGTCAGGGACATGGGGTCTTGCTCAAGGACAAGAAGCCCTGAAACACTACTATTAAGTCTGCTAACAAAACCACCACTTATAGTCTCAAGCAGCCCAAACAGGAAGAATTGGGGGAAGATCAAGTCTTTGAGCTCCCCTGGGCCTCTGCTTTAGCCTGATGACTCATCTCCCCCTACACAGCACAACCACACACACACACACACACAAGCTCACACCTGCCATACTTCTATTAGCACTGGGTTTATCCCAGTCTTTTCTGCTACCCCTGGACCCTGGACAGTGTTGAGTGTCACTGGGAGGTTCCCTGGGAGTCGAGCCCCCTCAAGCAACCCATTTCTACTTTGTAAGGTGCTTGCTAAGGAACCTGGTGAAACCAGAAAGTTCCTGAGGCTCAGCTTCCCCCACCTTCTGACTGTAGTTAGATCATGCAAATGTCTGCAGTGGCGGCATGGGGGGGAGGGCATGATTAAGGGAAATTGTTTGCAGCTCTTGAGGGAAAGAGAGGAGAGAGAGAGAGAAAGAGAGAGAGAGAGAGAGAGAGAGAGAGAGAGAGAGAGAGAGAGAGAGCCCAAGCTAGTAGATGAGCTCCTGCCCTGAAGAAAGAAGGCTTGAGACCCTATTTCAGACTCAGAGAACAAAGACGGAGACTAATAAAAAAAAAAAAAACCCAATCAACATTCCTTCCTTCTTATATTGAGCATTTATAGAATACCTCCTGCATATGCCACAAAGTGACAGGAAATACAGAAGAGACACCTCACAGGTAACCACAGGGAGCACACTCTCTATTAGGGAGATGGACACGGGCACAGAAATATTGACAATCTGAAGCAGACAGTATAATATAACAGAGGCAAGCCACATGCCATGGAGTTTCTGCAGGACAATAAAGCACCAAACTGAGACGCTGTGGAAGTATCATGTGATTGGGTCTTGAAGGATGGGGTATGTTTTTGTTAGGTTTATGTTGGTGTGACCCCCAAATAGAAGGAAAACATAGGCTTAGGCAATCCAGGAACATTTACTCAAAAATAGCCAGGGCTCCACTCAGTGGGAAAAGAGCCAGCAGCCTAGATGTCGTCTGGCCAGACCCTTTTAAATGTCTTTGGTGGGACATCAGGTAAAAAGGAAGTAAGGTCGTTGATTGACAGTTTCTGGAGGGAGTGAACATCTGTTTGCTCAGGTAGAACCAAGTCTAACAGTTTTGACATTTGGAAAGTAAAATGAGGGAAGGGTGCAGAGAGAAATGAAAGGAAGAAATAGCTCAAAATGTCAGCGTTTTCCCATTAAGCAGAGTCCCATGGGCTGCCTAGGGGCCAGATTGGAAGGGGAGATAGGGACATGAGAAGTGAACTCACAACCAGATTGAGAGGCTCCTGTGCAACCTCCTCAAGTATGTTGGCCAGACGGCGGAGGAGCCCACCAAGTGACGCCCCCTGAGTCCTGAGCCCAATGACACATTCTACGGACCCTTCTGCCTTGAAAGCCTCCAGAAATGTCTCCTGCCCTCTTTAGGCCTCATTTGAGCTGGCTGCAGACCTCCAAGTCTCTTTGCCATCATCCACCCACACTACCATTAAAAGCATGAGCTGCCTAGTGCTACATATGCCGCCCCAACTGGGAGCGAGGGACACAGGTGGCAGGCTCACCTGGCTCCTAAGACTCTTCCTTCCAAGGAAAGTAGCTATCTCGGGGTCCCAGGCTCATTCCCCAGGCCTCAGCCAATTCTGGATTGTAGTTTCTGGAATCTGTCCTACATATGGAGTCATTGCCAGCTGAGCATGGCAGACATGCTCTGAAAGCATTAGCTTTGGCTATGCAAGGTCTTGTCTCATGCAGCCTGGGGACCCAAAGCTTCTGCATCTACTCCCAGGAAGGGAGATGGGAGAATCTCCAGGGTGTAGCTAAAGACTTCATCCTACATATAAGCAACTGAGGGTGCGAGGCAAGTGCTTAGTGGCAAGGTCAAGAAGGAGATGTTATTTTTGATTTGTCCATACGAAAAGGATACTGAAGGCTTCAGGAATGGTTGGGGCCATTGAAAGAGGGGTCAGAGGGAGAAGAGGAAGCAATTTAGATGAGGAAGAGGATCAGTCAGAGAGAAAGGAACAGTTTCTCGAGAATGCATGCAGGAGGCAGGGCAGGGTGGGAGGAGGCTTTCAAGGTGCTTAGCTATATCCTCAGCACTTCTGGGAGACTCAGGAGGAAGAGGACTGGGAAACTCTTGATTGTTGGCTAGTAGTGTCAGGGAGGCAATTGCTCATCAGGGAGGTGGTCTAGGCCAAACAGATGAGGAGTTTTATAGGATTTATATGAATTCCCAGGCAACCATCCTTCCCAGGGTTAGAAGGAAAGCTGAGGGCTGAGCTCACCCCAGGTTGTGACGCTGACATGGGAGTGACCACTCATGTGGCCATTCAGGGTGCCCGGCTTTGCACCCAGCTCTTCACGGGCTCTTCCCCTCATCATTTCAACAGCCTGAGAGGGAAGCACTATGATTCTCATCACCTCACAGACAAGGAGTTGGAACCTCTGGCTAGAATGAGACCAAGTTCCTGGCTAGGTTGCTCTCCACCATCTGGGACATAGCTTCCACAGCTGAAAGAAGGGGTGGAGGAAAGGAAAAAGAAAGAAAAAGACAGAAAAGAAAGAGATAGAAAGGTGAAAGGAAGGAAGAGAGAGGAGAGAGCTGTGGCTTTAGGTTCCCAGCACTAGGGAGCCTAAAGCAGAAAGACCACTGTGAGTTAAGGACCAGCCTGGCAGCCGGACATGGTGGTGCACACCTTTAATCCTAGCACTTGGGAGGCAGAGGCAGGCGGATCTTTGTGAGTTCAAGGCCAGCCTGGTCTACAGAGTGAGTTCTAGGACAGCTGAGGCTTTGGGGTGCACAAAGGGAGATAGAACACCATGTTCGATCTCTCGAAAATACCATAAAAAAAAAAAAAAAAAAAACAAAAAAAAAAAAAACCCAAAAGAAAACTGACCAGCGCTGGACTCTGGGTCTCATGATAAACTATTCTCAAAAACAATAACAAAAAAGACAGATGTNTATGAGAGGACAGGTAAAGGAGCAGGTAGAATGAGAAGATGGTTGTTATGTAGGTGAGAAGGCCATAAACGGAAGGAAGAATGAAATTATAGAAGTGTGAACAGATGGCAGGAAAGGTGAATGGCTAAGAGTATGGGCAGATGGGATGGCTAGATGGAAGGATGGTTGTCATAAAGTCAGAGGAGGGGATGGATGATTGGATGGATGGAGAGATGGTTAGGATGAATGAATAGGAAGGAACATGAGTGGAAGGGGGGCTAGATGGAGAACCTGGAAGGAATGGTTGGCAGACCATGGGTGAATGTCTAGATTTAATGAAGGGTGGAGAGATAACGAGGGGAGGGGTTCTGGAGCACATACTGACCAGCATCTCAGCTCCATTGCATCCCACTAACACTTCCTCACCTTCCAGGCCATTGGATGGAGTATTACCCTGCTACTGATAGTGGTGGCCGTCCTGGCCCGCTGCCTGAGGCCCTGCTTTGACCAGACAGTCTTCCTGCAGCGCAGATACTGGAGCAACTACGTGGACCTAGAACAGAAGCTCTTTGACGAGACATGCTGTGAGCATGCGCGGGACTTTGCGCACCGCTGTGTGTTGCACTTCTTCGCCAGCATGCAGGATGAGTTGCAGGTCCTAGGGCTGCATCGGGACCTCCAAAGTGGGAACCCAAAGCTACGGGAACCCCCAGAACCCCCAGAGGACCTTGATGGTGGAAGTGGGAAGGCCCACCTTCGTGCAATCTGTAGCCGGGAGCAGGTGGACCACCTCCTAAGCACCTGGTACTCCAGCAAACCACCACTTGACCTTGCAGCATCCCTCAGTCTCTGGGGACCTGGCCTCAACCACCGTGCCCCCATGACTGCTCCAGGCACCAAGTTGTACCAACACACTGATGTGTAGGGACTCTGCAAGGCTCTAACAGCAGTAGTTTTCCCATGTCAAGTGACCATGTTGACGTGGGTCTGGAGGCCAACCTATTCTTTTTTTGGCCTTCTTCCCAAAGAGACCAGTGTCTGTCTAGTTGGGGGGTATGTTCCTCTACCATTCCCTCAGGAGCCCTAATCAAGGGCAGGTTCTAATTCAGTTAGCATCCAGGACGATTCCCAGAAATCTAATCCTCCCTCCGTATGTCTCCCTCCCTCCCATCCCTCCCTCCCTCACCTCCTCCCTACCCTCCCTCCCCCCTCTCCTTCCCTCTCTCCTCCTTCCCTTCCTTCCTTCCTTCCTTCCTTTTCCAAATATCATCCCTCCTTTTTAGAAAGGGTCTCAGAAAGTCACCCAATCAGGCCCTGACTGCATGCGTAGCCTCCTGCCTCAGTCCTTCTTAGGGTTAAGATTGCTGTCATGACCACCACACCCAGTTGTTCCGAATGGTCATTTCTAACCAGCCCCAAGGTTCACACTTGATGCGCCTGGTCAGTGGGCCAAACTTTGAGAAACCAAAGTCTGAATAGATATGTCCATGGATCTGGGTGTTAGACATTGATTCTAAATAACTAAAAAAAAAAAAACAAAAACATAATAGTTGTCCTGTGCCCAACAGCGTCCTACCATGCTTTGCCAAATCGCCCTTCGTTTTCTCTACTGATTAATAATTCATTTAATCTTCATGATAACCTGATGAAGAATGTATAATTTAGCCAGGTGTGGAGATGCAACACTTTAATTCCAGCACTTGGAGAAGGCAAGAGGCAGGCAGATCTCTGTGCACAGTTCAGGGCCAGCCTGGTTAACAATAGCAAGTTCCAGGACAGGCTGGGGCTATAAGGACCCTGGTCTTCAAAAGACAAAAAAAAAAAAAAAAAACAAAAAAAAAAAAAAAAAAAAAAAAAAAAACAGCATGATTTATTATTCATCTACTTGATAATTTACTTCCTTTTTTAAAATTAATTTTGGTGGGTGTGTGGCAGCATGTGTTGTGAAAATATCCTAAAAAAGACAAATCACAAACCACACTGTGTGTGTGTGCATTCCATTGCACATTTGTAGAAAGCAGAAGACAACTAAAGCTGGGGCGTGGTGGCACACGCCTTTAATCCTAGCACTTGGGAGGCAGAGGCAGAGTGGATCTCTTGTGAGTTCAAGGCCAGCCTGGTCTACAGGCGAATTCCAGGACAGCTTGAGGCATCCAGGGAGCCCTGTCTCAAAAGAAAAAAAAAAAAAAAAAGAAAGCAGAAGACAGCTAGCAGCAGTGATCTCTTCTATCTCTTTTCCTCCTTCATGCTGGGTCATCAAGCTTGGTTGATTGGTTTGCCTCTACCCCACTGAGCCATTTCCCACTCTCCCCTAATATTTATTTTAATTTTAATTATGAAGGTGGGGTACACACATATGAATGCTGGTGCTCACAGAGGCCAGAAGTGGGCATTGGTTCCCCTGGAATTGGAGTAACTGGTGTTTGTTAGCTGTCATGTGGTTGGGGAGAACTGAACCTGAATCCACTGCAAGAGCAGTACGTGCTCTTAACTTTACTGAGATACCTCTCACCCCACCGTTGCATGTGAGTGTTTTTGGCCTAAAATTGCATGTAAGTTGCAGCATGTGCATTGCATAGCAGTATCCTCAGACGGCCAAGAGGGCATTGGATTCCTGGGAATTGGAGTTATGGATAATTACCATCCTCCATGTGTGTATTAGAAACCAAACCTGGGTCCTCGGCACAGCAGCTAGTACTCTAAACCACTGAGTCCTCTCTCCAGGCCCCTGGACCTCTTCCTTTTTTAAAAGACAGGGTCTTACTCTAGCTTTAATTGACTTGGAACTTGTTACGTAGGCCAGACTGTATTGGAACTTGCAGTGATCCTTCTTCTGAGTGTGCTGAGATTATATGTGTGTGCCAACACACAGAAACAAAGACATTTTGTGTGATATGGCCATATGGTCTCATGTAGCTCAGATCAGCCCTCCACTTCCTGAAGTCCTGGGGTACTATGCCATACACACCAATTTATAGGTCATGTAGCTAGTCCAAGCACTTATCAACTGAGCTTACATCCCCAGTCCTGTTATAGCCCATGTTATTTTTAGAAGAGAAAATAGTGACCCAAAAGATCGCTGAAAATTTACTCAAAGCCACCAGATGTAACGAGTTGGAATTAATCCCAGGATGTTGGCTGGATTCTTGACAAGACAGCTACTGTGTCCATCTTCCTATCATTTTTTTATTTTTTTACCAGTTTATCAAACGCCCTCATTGGATTTCCTGCAGCGTCTACCAGGGGTCTCCTAGCTAGCAAGCTCTGCTTGGTAAATTCCTCTTGAAAGCCCTAGGTACTGTCTCCTACTGGCCACTCCAGAAACTTCCTATTTCCCAAGCAGGGGATATTTCTCATGGTTTAGAATTTTTGATCTAGCCATGAGTGAAGCCCTGGGTTCCGAGCGCACATTGCATAACACTGAGCATGATGGTGCACACTGTTAATTCCAGCACTCAGCAGATGGTGCAGGACGGGTTAGACAGTTTGAGCCATCTCGCAACAATATGAGGTGAGAACTACCTGGGCTGTCATGAGAATCTTGTCTGGAAAATCAATAGGTCAGTAAAATGGTAAAACACTTGCCATGAAGACCTGAGTTTCAATCTTGAGGACCCAAGGCGTGGTGGAGGAGAGAGCTGACTCTGCAAGGTGACTCTGCCTTTCACATCCATGTGTGGCATGTACGATGCCTCCCACATCTCAACATACACAATAAATAAATGTTTTCAAAAACAAAATAAGTAGAGAGGGCTGGTCGTGGTGGCACCCACGCCTTTAATCACTAGCACTTGGGAGGCAGAGGCAGGCGAGATCTTGTGAGTCAAGGCCAGCCTGGTCTACAGAAGCAAGATCCAGGACAGCGGGGACTTACAGGGAGACCCTGTCTCGAAAAGACCAAAAAAAAAAAAAAAAGCTATATTTTCCTGTGGAGTAAGTTTCTCTGCAAGGTCAAGAAAGGCTGACCAGTTGTTTGTAGCCAGCCAATGCTGTCTGCCTGCCCAGCCTCCTTTCACCCCAGCCTTCTGCCCCCTAGCTGGCAGCAGTGTCTGTCTTTCCACCCACCACCATCCTTTCTGCCTACAGCCTGAATCCTAAATTCAGCATCATCCTTTATTTTATTTTTATTTATTTATTTATTATTTCATTTTTAATTTTGGTCATTTTGAGACAGGGTCTTCCCTGTAGCTCCAGCTGTCCTGAGAAACTCGCTCTGTAGACCAGGCTGGCCCCTTGAACTCACAAAGATCCGCCTACCCTCTGCCTCCCAGTGCTAGGAAAAGGCGTGCCCACCACGCCCGGCAAAGCATCATTCCTTTATAAAATGGCTTCTTAGCTGGGCGTGGTGGTTTCACACCTTATTCCCAGCACTCCGGAGGCAGAAAAGGTAGGTGGATCTTTGATTTCAAGGCCAAGCTGATCTACATATCAAGGTTCCAGGCCAGCTGTGGTAGCTTACAGGGAGACCCTGTCCCTCAAAAAATATTTTTTTAAAATGAACAGATAATACATTCCCAGGCATTCCCAGGGGATCTGCCTGCTCCCACAGCCAGAGGCTGGTGGGTTGGTCAAGATGTCTCTGGAGCTAGTCAGGGACATGGGGTCTTGCTCAAGGACAAGAAGCCCTGAAACACTACTATTAAGTCTGCTAACAAAACCACCACTTATAGTCTCAAGCAGCCCAAACAGGAAGAATTGGGGGAAGATCAAGTCTTTGAGCTCCCCTGGGCCTCTGCTTTAGCCTGATGACTCATCTCCCCCTACACAGCACAACCACACACACACACACACACCAAAGCTCACACCTGCCATACTTCTATTAGCACTGGGTTTATCCCAGTCTTTTCTGCTACCCCTGGATCCCTGGACAGTGTTGAGTGTCACTGGGAGGTTCCCTGGGAGTCGAGCCCCCTCAAGCAACCCATTTCTACTTTGTAAGGTGCTTGCTAAGGAACCTGGTGAAACCAGAAAGTTCCTGAGGCTCAGCTTCCCCCACCTTCTGACTGTAGTTAGATCATGCAAATGTCTGCAGTGGCGGCATGGGGGAGAGGGCATGATTAAGGGATAGTGCAGCGAGGGAAAGAGACAGAGGAGAGAGAGAGAAGGAGAGAAGAAGAAGAGAGAGATGAGAGAGACGAGAGAGAGAAGCCAAAGCCTAGTAGATGAGCTCCTGCCCTGAAGAAAGAAGGCTTGAGACCCTATTTCAGACTCAGAGAACAAAGACGGAAACTAATAAAAAAAAAAAAAAAACCCAATCAACATTCCTTCCTTCTTATATTGAGCATTTATAGAATACTTCCTGCATATGCCACAAAGTGACAGGAAATACAGAAGAGACACCTCACAGGTAACCACAGGGAGCACACTCTCTATTAGGGAGATGGACACGGGCACAGAAATATTGACAATCTGAAGCAGACAGTATAATATAACAGAGGCAAGCCACATGCCATGGAGTTTCTGCAGGACAATAAAGCACCAAACTGAGACGCTGTGGAAGTATCATGTGATTGGGTCTTGAAGGATGGGGTATGTTTTTGTTAGGTTTATGTTGGTGTGACCCCCAAATAGAAGGAAAACATAGGCTTAGGCAATCCAGGAACATTTACTCAAAAATAGCCAGGGCTCCACTCAGTGGGAAAGGAGCCAGCAGCCTAGATGTCGTCTGGTCAGACCCTTTTAAATGTCTTTGGTGGGACATCAGGTAAAAAGGAAGTAGGATCATTAGATTGACAGTTTCTGGAGGGAGTGACATCTGTCTTGCTCAGGTAGAACAAGATCTAACAGTTTGACATTTGGAAAGTAAAATTGAGGGAAGGGTGCAGAGAGAAATAAGAAAGGAAGAAATAGCTCAAAATGTCAGCGTTTTCCCATTAAGCAGAGTCCCATGGGCTGCCTAGGGGCCAGATTGGAAGGGGAGATAGGGACATGAGAAGTGAACTCACAACCAGATTGAGAGGCTCCTGTGCAACCTCCTCAAGTATGTTGGCCAGACGGCGGAGGAGCCCACCAAGTGACGCCCCCTGAGTCCTGAGCCCAATGACACATTCTACGGACCCTTCTGCCTTGAAAGCCTCCAGAAATGTCTCCTGCCCTCTTTAGGCCTCATTTGAGCTGGCTGCAGACCTCCAAGTCTCTTTGCCATCATCCACCCACACTACCATTAAAAGCATGAGCTGCCTAGTGCTACATATGCCGCCCCAACTGGGAGCGAGGGACACAGGTGGCAGGCTCACCTGGCTCCTAAGACTCTTCCTTCCAAGGAAAGTAGCTATCTCGGGGTCCCAGGCTCATTAAGCCCCCACCCCCCCCCACACCCGCCCACCCCACACCCCCACCCCCCCACGCCCCACCACCCGCCCCACACCCCACCTCAGCCTGCTGGATTGGAGTTTCTGGAATGTCCTACATAGTGGAGTCATTGCCAGCTGGCATGGCAGACATGCTCTGAAAGCATTAGCTTTGGCTATGCAAGGTCCTGTCTCATGCAAGCCTGGGGACCCAAAGCTTCTGCATCTACTCCCAGGAAGGGAGATGGGAGAATCTCCAGGGTGTAGCTAAAGACTTCTCCTACATATAAGCAACTGAGGGTGCGAGGCAAGTGCTTGTGGCAAGGTCAAGAAGGAGATGTTATTTTTGATTTGTCCATACGAAAAGGATACTGAAGGCTTCAGGAATGGTTGGGGCCATTGAAAGAGGGGTCAGAGGGAGAAGAGGAAGCAATTTAGATGAGGAAGAGGATCAGTCAGAGAGAAAGGAACAGTTTCTCGAGAATGCATGCAGGAGGCCGGGCAGGGTTGGGAGGAGGCTTCAAGGTGCTAGCTATATCCTCAGCACTTCTGGGAGACTCAGGAGGAAGAGGACTGGGAAACTCTTGATTGTTGGCTAGTAGTGTCAGGGAGGCAATTGCTCATCAGGGAGGTGGTCTAGGCCAAACAGATGAGGAGTTTTATAGGATTTATATGAATTCCCAGGCAACCATCCTTCCCAGGGTTAGAAGGAAAGCTGAGGGCTGAGCTCACCCCAGGTTGTGACGCTGACATGGGAGTGACCACTCATGTGGCCATTCAGGGTGCCCGGCTTTGCACCCAGCTCTTCACGGGCTCTTCCCCTCATCATTTCAACAGCCTGAGAGGGAAGCACTATGATTCTCATCACCTCACAGACAAGGAGTTGGAACCTCTGGCTAGATGAGACCAAGTTCCTGGCTAGGTTGCTCTCCACCATCTGGGACATAGCTTCCACAGCTGGAAAGAAGGGTTGGAGGAAAGGAAAAGTAAAAAAAAGACAGAAAGAGGATAGAAAGGTGTAAAGGAATGAACGAAAGAAGCTCTTCTTGTTCTTTGTTCCCAGTCCTGGATTCGCCTAAAGCAGCGAAAGAACCCTGTGAGTTAAGATTACCAGCTGGTCAGTCCGACATGGGTTGCACACCTTAATCCTCCTAGCACTTGGAAGCAGGGGCAGGGATCTTTGTGAGTTCAAGCCAGCCTGGTCTACAAGAGAGTTCTAGGACGCTGGGGCTACTGGGCAGGGACCTGTCTCGAAAAGACATAACAAAAAAAAAAAAACCGGAACCAGCCTGGACTCTGGGTCTCAGATGAAACCTATTTCTCCAAAACAATAACAAAAAAGACAGAGGGAGTGTTCAGCCATGGTGGGATGCCTTTGAATCCAGCACGTGGGAGGGAGGAAGTAGGTGGATCTCTGAGATTTCAAGGCACCTCTGGTTCTACATAGTTTAGTTCTGGCCACTGTGCTACAGAGAGAGATCCTAATCTAAAAAACAAACCAAAAAAGCCCAGTGCATGGTGGACCACCTTTAATCCAACAACAAAAAAATAGCGAGAAGGTGGATCTTTTGGTGAGTCAAGGTCCAGCCTTGTCTACAGAGGAGTTCCAGGACCAGCTGGGCTACAGGGAGAACCCTTGTCTGAAAAGACCCCAAAAAAAAAACAAAACCCAACCAACCAACCAATACAACAGAGGGGCTAGAGAAATGACTCAACAGTTCAGCAGTTACAAGTGCTTCCTACTCTCACAGAGACCCTAAGCTCTGTTTCTAGAACCTATGTTGGACATCTCACAACTACCTGAAACTCCAGCTAGAAGGGACCTAACCATTCTTTTTTGTTTTATTTTTTTTTATTTTAGGTTTTGTATGTGTATGAATGTTACTGTCTTGCACGTAGGTGTTTGTGCACCCGTGGGGGTCATGCAATGCCTCCCGAGGTTCAGAAGAGGGTCTCGGATTCCCCTGGAACTGGAGTTCTCCTGGAACGGAGTTTCAGACAGCTCTAGCCGCCATGTGGGTGTTGGGATTGGAACCGGGTCCTCTGCAAGAGGCAGTCGTGTGCTCTTAAACACTTTAGGCTTAGCCTCTCTAGCCCCACTAACACATTCTTTTGGCCTCTGTGAGCATCCATGCTGACCTGCAACAACCCCTCTGCCAACTACATATAATATATAGAAAATAAAATTAAATTGTAGGGGCTTGGAGAGATGGCTCCAGCTGTTAAGAGCAACGACTTCTCCTCAGAGGACCGGGTTGATTCCCAGCACCCACATGGGGGCTAAGAACCCATCTTTTAACTCAGTTCCAGGGGAATCTGACGCCCCCTTTCCTCGACCTCTGCAGGCAAAATTGCATGCATGGGTGCACCAACCTACTATGCAGACAGGAGGTACACTCAACGCATAAATATAATATAATTTTAAAAGTAGGGCACACCAAAAACATCAATAGCAAGTACAAGCCTCAAACAGGGTCTAACGGGGGATACAGTAGCTTATTGGCAGGGGATTATATTTGTATGCTGTATGCAAGACTTCTGGCGGTGGCCAGAGTCGTGGGGGGCACCCGTGGGGGGCAATGCCGCGGAGGGCAGAAGGCAGAAGACAGTGTGGATTGCCCTCGGAAATGCAGAGTGGGCTCCTGGGAATGGGGAGTTTCAGATGGTCTCCCGCCCCGCTATGTGGGTCTGGGGATCGAACCCGTCCTTATAGAGCGGGTCAGCAGCTCTTAACCACAGCCATCTCCCTCCAGCCCCGGTAGTGCATATCTAATTACATCCCAGCAACTTGGGAGGCAGTCAAGGTGGAGTCTCTGTGAGTTTGAAGCCCACAGCCTGTCCAAGGTCTACATAGTGAGTTCCAGGTCAGTCAGGCGAACTAGTAAGACCATGTCTGAAAAATATAAATAAATGAAAACAAATCTTAAAAAGATAAAAAGAAAAAATGTACTTGTGATGAGGCACTGAGTGAATGGGTGGACGAGATTCACATGTGCGAGTAGTGAATGGGTGGATGGATTCACGTGCGAGTAAGGCAGCCATGTCCGGGGAAGGGACGGCATAGGTGAAGGGTAAGAGCCGAGACTGTCCCTGTTATAGTTAGGGTGACAGTAATAAAACCATGGATTGTGTGGCTTAAGCATCACACATTAATTTCTTCCACTTTGGGAGGCGGGGTGCCAGCAGGGTGGGGCTCTGGGTGGAGCTTCTCCCCAGTTCCAGAAGGCCTCCTTCTAAATCAGCCAATGAAAAACAACAGCTCTTTCGTTCTTTGTTTTTATTATTTTATTAAAATATTTTTGTAGAGAATACGTGCATCAATCTTGACCCGTGTGCAACCCGGAGTCAAGAGGTCGGATTCCCCTGGACTATCTTCTGGTTGGAGTTAGCGCTCTCCGCAGGGGTGCTGGTGAACCCGGGTCTTTAAGAAGCAAACGTGCCTTTACCGCTGCCATCTCATCCTTGTTTTATTTTTAAGACAAAGTCTCACTAGGTTGTCTAAGCCATCCTCAAATTCAACATCCTCCTGCCTCAGCTCTGGCATGCGAGTGTTTACAGCAGTGTGCCAGCATTGCCCAGAGCTCTGTAAGGGGTCCTTTTATTTTGTTTATTTATTTTAATTTACCTTTTTTTTTTTTTTTTTTTTCTTTGTCCTGAGACAGGGTCTCCCTATAGCCCAGGCTGTCCCTGGAACTCGCTCTGTAGACAGCTGGCCTTGAACTCACAAAGATCTGCATGCCTCTGTCCTCCCCGAGTGCTAGGATTTAAAGGCTGCGGCCCCATGCCCGCTTAATTTACCTTTTTTTTTTTGAGACAGGATCTCCCTTAGCCCAGCTTGGCCTGGAACTTGCTAGGTAACCAGGCTGGCCTTGAACTCTGCTAGGATCAGCCAAGGATGCCTTCTGCCGCCTGAGTGCTGGGATTAAAGGTCAGGATAGAGCCACCACAACCTCTGCTAGGATGTATCAACATATGGTAGTTTCGGAGGGACACAATGTTCACGCCATCAGTATTTCAGGGCCTCGCCTCATGTCCTTTTGTGTTCATTGGACAACATCGCCGTTGTGTCTATGTGCCTTAGGTGCTCACTTGAGTAGCCAACCCCTCCTCCCTTCACCCACTCACGCCCTCATCGCGCATAACTGCACCTCTACTATACTTATCCATCTATATCAGGTGGCGGAGATATTTCTTTTCTGAATTATCATAATTATTTGGATTCATTAGGGCTCTCTATCATATGTAGTGGGTGCATGCAACACCACAGATGCCGCTCATTGTGGGAATACAGTTAGATGCAACTCGCGACCAGAGAGCTGCTGGTCTCTACAGGTAATGAGGAGTTGCTGATGAGCGGATCTGAAGTTCATGGTAGTTACATTTGACTTAGGCACTGTACCAAAGTAGCTTCTTTACCAGTTGCTAGCCATCCATGCCACGCATTTTTTCGATCATTATTTTGTTGTAAGACATGTGGCGTATGGTCGCCTTTTTTCTATTTTTATATATTTGTATGTGTATAATAGTACTCGTTTCTGCATGAGGTTTTGATGCACCCGTGTTCGTGCAATGCTGCAGAGGTCAGAAGGTGGTGTCGGATTCCCTCTGGACTTTGGAGTTGTCCTGGAATTGGAGTTACAGATGGTTCTTTTTTTTTTTTTTTTTTTTTTTTTTTGGTGTTTTCGAGACAGGGTCTCCCTGTAGCCCCAGCTGTCCTGGACCTCACTCTGTAGACCAGGCTGGCCTTGAACTCACAAAGATCCACCTGCCTCTGCCTCCCAAGTGCTAGGATTAAAGGTGTGCGCCACCACCGACGATTCTTAGCCTCCATGTGGGTGCTGGGGATCGAACCCGGGTCCTCTGCAAGAGCAGTCGGCGCTCTTAACCCCTAGGCCATCTTTCCAGCCACCTAAAATTGATTTTTACAATCATTCCCAGAAATAGGACCTGTGCCAAGGTCACTTTCTGTGACAAGTCTAACCAAAATCCATGGTATAATGAGAAAGATGGGTAGAATTTGCAGGCAGTATATGCGGCTAGAACAGGCACCTTTCAGCCAGTGTGGACACTGAAAAGGCACATTGCTACAAACAACCATGTCCAATACATAGTGTGCAACCACCATGCCTGAGCATAGGCCAGGAACACAAGACAAATTCCACATGGTGCTGGACCCCTCCTGGTTTCGTGTTCCATCCAGGTCTGCCCCAGCCCCCTCTGAGGCTGGGTGCTAAGCCCTTGTCTGCTATGCCTATTGAGGCTTCATTGGATGTCTGAAGGTGGTCACCTCCTTTGCTGGAACCGCTTCATGCTGCTCCCTGCTTATGAGTATCTTTCAAGTGAGTCCCTAACAAGGGTCCTTCAGGGGCTACCAGCCTAGTGACTCCATTTGTGCCAGAGACAGTCAGCCTTATGGCTCAGAGGAGCAATATTCTTCACTGGCCCCCACATGCCCTATTTGTGACACATCAGCCTGTCCCCTTGGCAAGCAAACTTGATCCATCCAGAAGCAAGTTAGAGAACACACAAAAACCACTCCCTCACTCTCCCTTACCCTGCACTCCCACTTCTCCACCTTCAATCTGGGTGGCGTTTAGCTAAATATAGTTCAATGTCTCTGAGTCTTGGACCCCACGTCCATAAAACAAAGGCACTAGCACATATCTCATAGGACTGCATGAGGGTTACATATTACATGTAAGATGCCATATAAGTGAAGCCTGCCAGTTCTTGTCAAAAATACAAAGATGGACACAGAAGACCACCAATGTGGTTACATGTACACCTCCACACACAGAAGCCACAGTGAGCTCCTACATATCACAAACACAAAGATACACAGATCCTTGGGCCCCATAGAGGTGCTCTTTCTGGGTTCTGCCTCAGCCCCTCCCCATCTTCTTGCCTCAGACAGGAGCCATAAGGTTAGAGTCAGATCTGACCTGCCCTTCTGGACAGCTGCAGGCATCAATGTGAAACTTCTTCTTGGATGTCTCTACAGAAAGGGCTCTGGCCTGGGTTCTGCAGATCTATTAGAATTCTAGCTCTGGACATGAACCCCACCATCACCCCAGCTCTTTATCCTGACCATCTGAGGAAGCGGCAGTAGAAGATGGAATCTGGAAAAGGTTCGCCATCCACAATTCACAAACAGACACATACACAGAGACGTATGCAGGGAACAGGCTGAACCCCTAGGTTACCTAGGCAACCTGTCCAATCCAGTTCCTCCAACTCCAAGTCCAAAGATGTGGTTACACAAGCCTGTAATCATGGCATCTGGGAGGCAGACATAGGAGGACTGGGAATTCTGGGTCCTTCTCAACTACATGGTGAGTTAGAAACCATGCCTTAAAGAGTCAAAAGAAACAGGTGTGGTGGCTCACTCTTTTAATCTCAGAACTCAGGAGGCAGAGGCAGATGGATCTCTGTGAAATTGAGGCCAGCCTGGTCTATATAGCACATTGGGTTTTTTTTTCTCATTCTTTTGAATTTATATTACTCTAAAATATGCATACATACCCTCTACCCATATACCAAAATTCCAAAGTCTGAAAATAAATGGTAGGTTAATTTCAGAACCTGTTAAGGGATTCACCATGTAAGAGCACAGCACAGCACAGCACATTCTAGGCCAGCTGAGGCTACAGGGAGACCCTGTCTCAAAAAAACCAAGAAACAAAAACCCTAAAACAACAACAAAACAAAAGAAAAAAAAAACACCTCTAAGTCCAGGGTATTTTACTATACGTTATGTCCTCATTAACACCGTCTCCATCGCCCCCATCACTGCTACCTCTGTCATACCTACTATGACCAATATCCCTGTCATCAATACCTGTTCCATTGCTACCACCATTCCCATGTCACTTTATTATCATTGTCTCAATTGATGCAGGAGCTCCCTGGGGTCCTGACAGTGGAGAAGGGCACAAAGACATGGCATGCTTTCCTAGTGCCCAGTGGTCTCCCAGACGCCGGCCCTGCAGGGGACACCACCATCTAGCCTATGCCTGAGCCTACTGGCATCTCTGTCCCTTCCCACACCCAGAGAAATCTGGTCTCCATCAGGTGCAGCCTTGCAACTCCCTAGACATCAGGCAGCTGGGGAGGTGGGGAGGGAAAAGAGAGGGAGGGACACAGCCCTGGCTGCTCCCACAGGATTGGCCAAGTGGTGCCTTCTCTGCCAGCACCTGACTAGAAGGCTACTCAGAATTACAGTGACCTCAGCGACTGCCCTGAACTCTGCTGGTCCAGCCAGGACAGCTGAGTCATGAGGTGGATTTCCAGTGGGCAGGGTGGGCTACAGGAGCTGTCTTGGAGTCTTCAGTACCTCATGAGACACGATGGACAAGTTCCGCATGATCTTCCAGTTTCTGCAGTCCAACCAAGAGTCCTTCATGAATGGCATCTGCGGCATCATGGCACTGGCCAGTGCCCAGATGTACTCTGCCTTTGACTTCAACTGCCCCTGCCTGCCGGGCTACAATGCAGTCTACAGTGTGGGCATCCTGCTGGTACCTCCCCTGGTACTCTTCCTGCTTGGGCTGGTCATGAACAACAATGTGTCCATGCTGGCTGAAGAGTGGAAGCGGCCCCCGGGTCGTCGGGCCAAGGACCCAGCTGTGCTTCGATACATGTTCTGCTCCATGGCCCAGCGTGCTCTCATCGCACCTGTTGTCTGGGTGGCTGTCACACTGCTGGATGGCAAGTGCTTCCTCTGTGCCTTCTGTACAGCTGTGCCAGTGGCCACACTGGGCAATGGCAGCCTGGTGTCTGGCTTGCCTGCTCCAGAACTCGCTCGCCTGCTGGCCCGTGTGCCCTGCCCTGAGATCTATGACGGGGACTGGTTGCTGGCCCGAGAGGTGGCTGTGCGGTACTTGCGCTGTATCTCTCAGGTAAGGGGGCTGGATCTCCACACAGACCGGGGTCCCTCAGAGAGGGTCTTATCTGCTGTTCCTCCACTTCTCAAAATGGGGCTTCCGCTCAGAGGGTGGTGGGTGAGGGCATGTGTTGCCGGCTGAGACTGAAAGTGAAGCCCGTGTCTCTGTGAGTCAGAGTCACCTGGAGAACATGATTCCTTCAGTCCAGTGGGTCATCCGGTATCCTGTGTTCCCCAGAAAGGATGCAACAGCTCTGACCCTCCTCCTCCATCCTGAGCTCTGAGTTGGGAGACTGGGGGGAATTTGCATCTGTTTCCTCTCCCAGGCCCAGGCAGTGGTGAGGCTGGTGGATGGCTAAGCCATTTGGGTACATTTCCCTGGCAAATGCCCCCCAGCTGGTGCCTCCCTGCTTCAGGAGGGGGAGTCACCGAGGGTCTAGGTGTCATGAAAGGGAGCTCACGGGTGAGGGATATGCACTGTTGGAATGGGACTTGAAAGGCCACTTGGGCATCAAGCCCTTGGGCTGTGAACTGTGCGTGGTGGGAGGAGGAGCAGGAGGCCGGCCCTGCCCTGCGCACTCTGCTCGGACCAGTTCAGATCCCCGGCCCTTGATCTGGGGCCCTCTTTCCTGCAAAGCCTCTGTTACTACCCCAATGGCACTCAGGAGTCCTGAGTGTCCAAACCAAGCTGTTTCCCTCCCAGCCTAAAGCCTCCTTTTTGTCCCATCACCCTAGGCCAGGCCCCAGGGCCTGTAAAGCTGTCTTTCCACCTTACCATTAATTAATTAATTTGTTTATTTTATTTATTTATTTATTTATTTATTTATTTATTTATTTATTTTTGTCTTTTCAAGACAGGGTCTCCCTGTAGCACCAGCTGTCCTGGAACTCCTTCTGTAGATCAGGCTGGCCTTGAACTCACAAAGATCCACCTGCCTCTGCCTCCTGAGTGCTGGGATTAAAGGCGTGCACCACCATGCCCAGCCAATTTGTTTATTAATTAATTAATTATGGTCTTTTTGAGACAGGGTCTCCCTATAGCCCCCGATTTAGGGAACTCACTATGTAGACCAGGCTGACTTGGAATTGACAGAGATCCTCAGGCCTCTGCCCTTCAAAGTCTGGGGTTAAAGGTTGTGTGCCACTACCCCAGCCCCATGTGAACTTTAAATTACTACGCTATAAGGTGAAAGTTCCCCCCAGAGGCCACAGCAATCCTGAACTACAGGCAAGCCTCCTTTGACCTGTAGAGACTGAATTTTCAAGTTACTTTAGCTTTC
Organism: Rhizomys pruinosus; assembly: GCA_009823505.1. Lineage (NCBI taxonomy): Eukaryota > Metazoa > Chordata > Mammalia > Rodentia > Spalacidae > Rhizomys > Rhizomys pruinosus. The sequence goes on from VZQC01015430.1 coordinate 473,329, forward strand.
ATTGGCTCCATCGAAAAACCGGAACTCATCACAGAAAAATCAGATTTCCAGCTTTGCTTAAAACATGAGACAAGGGCTGGAGAGATAGCCTAGCGGTTAACAGCACCGACGCTCTTGCAGAGGACCCGGGTTCGATCCCCAGCACCCACATGGCAGCTAAGAACCGTCTGTAACTCCAATTCCAGGAGAACTCCAGTTCCAGGGGAATCCGAGACCCTCTTCTGACCTCCACAGCATTGCACGACACGGGTGCACAGACCTGCATGCAGACAGTACATTCATACACATACAAAAATAAATTAATTAATTAAAAAAAAAATGAGACAAAAGCCGGGCATGGTGGTGCATGCCTTTTTTTTTTTTCGCATAAATTTATTTTTATTTTTTTAGCAAATCTAGACCCCTGTTCCTGCCCATTCCCCCACCCCTCCAGAGCTCATGCATTCTGCCAAACATGCTTTTCATCTCTTTCTCAGTCTTTCTCAATATTCTCCATGAGGAAGTTGACTGTTTTGAGCAGAAGTTCACTGTTTCAGTCAGTTCTTTGATGCAGTCCTTTCTGTTGTTGTTGTTGTTTCCAATATGCATTACGCCCAACTGCTTTGGACAAAAGCTCAGGGGGCCCTACACAAGAAATACTTACAACTAGGTAATTGGCACTAGCATCCACAGATGAGGGATACCATTCGTCGTTTGTTTTTCTGGGACTGTGTTACTTCACTCAGCATGATGTCCTCTAGCTCCAGCCATTTTCCTGCAAAGCTCGTGATGTCGTCTTTCTTTACTGCTGCATAGAACTCCATTGTGTAGATGTACCACATTTTCTCTATCCACTCATCAGTTGAGGGGCATTTAGGTTGGTTCCAGCTCCTTGCTATTGTGAAGAGAGCTGCAATAAACATGGCCGTGCATGTATCTCTGTGGTGGCGTAAGTCTTGAGGGTACATGCCCAGGAGTGGTATGGCTGGGTCGGGTGGCAAGTTCATTCCAAGTCTTCCAAGGGTTCTCCACACTGCTTTCCATAGTGGCTGTACGAGTTTACATTCCCACCAGCAGTGGATGAGTGTTCCCCTTTTCCCACAACCTCTCCAGCAGTGGTGCTCTGAGTTGTATTTATCTCATTTAGTTCTCACCAGATCCCTCAAGGGGTAGGTACTATCACTAGCTCCATTTTATAGGTGGGGAAACTGAGACACAGATCAGTCAGGGACATGGGATTCAATCCCAGGGAGCCTTTTTGGAGTTATCTCCTGTATGCAGAGTGTCCTGCCAAAGCAGCAGGCTCCACACTCTCAGGATCTGGTTCCTCTGAGGCAGGGATATATCTATGCCCATTTTATGAGGAAACAGAGGCCAAGAAGTGATGTCCCTTGCCCCATGCCTGCTCCTCTCTATACAGACCTTAGCAATACTTTGGGAGTTCTGGACAGGTGGGCCTGATGACTGACACCCTCTTTTCCCTACAGGCGCTGGGCTGGTCCTTCGTGCTGCTGACCACATTGCTGGCCTTTGTGGTCCGCTCTGTTCGGCCCTGCTTCACCCAGGCTGCATTCCTCAAGAGCAAGTACTGGGCCCACTATATTGACATTGAGCGTAAGCTCTTCGATGAGACGTGCACAGAGCATGCCAAGGCCTTTGCTAAGGTCTGTATCCAGCAGTTCTTTGAGGCTATGAACCATGACCTGGAGCTGGGTCACACCCATGCAGTGCTAGCCACAGCCAGTACCACTGCCACCACCACCTCGGCTGCTCAGAGCCCCTCTGAGAGGGCCGAGGAAGAGACAGAGAAGCTTCGAGGCATCACTGATCAAGGCACTGTGAACAGGCTGCTCACGAGCTGGCACAAATGCAAACCACCACTGCGGTTGGGCCAGGAGGCACCGCTGATGGGCAATGGCTGGGCAGGGGGTGGGGACCGGCCTCCACGCAAAGAGGTGGCCACGTACTTCAGCAGAGTGTGAGCTGTGACTGGCTGAAGAGGCAGGAATAGGGGTCTGAACCCAGAGCCCTCTGCAACTCAAACTAGATGGGAAAACAATAGTAGGGCGGAGCCCCAGTCTGGGCATTCACCTGCTGGTGTGAGGAAGGAAATCTGGAGCTGCAGGGGACCTCACTTCTGCAGCTGTGATGCTGCCCCATGTGGCCTCTATGTCCTGTCCCCTGTTCTTCCAGTATTGTGAGTGCGCAGAACTGGCTTCTGGGAACAGGATGCGTGGCTGGCACCAGACTCCTTCCCCAGGCCTCATCCCATGGTTGCTCCTTCCCTGCCTGCCTTACTGTCTCCATGAGGCCTGGCAAGCCTATTTCCCAGCATTCCTCCTTGTTCCAGGCTTAGACTCAGGGACTTGTAGGGTAACTGGTCCCCTCACAATCTTGGCCAGCATCTCCTGGGTAAGATGGAGTGGACTTCAGCTGGTGTGACACACCTGGGTGACACATGATAAGACAAGATGCCGGGACCCAAGTCTACACAAGAGAAGCCAGGGTGGGTGGTTACAGAGGCCATTAGACAAGTGGAGGTAGACGTGTTTACCTCACACCAAGCCCCAAATTAACACCCTCACACCATCTTAGGAAAGCAGACCATCTGAAGGGCTTGAGAAGTTAAAAGTGGAAGCTGATGAGTCATCCATTTTCTCAAAGACCTAAACCCTGGGGAGAAGGTTCTCCCGGGAAGCTGTGCTTAAGTGAGGCGAGGATGGGGGCGGGGCATGTGGCTGCCTAGGAGGGGAAAAAGTTAAGGAGATGCTGAGACAGAACCAGGCTAAACGATCGTTCCATTTGTCAAGCATGTTCCTGGGCCAGGCGCCTCTTTTCCCACGCCTCAGTTTCCGCATTTGCGCAGTGGGGAGAAGAGGACTGACCTCACCAGCTCACAGTGCAGAAAAGCACAGGGTCATGGCAGGCACTTGGAACAGGGTGCTGATGTGATGTGCTGGTTCATTTCTGAGCCTGAGGCCTTCCTCTTCCACCTCATCCGCACCATTCCCAGCCAAGGGACAGGAAAAACAAAGAACAGAAGCACTCAGGCTTGTCTGGGAACAGGACATAGAGGTGCAGACAGGCTGCTTCTTTCCGTCCCTGCTCTTCTCACCGTTCACTTTGACTTTTGTCCTGACTTTTCTTCCACATCCACCCTCCTCCACTCTCAGGCGCAGCTCCAATGGCAGGGCAGCAGAGAAGCAGAGTGGAGCTTGACCACAGCCCAAGTGAAGGGGTCAGACGAGTACAGACCAAGTGTGTGCTGGTGTGTGGGAGTCGGTGGGGGCCCCCGGGGAGCAGAATGTGAGGGAAGAGCACCTTTGGTGAGAGCTGGGTTCACACACCAGAGCTGAGAACCGAGCCAGGTCACCTAATCTATGAAGTGCTTGTTGAAAGGCACAGATAACACTGATTCCCTTCCACTCATTCCTGACACATAGAGAAGCTGAAGTTGTGGGGGTGGGGGGCTTGTAATTTCTACCTACTAGCCAGGTTCTGTCCTTGAGGGCCCCACAAGCTCCCTAGATTCCTGGGTTCAAAGGTCAAGGGTACCTGGGAGTTAGTTGAACTGTGGGTGGAAGTGCCTCTTGTGGGGAAGGACTTTTCGGTCAGAAACAAGTATGCTCAGTGGGAGAAGGGTCAGAGGGGACTGGGGGTCCTGGCCTTTTGCATTCTGGGACATCACTGTCAACCTGGCACCTACATCCCTCCCCTGGCCCTGCCAGGGGCTCATACAGGGTCTTCTGCCTGGTGGGTATCAAACCTGGGAATGTTCTGGAAGCTGGCCTGGAGGGCAGACCTGGAGGGCAGGCCCGGGCAGGATCTCTAGAAGGCCCCGTCTGGCTCCTGCTGGGGAGTTCCCAACGGCCTCCAGAGGGGTGCAGGGGTGGAGAGAGGGCGGAGGGCAGCCCCAGGGACCGGAGTCAGGGACGGGTTGCTGCAGCGGCAGCTCCTCCGCTTCCTGTCCCCTCGCACCGCCCTCAGCTGCCCGCCCTCCTCTGCCTTGGCGCCTGGAGGCTGTTTTTCCATTCGCTGGTGAGAAAGTTCCATGCCACTCTTTCCTTCCCTCTTTTCTGGAGTTAAATTTGTCAGCAGATGCTTGCAGTTCATCTGTAGAAGCCTGGACTTAGGAAACGCGGGCCCCAGGCCCTGTTGCTTTCAAACATCCCTCCCCCTTCAGAAGCAAAGCAGAGGACCCTGGAAGCCACTGCAGGCCACCTGCTCTGGGGACCCAGAGCCTGACAAGCAACTCCCCTTGCTCACACTGCAGCCAGGAGACCAGGAGACCAAGGCCACCGGTGCCTGCTGCCCACCCCAGGTAAGGAGGGACCCTCCCTGGGGAGTGCCCGGTGTCAAAGGGGCTGACAGGATTGGTCCCAGGCAGCCCAGTGGGATTATCTGAGGAGGGAGCCACCGGCACAGGGCCCTCACTCAGGACAGGAAACCCCTTTCCTGCCCTACTCTAGAGGCCCACCTCCCATCCTTGGAGGAAGTCCCCCTTTCCACGCCCCTAGCATACTAATTTCAGAAGATAGCCAGGCCCATCCTCCACTCAGCACCTACTCTTGTCAGGCATTTCACCCAACATTAGATGGGTTTGGGAATGCAGAGCCCCCACAAGAAGCTAGTTAGGTGCCTAGCAATCAGGAAGGGAGAAAGGGGGTGATGGGGTTGCCATTTATCCCTAGCAACAGAGTGAAGTCCTTTCTCTGCGGAATTACTGGGGAGCCCAGGCAGGGCTCTGCTTGGGAGAGTCAGACTTTGGTCCTCCTCTTCCACATAGTCCTGTCTGGGCCCATTGGGCAGCCTTGCCAGAGGCAGCAACCAGGAGATGGGTGCAGAGGTGAAGCACAAAGAGCCAGCACAGATTTCCCCACCTCTGCTCATGGCCCTCAACACTTCTGCCTTCCTCTGGCCTGAGTATTTTTGTTTTTCATTCTCTGACGGAGGACACTGGGACCACACCCTGCCTGTTTCTCTGGGTGTGTGGGTAGAGCCTGAGAAGGGAGTTGGGGCCAAACTTCCACACACCCGGAGCCCTGATTCCGGGAAGGGGTTGGTGGATACATGGAGCTAGGTCTGCTGCGGTTGGCAGGCCTGGCAGTTCCCAGGCCTGGGCTTCCTGGAACCGACCTGGATAGGGAAGGGATCAGGACAGCAAGGTCAGTAGGAAGCTTTGAACAGGGAACTTTTCTTGAACTTTGTCTACTTCCCAAGTTTTTATGGTCAAAAGTCTTGCCCAGGAGCCTCCAGATTTTTTTTAAATTTTTTATTTATTTCTGTATGTGTATGAATGTACTGTCTGCATGCAAGTGTGTGCACCCATGTTGTGCAATGCTGCGGAGGTCAGAAGAGGGTGTCGGATTCCCCTGGAACTGGAGTTCTCCTGGAATTGGAGTTACAGACGGTTCTCGGCTGCAGCGTGGGTGCTGGGGATCGAACCTGGGTCCTCTGCAAGAGCGGTCGGCGCTCTTAACCACTAGGCCATCTCTCCAGCCCCTGAGCCTCCAGATTTTTATGGCCTGTGTGTGGCCCAGCATATTCTGATCCTTGCCACTAGGAGAAGCATTTTCAACCAGCAGAGCTCATGGGGTCAGAGTTTCAGATGCTGGACAATTGTAGGCATCTTTACTGTCCCTCCAACATTCTTAGGAAGAGAGCAGGGACCATTATGGCCTACCCTCTTCACAGGTGAGGACAGAGGTCTAGAGAAAAGACATGAAGTATGTTGAGAGCCTGAGGTCTCCAAAATGAAAAGGTCTTATGCCGTGTCTTGCTACGTCATCTTAAACTGATCCAGAGTCCCTTGCTCCCCACTGCCCTCCTCCCCAGGCTTCAATGTGTTCTTTATTGACCATGACAGCCCCGGAGCTCTGATACCCATCCCAGACTCTCAGCACATTAGTACCATCTGGAGTCCCAGAGAGAAAACATCCCATATCCCGTAACACCACAGGGGCCATTCCTAATTCACCAGGAGAGAAGTGGGTGGGGACAAAAAGACTTCAACATTCAAAGCAGACAGGATCACCTTCAATCTGAGCTCTTCCATTTATATACAGCCCTAGCCTGGAGCTCACCCTTAAGAAGCTTCATCCTTCTCTGTGCTTCTGAGGACTATAAGACCAGGGATAGAGTATAAAGGCTTATGGGGATGGGCAAGTAGCAATGGAGAGCGCCTAGCACCTGGCAGAACTTAGCCGCCACCATTTCCATGCAGGCCGTGAGCACCCTTCCTTCCCTGACCACAGCAGCATCCCCTAAGCCCCTGCATTCTGAGGCAAGCATCTATCAGTCATCTATGTTTCCAGGAAGCACCAGTTTGGCCACTATAGGTGATAAAATGGCACCATCATGCCCTGCCGTCGGATAGCCTGCTTGCACTACTTCCTAGTCCCACTGGATGCCATCAATCCTGTCCTCTTCTGCCTCTTCTAAAGTATTCCATCCCTAGCCCACCTCTCACCATGGCAGCCTTGATTGCAGAGAACTTCCGTTTCCTGTCTCTCTTCTTCAAGAGCAAGGATGTGATGATTTTCAATGGGCTGGTGGCACTGGGCACAGTGGGCAGTCAGGAGCTGTTCTCTGTGGTGGCCTTCCACTGCCCCTGCTCGCCTGCCCGGAACTACCTGTACGGGCTGACAGCCATTGGAGTACCAGCCCTGGCGCTCTTCCTCGTTGGCGTAATCCTCAACAACCACACCTGGAACCTGGTTGCTGAATGCCAGTATCGGAGGGCCAAGAACTGTTCAGCCGCCCCCAACTTCCTTCTCCTAAGCTCCATCCTGGGCCGTGCAGCCGTGGCCCCCGTCACCTGGTCTGTCATCTCCCTGCTAAGAGGGGAGGCCTATGTCTGTGCTCTCAGCGAGTTTGTGGATCCCTCCTCACTCACGGATGAAGAAGAGAGCTTCCCTGCAGCGCATGCCACCGAGATCCTGGCCAGATTTCCCTGTGGAGAGGGCCCTGCCAACCTGTCAGGTTTCCGAGAGGAGGTCAGCCGTAGGCTCAAGTACGAGTCCCAGGTAAGGAGCTGTAGGAGGGGAGCCTTCTTCCTTCCCTGTCCAGGTCACAGCTGGTGGGGTGGTGCCGTGAAAAGAGCAGCAACTCCTCCCAGGGAAACACTAGGTTCACATCAGAGCTGGGTAATCTGTGGCCTAGTGTTCTGGGAGGCAAGGGTCAATTTGCCACAATAAGAGTCTGTTTTGCTTTTGAGTCCTAGGGATTGAACCCAAGCCCTCATGAACACCAGGCATGTGCTCTGCCTCTATGCACCACTTCCAGCCCCAAGAGAGTTTTAAGCATCAAAGGAACATTTCTGGCTCAGGCTGAACCTTGATTCCAGTCATGTAGAGACATTTAAAAAAAAAAAATTATTTATTTTTATGTGTATTGCCTGCATGTGTGTAAGTACACAGGCTGAACCTTGATTCCAGTCATGTAGAGATACTTTTTTTAAAAAAGTATTTTATTGGGGCTGGAGAGATGGCCTAGCGGCTGAGAGCGCTGACCGCTCTTACAGAGGACCCGGGTTCGATCCCCAGCACCCACATGGCGGCTGAGAACTGTCTGAAACTCCAACTCCAGGAGAACTCCAGTTCCAGGGGAATCCGACACCCTCTTCTGACCTCCGCGGCATTGCACGACACGGGTGCACAAACCTACATGCAGACAGTACACTCATACACATACAAAAATAAATAAAATTAAAAAAATAAATAAATAAAATAAAAATAAAAAAGTATTTTATTTATTTTGAGTGTATTGCCTGCATGTGTCTAAGTATACTCGTGATATGCAGTGCATTCAGAGGTCAGAAAAGGGCATTAGATCACCTGGAACTGGAGTATGGACAGTTGTTATCCCACCGTGTGGGTGCTGGGAGTTGAACACAGATGCTCTGCAACAGCAGCCAGTGCTCCTAACTGTTGAGCCATCTCTCCAGCCCTGAGACCCTTTCTTTACCCTAGCCTGACATAGGCCCCTGCAAGTCACCTCAGAAGCATCTGCTGTGGGCCATGAGTTGATAGTGGAATAGGGTTGACTCCAGGGACAAACACATTCTTGTCTCAGAAATGAGTCACCCTGACTTTTGGGGCAGGCCAGCATGTTGAGTCAGGAAGAGGCTACTGCTGTTGGGCCTAGCGGCAGTCTTCTCTGCATCCTGCGTGAATGGCAGAAGCAGCAATCAGAACTAAAGTGCAAACTCAGAGCAGAGGATGAGGGAAGCAAGCTTCAAGAAGAAGCACAAGCTTCTCTAAAAGGCCACAGTGGTGCAGCTTGCCTGTAACCTTAGTCCTTGGGAGGTAGAGGGTCTAGAGTTCAGGGTCACTTTTGGCTAGAGTAAATTAAAGGCCAACTTTAATATGTGAAAACTTATTTCAAAAAAACAGGGGGGTGGGGGCTGGAGAGATGGCTCAGTGGTTAAGAGCAGCAACTGCTCTTGCAAGGACCCAAATTCAGTCCCTTCAAGCTCATTAGGTGGTTCGAAACTGCCTATAATTCCAGCTCCAGGGGATCTGATGTCCACTTCTGGACTCTGCAGGCACCTGCACTCATGCACATAATCACACAGACACATAATCAAAAATAGATCTTTAAATTAAACAGAAAAAAAGGGGTAAGGAGGCTGAGGATGTAGCTCAGTTGGTAGTGCTTGCCTAGCAGGGATGAGGTCCTGGGTCTGATCCCCACCACATAAACCAGGTATGATGGAGTATGCCTGTAATCCTGGCACTTAAGAGGTGAAGATAGGATCAGAGGCTCACGAGCATCCTCAGCTACGCAGTTGAAGGTCAACTTGGGTTACATGAGAACCTGTCTGGAGGCGGCAAGGAAGAAAGCTTAGTACATGGAAAAAACAGAGCTAATGTCACCATCAGAGATGCAAAAATGGTGGAGAGAAAAAGCACGAGACAGGTGATCTGAAAGCAGGCATACAGTGGTGTAGGGAAGGGGGCTATGAGGTATTCAGGCCTCTGAAGCCCCCAGAGGTGGCCTCTGGGCTGAGCCTGGCAGCCTAAGCTGGGTTGTTTTTTTATGGATGGGGTCCTCACACATGCTAAACGTGTTCTGTCACTGAGCTCACTTCCAGTTCCGGAGCTGGGTTTGGACGGGGTCAACGAGGGGTACCTTAGGAGTTAAATAAAAAAGGCAGGAGACTCAAGCATGCTAAAGGGACTAAGAAAAGAGGAAGTAGGCTGGACCCGCAGAGCAGAGCAGAATCAGTTTCTTTCTTGGCTGTTCCCAGGGTGGGGAGGGCCCTAGCAACTCTCAGGCCTCTCCCTAAGCCCTGCTTGTTCTCTGGCCAGCTCTTTGGGTGGCTGCTCATTGGCGTGGTGGCCATCCTGGTGTTCCTGACCAAGTGCCTCAAGCACTACTGCTCACCACTCAGCTACCGGCAGGAAGCCTACTGGGCACAGTACCGTACCAACGAGGACCAGCTGTTCCAGCGCACTGCAGAGGTGCACTCGAGGGTGTTGGCCGCCAACAACGTACGCCGCTTCTTTGGCTTTGTGGCTCTCAACAAAGATGACGAGGAGCTGGTCGCCAAGTTCCCGGTAGAAGGCACACAGCCTCGGCCACAGTGGAATGCTATCACTGGGGTCTACTTGTACCGTGAGAATCAGGGCCTCCCACTCTACAGCCGCCTGCACAAATGGGCACAGGGACTGACAGGCAATGGCACAGCTCCAGATGGTGTAGAGATGGCACTGCTCCCCTCCTAAGGGCCTGCTTCCTTCGCTCTCTGCAAATGGCATTACTTAGTCCCCAACAAATCCCATGGCCTACTCACATGAATATCAAATGGAGATTTTTCTGTTAACTACAGCATCATGGATACTGATAGTACCTAGTAGACAACACGGTCAGCACTGAGGAAAGGGAAATCCCCAGACCTACAGAAATTTTCTCCTGTGACCACCAGCCCACTCAGTTCACAGCTATGGAGAAAAGACTTCCCCCGAAGATGGCTCTTAATTACCTATGGCATGGATACTCTTTGGTGGGCCTTCAAGCTAAGCCTCAGCCAGCACAGCCCAGTGGCAGTGAGACTCACTAATGGGCTCTTTGTTCTCTCATTGTTGTATGGTACACCTGCAGTTAATTTGTGTCTAATTGCATGGGAACGTCTAGCTCTTCCGGGTCCTGCTGGGAAGCTGCCTCCATGGTTACCTCTGGCCTAATTTTACATATTTAAACTTTTTGATAAAGCTTTTGTTACTATAATGGACTAGACTGGTATTTGTGCAATTGAATGGGCAAGGTCATACATACAGTCCTTGCCTTGTGAGAGGAGAGGGGACAGGGCTAAAATGGACCACAAAAGTGGCAGTGGTGTAAGCAGCGCCAGATGTCCTCCTGAGGCTGAGACTGCTTGGCAGTTTGACTCAGTTGACTAATTTGATTTGGTCAGAGGGAAACTGGCCACTTGCAGGGAGAAGTTCAGTTGAAACTTCACATAACAAGATCCTACCTGTAGAGGACAGAGCTAGCCCTTGCAATCCAGTGCTAAACTCTAAGCAGCAGCCAGCTAGCTACACCGTCTCTAAAACCCCATTCCCTGTGGTGCTTCCTAGTATCTGACTCATTCATTTCCCATGGAAAACGCTGAGGATACTTAAGGCTCTACCAGAGAAAACTCAATGCCCTTAGGCCCAAGCAAACAAAAATGCTTCAACTAGTGGGTCTGTGCTAGCCTCCTAGAAGTCTGGGATACTAGGTTTGGGGAGGTGAGGCCACTGAGCCCCGGTGAGCCTGTGCTGAGGCCTTATCAGTTTAAGCCGACACTTCGGCTGTCCTCAGGTAGTCTGGTTTCCCATTTCTCCTTTTGGACTCTCGCCTCTATCCTCCCTTCTTATCTTCCCTGCCTTCAAACAAACACAGTAGAAGGTAGCAGCTCAGCTAAGACCAATGCCTGGACCCCCAGATCACAGGGGAGGGTGTCCCTGGGCCCTACCAACCTCTTAGGTGGACTGAGAGCCTGCCAGGGACAAACTGGGATCCTGACCATGAAATCCACTGCCGTTTGCTATTGGGCTCTTAAACTGCAGGAACTCCCCTGAGGGAGGAACACTTGGTTTTTCTGGAAGCCCAGGAACCTGCTGCCTGAAAACACTGGGCTACCTCAGGAAAGGAAAGATGATGTAGTCTAACATGAAACAAGCAAAGAGGTCTTAAACCTCAAAGCTGGGGATGAAGCTCAGCGGGAGAACATTCGGAAGAGCCCCTGGTTCAGCCTCTAATACTTTAAAATAACAAAATAACAAAACCAAAGGAGTTGGCTTGGTGGCACACCTCTTTAATCCCACCATTTGGGAGGCAGAGGGAGGTGGCACTCTGGGAGGTCCACACCAGCCAGGTGTAGAGATAGTGAGATCCTATCTCAAAGAATTAAAAAAATAAATTTAAGAAGGGGAAAAAATCTCTTCAATTCTTTTTCATCCTGACAGGATTGCCCCAAGCATGCTGCAGAAAAAGCAGCATTTAAACGGTCCTCAGGCAACAACTCTGTAAGTGTCCGGGTGCATGCTGGAGCCAGTGGCCACTAGTCCTCTAGCACTGAGCTCTTGGCCTCCACATACTCCAGGGCCTTCGCCTTGACTGCCTGCACGTCCTGCTCAGTGCCATGTTGCTTCTCATAGTCTAGGTAGCGCTTGAAGAAGAACTTCATTCTCTTAGGGGCCAGGGTCAGATGAATGACCCGCTCAAAGATGTCCCTGTGAGGAAGAACAAAGGAGTGATTGCTTTGGGGTCCGTGCCACATGACTCCTGGCGAGAGCTCCCCAACTTGCTCTCAGGCACTGTGAGCATCCAGCACCCATTTCAATCTTTCTTTTACTTATCAATATGAACGGCTGTGAAGCCCTGGGGACAGCACCCTCATTTTCCAAATGAGCAGACACTGAGAGATATAAGACTTAACCTGCTTACAGTCACATGGTAAAAGAGGATAAAACTCCTGGGATGGGGACACACAATGACAGAGGCCAAACTCAAACCCACAGAAGGTTGTAATTGGGGCCCTTGTTCTCTCTGGACCTCAGCTCTATCTACCTACTTCCAAACCCTCTGCCCTGTGAGGATTGTGGGGGACAGAAGTATAAGGTCCTACAAATGAAGGTTCTGCCAATGAGTGGCAAGCACAGCATAAACCATGGGGGACCCGAAGTCCCCTGGCTCCCAGGCCAACTCCCACCAAAGGGTTCAGACACAGACCAGGAGCTGGAAAAGTGAATGCAAGTGGACCTGGGGAGTCACAGCAAAGTTGTTTTTTTTTTTCTGTTTTTTTTTGGTCTTTTCAAGACAGGGTCTCCCTGTAGCCCCAGCTGTCCTGGAACTCACTCTGTAGACCAGGCTGGCCTTGAACTCACAAAGATCCGCCTGCCTCTGCCTCCCGAGTGCTAGGATTAAAGGCGTGCACCACCACGCTCGGTGCAAAGTTGTTTTTCTAAATCAAGCAAGATACCTGGGAGCTGCCATGGGGCAGAAGCCAAGGCCTCTACCTGCCCACACTACCAGGAGTCAGCCTTGGTCTGTCTTCCCCTCTCACCTGACTTCCTTCTGGCTGCCATGCTTGATGGTCATGTCAATGTAGACCGACCAGACGTCTGTGCGCTTGGGGTAGGTGCTCAGCATGTTCTCAAACATGGCTTTGGCCCGTTCTGCATCCCCCAGCTGGAACTCCAGCTGGGCAAACTTGGCAATCACATCCACATCTGTAGGGAAAGGACAGAGCAGAGAGAAGCTAAGCCTAAGTGCTCCTCACCAGAGCACAATGTGCTGCAGGGACAGGGGAGGCCTAAGGGCTCTTGGATTGAGATCAAGGGCACAAGAGGACAAACTCAAAAAGGACAATGGGTGGGTTTAGATGAAGCACACACATGAACCCTGGAGATACCCCTTATTGGGGCCTAGAGGCAATAGATCAGTGCTAATTACTTAAAAAAATACTACTTATCATTTTTATTTTATGTGTATGAGTGTATTGCCTTCAAGAATGTAAAATGCACCCATGTCATGCAATGCCCACAAAGGTCAGAAGAGGGCTTTGGAACTCCTGCAACTGGAGTTACAGACCGTTGTTAGCTGCCATGTAGATGCTGGGAATTGAACCTGGGTCCTCTGCAAAACAGCCAGTGATCTTAACCACTGAGCCACCTCTCCAGCCCCAATGTGAATTGCTTTTTGCTTCTTCATCAGCTCTTGATAGCAACGTACCACTGTACGTTGAGTGTGTGATCAATAGAACCCTCTACAGGGCTTTCCCGACTCTGAAGCGACTACACCCCTGGACAAGAGGACACCAATCCCTATTCCCAGGTAGCAGAGTACCGAGTGTACTAAGAACTGGGGGAGAGCACTCACGCTCCTTGGTAGGCAGGCATTCCAGGGCTCGCTGCAGCACTCTGTGACTGCCCCCAGCCTGGCTCCTCCCCAAAACAAAGGCACCATATTTGATCCAGACGGCTTTCTCCTGTCGGAAACGCTTCAGCATCCGGTTATACAGCTCACCAGCTTCCTGTGGGAAAGGAAAGTGTGGCACCTGAGTGACAACAAAGGCTGGCTGTGGTGTTCATGAGAAGCCACAATGAGGCTGCTAGTGCCCAGTTCCTAATTCTAGAGGACTGGGAGAGAGGATCTTCAGAACAGGAGAGCACGACGTAGCGGCACAGTGGTAGAGTTTCCCTAGTAAGCCTGCCAGGTAAGGAGTGGAAGACACACGAGGCCTGAATGTCACCCTGTTTCTAATGCTTGTCAGCGGCCTGAGGCACACGTGACACCAGGGTCCACTGTCTGCTGCTTCCCTCATCTGCACCTGACTTTCCCAAAATGGAGGAAAGGAGAAATGACTTATTTCTTTGGAGGATGAAAAAGTTAGGGCCTAGAAATCAAGTAGTGAGCCTGAAGGCTCTGGGCAACTGAGTACTAGGCCCAGTATCCTACCTTGAACTTCTCAGACTTGGTGTAGATGTCAGCCAGGTGCAGGAAAACCTTGAGAGGCTCGTTGTACTGCACAGCCCGCTCGAAGACCTTAGTCAGAGACTCCTGAGAGCCGTACATGTTTTCCAGGTTTAGCAGTGCCACCCAAACATTCAGCTTTTCCTGCTCTTCTCTGGAAGGCAAACAGGCAGCACCTGAGTTCCATCAGCTAAGCTCAGTGAGCCCCGCTCCCATCTAGGATGTTTGTGAACTACTTCCTTCCAGGCACTGACCATGTCCTCAGGTCTCCTAAGGGCAGGTACCATGGGGTCCTGTCCCCAGTGCACCTCAGTCTGGGGAACCCTACCTCACTGCCAGGTCTGAGGCTGCCCTGATTTCTCATTCTCTTCCTGGGAAACAAGCCTCCAGATTATAGACTAGCCTGACCCTCCGGCTAGAACAGACTCCTGGGTCTGATTCTCTTCCCAAACAATGGGGATGAAACAAAGGGCTGTCACCCCTCTACCTGGACTACGGAAAGCTACCTGGAAATGGCTACCTTTGGGGCTTTTTCCAAGTACATGGTAAGTTCTCCCTGTTCTACTTGTCCTGAGAACCTCACTGACTATATAGAGAGACTAGTAAATGTCACCATAAAATATAAACGAGCAGATTTCTTTCACACATAGCTACACTTACTAGAATGAGCCAGAGAGCCCATGGGCCGCTGTGTAGCTGCCCAAACTGCCATCAGCCTGCCCAGGAAGAAATGACTCATGATGGTAAACTCTTAAAGCCCAAGCAGGGGACAATGCAGTGCTCCTGGTCTAAAGGCCCCTCCTGATAGTGGAGAATCCAAACCAAGCAAGACCTGAATGAGATGGTCTTCAGGGCCCTCTCAGCCACAGCCCGGGCCTTCTCAATCTCAGTGGCCTGCAGGTGGAAAGCCATGTACTGCAGCCACAGGATGGAGCTATTGGGGGAGTTCAGCACCAGCCGGTCAAAGTCATCCGCCGACTCTGGCTGTCGCCCAGGGTCCATGAGTGCTTCCTCAATGCGGGACAGCTCTTTCTCTGCTTTCTGCTTCTCCAATTCCCTTTCCTTCTTGCTTTTCTTTTTCTGTTATGGAAGGAGGAAAAATGAGTCATCAGTTCCTTGAATCCCTAGGAAGATATGAGGTGGAAGCCATGGGTTTATAGGTCAGTCCACAAAGCCTACCCTGGAAGAGACACCTAAGCTAGAGCAGGGCACAGGAGTTGGGGACCAAGGAGTCTCTGAAAGAATGAGGCCTTGGCAAATACAGTACTGTGGCTCGGTGTTGCTTCTCATCCTCCTCGCTGTCTGAGCTCTCTCCTCGAGGTGGCAAGGCTGGAGTCAGAGTGTCAAGCCCCATGTCCCAAACGAAGCCAGAAGAGAGCTGTAGCCGGGGAACCTCTGTGGGCTTCATCTGCTTCCCCTGCAGGATCACAGAACATGGAGGAAACACAGTGAAGACCCCGCCCGCCCCACTAGGCTCAGCCGCTCAGGAAACTACCGCATTGACCCGAAGTGTTTTTTGTAAATCAATTACTTATGAAAACACCAAATATGCTTAAATGTGCACATATGAAACAGTAGATCTGGAACAAAAGTATGGAGGGTGGCAGGGGTTTCAGCACCCAAAGCCCAGGAAGCCCTGTGCATGGCTGAGACGGCCACACTGTTCACCCCAGTCCAACACCACTATTTCCACTTGTGAGGGCATGTGCAGGCTCAGACAGGCTGCACCTCCTCCTCCTCGTCCCCACCTGTAGGAGGCTCCCCTCCCCTCTTCATTCAGTGGTAGCCCTCACCTTGGGCAGCACCTTCGGCTCCTCCATCTCCTCTTCTCCTTCCCTGTAGTACACTTCCACACCACTGTCGTCCTCCTCTGATGCGCCAGCCTTCTTTGGCTTCTTGTTAACTCTTTCCTGCAATGGTGATGGGAAGAGGATGGGGCCCAGGAGTCTCCTGCTGCTCTGGGAGAAAGCTGGGCGGCTACACTGCTGGAGACAGTCTCTCCCTGTTCACAGACCTGTTCACTGCCAGACTCCTGGCGCTCCCGCTTGCCCAGCCTCTCCCCTTGCGGCTTCTGAGGTTCTTTCTTCTCCTGGATGGACAGCTGTAGCTCCTCCTTTCCCTTCTGCTCCTTCTCTTTCCTTTTCTGATTCTTTTTCTTCCCTTTTAGGCCTTTCTCCTTGGTCTCTGGTCTCTTTTCCTCTTGTTTCAGAAGGGGGAGTTCTGGGGAGGAAGAAAACACGTCCGGCTTCCCAGTGTCTCGGGGGAGGAACGACAGCTCTAGCAAGTTCTTTTGGTGGTTCACACTAATGCAGGGAGAGAATGAGGGTGGGAACTAAGGATGGCGAGAAGGCGCACGGGGCACTGCAGGCAGCCCGGGCTTGCTTTCCTTATCAGTCCTGAGAACCTCACTGAGGCCTGGGGCCTGCCCACCTATTTGGGAGCTCCTCAGAATTCTCAGGGAGGACCTGACACATTTGATATGTTTAGTGGAAAAATTCAGGGAGGGGCACCCCCAACAAAAGGAGCCATGTCTATTCAAAGGCTGAGGCTGGAGCTGAGGTCAAAGGCTCCCAACAAAGGCTTTTTACTTGCCTGAGCACTGAATGCACCACTACCCACATCTTTAGGTTCTGAGTTTACCTAGAAATCTCTTCCCAGGGATCCTAGAAAAAGGGGCTTGATTGCCATCAAAGACAGAGGGACAGAGAGAGCAGAGGAGAGAGGGTACCCACCTGAGGATCTTGGTGGTGATCAGCTTACCCTCAGGCAGGTATTTGTTAAAAAGCTCTTTCTTGGGTGGGCTGCACTGTGAGACATGTGAGTACTGGGCTAAACCCACAACAGAAGGCCCAAGGCTGAAAGGAGACAGACAAGAGTCCTGTGGTTATAAATATGGCAGAATCCCAGTCACATCTAATGTCTCCACTTTTACAGAGCCTCAAGTTGTGACAGGATTTATGAGACATCAGTCCATGGTATCCAGGATAAATTTGGCTTTATAAACTAGAAAAAATTACTATGTAAAATGAAGATATGACTGGGGGTTTTGTTTGAGGTACTAGGAATCCAACCCAGGGCCTCAATCAGACAAGTTAGGCAAGGCTCTTATCACTGAGCTAAATCTTCATGTTATCTTTTATCCACCTAAACATCACAATGTCTAAATTACAAGCTGCTGCAGGAGGAAATATAATTTCAGGGAAACATTTGAAACCAAAATGCCATATTCTTTTTTTCCAAAACAATAAATAATGTAAATCTTTATTTTTTTATGTGTATTGCCTGCATGTGTGCAAGTGCACCTGTGTTGTGCAGTGCCTGTGGAATCAGAGGAAGGAAGGCATCGGATTCCCCTGGAACTGGAGTTATGGACTGTGTTAGCTGCCATGTGGGTCCTGGGAATCAAATCCAGGTCCTCTGCAAGAGCAGCTGGCACTCTTTAACTACTGACCCAGCTCTCCAGCCTAATAATTTAAATATTTTAAACAAAGTATTTTAAAACTTGGAATTTTAAAAACTGCTTAAGAGCACATAAGCTTTCCTCTACATTGCTATCAAAGCTGACAGGGGCCGCAGTAGGCCTGAGGCCAGAAGGCAATCCAGGGAAGATACTGGGTCTTCGGATCCAGGCCCCAGGCCCTAGTGCCCCACACTACTCACCCCACGAGCACACCATTTGGCTGGACAGACTTCACGTAGCCCCTCAGGAGCTGCCCTTCCTTAACGTCCTGGATAGAGTTAACCTCTGGATCTCCTATTTTACTTTTTGTCTCTGGGTTTGTCCTAAAGAAATAAAAGGGTTACATATACACACCTTTAACCTCACTGCTACTCTCCCTCCAGCACATCTACAGTAATCATATTCTGCATCTACGACTCTGCCTTTGCATCTGGAAGCAGACGTAAACTCCAGAGCACAGCCTGCTCAGTCATGTAGCCTTGCCAGGCCAGGGCCATATGTGTCTGAAAGCTATCTCTATACAAAAACAAGCCTGAGAGTGCCCAAGTTAATCTGATCTTAGCGACACCTGTTTTTAACCGTAGAGTAAGTGGGATGCCCGCCAACCCTTTCCACGTACTCACTTGCCTACCATGAAACCCTGAGAACAGATTATTTTCCTCAATAGCACTACCATCTCTCTACCTTAGACACCCATATTTAGGTATGTGAACTATTCCCTGGAGGACATGAGTCTGAGTAGACAGGCTCTTCTGGCAACCTAAATGTTCTCAGCTTTTTTGGATATGAGGTTTAAAATTTGGATGGGTAGAGAGGGTAGGAAACCCCAAATTCTATGACAGCTGCATGGAGCCTCCCTTAAGTCTTCTGAGTGGGTCCTCCTCCCTTTTTATCCCAATACTAAAGCTTACCTGGATGATCGCAGTGATAAAACCAACATAGAGTCTGCTGTGGACAGGATATAACATCTGGAATGAGAGCAAAAGAGGAGGATGCACTCAACTGTCAGTGTCTCCGGAGACTGCAAAGTGCCTGGGCTTCCTCTCCACTGGATGCCAATCCAGCAAAAGTGAGGAGGCATAAGACCTGTCTCTCTAGTCTGTTACAAACCTGATGAGGGACTCTGGACAAGTCACGTCATTTCTCTGGACTGAAGTTTTCAATTATGTCATGTAAGAACACCACTACCTTCTTTCTTTCCCAAGAGAAAAAAGCTCTCTGGCTGGCTCACTAAGCATAAGGTATGCAGATAGTCTAGGCTTAGGACAACTTGACTCAAGACTCTTCCACTTTATAACAGAGCATTTGTGAACAGTGCATTTCCAGCTTCTGACATCTTCAAATGATAAGTTTATTAGGACATAGTTCACCAGAAGTTGAGAAAAATTTGTACTTAAGAGATGAGACCAGTCCCACATTAATTCTTGGGTGATCTCTGTAGAGACAGACAAACCACAGAAAAATACAATCCAGGGGAGCTGGGCAGATGGCTCAGTGGTCAAGAACACTAGCTGCTCTTGCAGAAAACCCAGGTTCAGTTCCCAGCATCTGCATGGCAGCCAACAACCATCCAGTTCCAGGGGAGCTGATGTCCTCTCTGACCTCCACCGGGCACTACACACACAGGTGCACTTACATACAGGCAAGAAAACATTCATACACAGAAAATAAATCGTACCCAAAAAATGAAAGCTATAAAACAACAACAACAACAACAACAACAACAACAACAACACTACCACCAAGGGATAACTGAGTGAAGACAACAAACAACAGACCAGCAGCTCTCAGCAGGGGAGGCTTTGAAGAGGGAAAGCACTGTTGACTCTGTTGCTGGGTTTCCAAAGTAATGCAGCTAAAATTATAATTTACACCCCTAAATCACTAAGCATTAGAGGTAGAAACAACCTCAGCAACAATACAATCCAAATTTTTTCCCAGGACAGATGCCTGCTTTTCTTAACAAGCAATGGAGCCCCCAGAGCTAGAAGAGGCCTCCAAACCACCTGGAGGGAAGTAAGTTCTTACCCACATCTGACAGATGAAGGGAATTATAATTGCACGCTACTTGCAGATCTGGCTGTCATAAAAAGTACTCAAAATGATTATGTTGCTAAAAACCACACCCTCATTTTATAAGCTTCAAGAACAAACCAGAGATAATTCTAGATGTCTCCAGGACTCATCTAGGACTCTTTTCTTCCAGGCTCTGGATATTTGGGGGCTATTTACAATTGATAGAAGATAGTTGGCAATTCAGGCAGGTGCCAGTGGCTGGGACACTTGAGATGGGAGAGAGTGATGACTATTTTTAGAGTCTCTGAGTCTCAAATGTATGTGCTCTACCACCAGCCAACTTTATTTTAATGAGCCAAAGTCTGACTCTTCAAGGAAACTTTACTAGAGCTACAAAGAGACTTAAAACTCTATGAGAGGAGATACTGGAAAGATGGCTCAGTGGTTAAGAACACTGGCTGCTCTTGTAGCAGGTTCTGCCCAGGTTCACTTCACTTCCCAGCACCACACGGAGGTTCACTACTGTCTGCGTCTCTAGTTCCAGGAGATCTGACACCCTCTTCTGGCCTCTGCAGGCAGCAGTCATGCACTGGGTGTACATACATACAGTCAACACTCAAATAAGATAAATCAATCATCATTTTTGGCCTGGAATTTGCTATGTAGACCAGGCTAGCCTGGATCTGATAGAGAGCTGTCTGCTTCTACATCTCGAGTGCTGGGATTAAAGGTGTATACCACCATGCCCAGCTGGCACATGCTTTTAATCTCAGCACTCAGGAGGCAGAGGCAGGTGGATCTTTCTAAGTCAGAGGCCAGCCTGGTCTGTATGTCAAGTGCTAGGCCATCCATGACTATATAATGAAACCCTGTCACAAACAAACAAACAAACAAACAAACAAACAAAACTCTGAAAAGGGCTGGCAAGCTGACTCAGCAGTTAAGAGCACTGGCTGCTCTTGCAGAGGATTTGATTCCTAGCACCCACATGGCAGCTAATAATCATCTGCAACTCCAACTCCAGGAGATCTGACCCCTCCTCTGTCTCCACACACATAGGTGCACTTACATTCAGGTAAAACACTCATACACAGAAAATGAAACTGAATAAATAACAAACAAGAATCCACTGTGAGCCGGGCGTGGTGGCGCACGCCTTTAATCCTAGCACTTGGGAGGCAGAGGCAGGCGGATCTTTGTGAATTCAAGGCCAGCCTGGTCTACAGAGTGAGTTCCAGGACAGCTGGGGCTACAGGGAGACCCTGTCTCAAAAAGAAAAAAAAAAAAAAAAAGAATCCACTGTGATAAGAAACATGTCATTTTCAAAGTAATTTTTTTTTCCTTTTCAACTTGTTATCAATAGTTCTGGATGTTAGGTATTTTTTCCTATGGAGTCAAAAGGGACCTAAGTATATGACAAGGAAAATAGGAGACAGAAATCAGGCAGTGGCAGTCTTGCTATTTTATCTGTATATGAATTTTTTAAATATAAATCTAGGGATGTAAAGCATTTATAGAAGTCAAACTGGGGGCTGGAGAGATGGCCTAGCGGTTAAGAGTGCCAACTGCTCTTGCAGAGGACCGGGGTTTGATACCCAGCACCCACATGGCAGCTGAGAACCGTCTTTAACTCCAGTTCCAGGGGAATCCGATGCCCTCTTCTGACCTCCGAAGCACTGCACAACACAGGTGCACAAACCTACATGCAGACAGTATATTCGTACACATAAATAAATGAATAAATAAAAAAAATTTAAAAAAAGTCAAAGTGATAAAAAAGTGTTTCAGTAGTTAAACTGGACAGAAAATTATTAGTAAACACCTGTTAAATTTTTCTGGGGGGAAAAAAACTAAAATGACCCCACACACACATGTACACTGCTACTACAATGAAACACCCCCCCAATAAAAACAAACAAACAAACAAACACCCCACCAATTTCATAAGCAGGTGAATGAGGAAGAAACCAAGGCTTACCTGACAACCTTCTGGGGAACAAAATCCTCCAGGGGTGTCTCAGAGTAGGAGTCACTGACATGAAATATACCGACTGTCCCTATCTTCCCAAAGGGGAA
This sequence comes from Rhizomys pruinosus, assembly GCA_009823505.1. Taxonomy (NCBI): domain Eukaryota; kingdom Metazoa; phylum Chordata; class Mammalia; order Rodentia; family Spalacidae; genus Rhizomys; species Rhizomys pruinosus. The sequence goes on from VZQC01015430.1 coordinate 494,822, forward strand.
AGACACAGTCAGCCCCTCATTAGGTATCACCTTCATCACTCGGCCCATGGCCACGTCCCCCGGCTCAAGCTTGTGAGGACCTGGTGGGAAAAAGAAATGATATAGAAAAGCAGCTGAAGTCTGTCCTATCGCAGCCTGTGCTGGAGGCCACCCACACTTGGAACATCCAGGTTAATAGACCAGAATCACCTGAAGACCCAGCTTATCAACACCCTGTAGCCAAAACCCTAGAGCCATGTGGTGTTCTGCCTTTCTAAGGGACCTGAGAAAACTAAATACAATAAAGTAAGCCCAGAGAGTAGTGGAGACGCACAGGCCTAGAAAAACAAAACAAATAAACAAACAAACAAACAAACAAAAAACCCCACTTCCAAAATGTCTGATACAATACTTTGTCACACTGAAGAACCCTTCTCAGCACTTCTTGTAGCCCCTTCCTTCCCTGCTGTCCAGGCACTCACTCATTCCATACCTATGAGTGAGAGACACAAGAAAGCCTTGCAGGAATCTGGGCCGACCACCGTGGCCCTCAAGGCCTGTCCAATCTGGAAGTTCTTATCTGGGTGCTTCAGAACCTGAAAGAATTAAAAAAAATTTCTCTGATGGTTTCTCACCTATCCAAAAACATAACACTCAAGTCTCTGTACAAACTACCCCCCAAATCAAATCTTAAGTGCATGGCTCCTTGTACCCAATGGGAATGAACACAGTTGAGCTTACTGAGCCTGAGTCTTTCTCTAAGGATTATATGGAAACTGACCTTGAAGCTGAGAGAAGTGAGCAATAAGGGAATTCTCCCTCGGATGTCTGGTGCAATGTCCACTTCAAGCCATTTCTTCACTACATTGTACTAGGGTAAAAACAGGAGAAAAAGATAAGGGAGATATAAGCATCTATTTTCCACCCCACCACTAAAATGTACTCTGGCACATCACCACACCCGCCAGCTTTTTCTTCTGTATTAAATTTTTGGCCCTCCTACCTCATTCGGACTTTTAAGTTCAACTGTTTTTTCTGCAAGGCTGGACAAAGAGCAACTTGGGGTCAGTGGCCAGGGCCCACACATGTACAGAGGGAGACCAGCAGAGCTAGGTCTGTTCCCTCGCCACCATGCCTTTGTTTTGGTCTCATTTGGATACAGGCTTTAAGGGGTGAGGCCAAGTGTCATCACCCAAAACCCAGCATGGTAGCAAGCACTGACTCAAATGCCCAGTGCCAAGGGACTGTCTCCAGGTTCACCTCCTTACCTCTAAAGGAAGGATAGCCTTACACTGCAGTCAGCAACTACTCACCCTTTTTAAAAAGCAAGTCACAGTCTGACCAGCCTGGTACTGCTTAATCTTCTCCATGGGGCTCTCAGAGTAAGTGTTCAGAGCACTGTGGTCATCGTTCTCCAGCTCGCTGCAGAAAGACAAAGGAAAGAGTATGCCAACCTCCAGATGGATTCGAACCTGAAACTACCTCCTAAAACGCCTATGGAGGGCTTGTACAGGACCCCCTATTCTTACCTACTCCCCAGAGCCAATCTTTTTCACAATACTCACCCCAGGACTCATCTTCCCCTTGTCATTAACCTATGTATGAACCAGCAGTGAAACTGCTCCTGACAGTTCTTTATAAATGTAGTGAATAAAATTATTTGGATTCCTTTTTTATTATTATTATTTTAATTTTTGAGACAGGGTCTCCCTATAGCCCCAGCTGTCCTGGAACTCACTCTGTAGACCAGGCTGCCCTTGAACTCACAAAGATCCGAGTGCTGGGATTAAAGGTGTGTGCCACCACGCCTGCCTATTTCAATTCTTTCAAAATATTTTAGCCATTGCTGTGTAGAACTGCCTTCACAATCTCACGTGTGGAATAGGTAGTGTGGATAATAAACCTACTGTCTGCTACTGAGTCAGGAGCCAAAAAGTCAGAATTTGACTCAACCCTCTGCTAAGCTGCCATTATCATTTTCTTTCCAGAAAAAAGGGCATGTGATCTGGAAGTTACTTAATCCATAAGCCACTTTATTTATTTATTTATTTAAACTCACTCTGTAGACAAGGCTGGCCTTGAACTCACAGAGATCAGCCTGCCTCTGCCTCCCGAGTGCTAGGATTAAAGGCGTGCGCCACCATGCCCAGCTTCCATAAGCCACTTTAAAAAGACAAAAATAAAAAATAAAAAAAATAAAAAAAAATGCTGTGAGTTCAAGGCCAGCCTGGTCTACAGAGCAAATTCTATGATGGCTGGGGCCTTATAGGGGGACCTTGTCTTGAAAAAGATAAAAAAAAAAAAGGGGGGGGGCTGGGAAGAGATGGCTCAGCGGAGCACTGACCTCTTGCAGAGGTACCCAGGTTCGATTCCCAGCACCCACATGGTCTGGCTAAGAACAGTCTTTAACTTCCAGTTCCAGGGGAATCTGAAGCCTCTTCTGACCCTCTGACCAGACACTGCACAACACAGGTGCACCAACGTACATGCAGACAGTCCACTCATACACATAAAAAATTAAAAAAACAACAGGGGCACGGGAGAATATGTTAGCAGTTAGAGCAACTACTGTTCTTGCCAGAGGACCTGGGTTTGTCCCAGCTACACCCACATGGTGGCTAAGAACCTCTTGTAATCCAATTCCAGAGAACTCCAGTTCCGGAGGCAATGTCCAAGACCCTCTTCTGACTCCGCAGCATTGCCGAGCATGGGTGCACGACCTCAATGCAGACAGTACATGTCATATGCATCAGAAATTAATTAAAAAAAAAAAAACACTTAAAAATAGCCAGATGGTTGTACATGCCTTTATCTTGCATTCAATGAGCAGAGGCAGGCGGATCTTTGTTCTTTCAGGCCCGCCTGGTCTACAGATGTGTAGTCCCAGGATAAGGCTGGGCTACGGGAGGACCCTGTCTCAAAAAGACCAAAATACCAACCAACCAACAACCAACCCAACAACCAAGCAAAACAAACAACAACAAACAAAAAACAAACAACACACAACCACCACACCACCACACACAGCACACAAGATAATAATTAAAAGAAGACAAAGAGACAGAAAAGGCTACCCTGTTTACCCACTGAATTTCTAAAACAAGACTCATACAGTGATACAAATGATGAAGGTAAAAATGCAAAACAAGGGCTGGAGAGATGGCTCAGTGGTTAAGAGCACTGACTGTTCTTGCAGAGGACCCCGGTTCCATTTTCAGCACCCACATGGCGGCTAAGAAACCATCTTTAAGCGGGCATGGTGGTGCGTTGCCTTTCATCCCCACTCGGGAGGCCAGATGGCAGGGGGATCTCTGTGGAGTTCACGGCCAGCCTGGTCTACAGGAGTGAGTTCCAGGCCAAGCTGACGGCCTATAGGGCGACCCTGTCTGAAAAACAAAAAAAAAAAAACGAATAAAAAGTTTTTTAAAAAAAAAAAAAAAAAAAAAAAAAAAAAAAAAAAAAAAAGAGTAACAACCCCCAAACAGAAAAATAAACCTGGTCTCCTGGGCGACTCCGCCTTCAAACATATCAAACAAAAAATGTATAGTTGAGAAAACAGCTATTATATATGCATATTTTAATACATATATCTCTATTTCTCTATCTCTCTCTCTCTCTCTCTCTAGAGTCTACACCAGCACCAGAGCATGGCCTAAAATTCCAGCTCAGGTTATCATCAGCAAGGAGTAGGCCACACTGAAAGAATAGATAGCTCCACCTCTCCCTCAGTGTGGCCTACTCCTTGCTGATGATAACCTGAGCTGGAATTTTAGGCCATGCTCTGGTGCTGGTGTAGACTACAAATAGTGTCAGGAGGATGGAGAGGCAGATTGGTACTTTGTGGGATCATCTTTTCCTTCCGATGAGAGAAGAACACTGGCAAGATCAAGAGAACTCGGCATTTCTGGTTGTGAAGCCCGGTGTTCTTTCATGGGACTATGCTGCCAGGGGAACCCTCACCTTGGCCGAACACTGAGCTCCAGGATGGTCTGGACAAACCGGGGGTGACTTACTGGAAGAAACCTAGAGAAAGAAAATCAAATCACTTCTTATTCTCTTAACAGTGACCCTGAAATCAGGACATCACTCTACTCCACCCCAAACCAAGCTGACAACCACAAGCACCTCTTTTACCCTCACAACACCATGATGGGAGACGTGTCAGGCTTATGAAGGTCCAATCAGACCTGAAAAGACTTACAGATTATATTTCCTAATTTTTTTCATTCTAGAGGTCTAGGTAGGATAAATACTCAAGATCCACAATTAGTTCTTGAAATCAATATGCAAAGTATAGACCAAATTTTGAACTCTTTCTTTTGTTGTTACAGCATGAAACTCTACTACAATAACACGTTGTAATGAGATTTAAAAAAAAAAACGAGGAAGGAGCAGGGCTGGAGAGCGCTCAGCAGTTAAGCACCGACTGCTCTTGCAGAGGACCCGGGTTCTATCACCCAGAACCCACAAGTGCGGCTGAGAACTGTCTGTAACTCCAATTCCGGGAGAACTCCAATTCCAGGCCGACAGTATACCTCATAAAACATACAAAAAATAAATAAAAATAAAAATAAATAAAAAAAAACAAACAAAACAAAAAATGAGGAGCTGGGCATGGTGGCACAAGCATTTAATCCCAGCACTCAGGAGGCAGAGGCAGGTGGATCTCTGTAAGTTCAAGGCCAGTCCTGGTCTAAACAGTGAGTTCCAGGCCCGCTGGGACTAAAGGCAGACCCTATTCTCAAAAAGACCAAAAAAAAAAAAAAAAAAAAAATAAAAAAAAAAGCGGCACTGAGATACTGAGATAGCCCCATATGTAGAGAAGCCTGTGCAAAGAAGGCCTGATGACCTGAATTCAATCTCAGATCTCGCAAGGTGCCAGGAGAGAAGGATCCCTGAGAGTGGTCTTCCAGTCTCCACACATGTATCATGGCATGGGCATGTATCATGGTACACACACACACAATGGAATGTGCATGCCTGAGACATACATACACAGACACAAAAACTTAAAAAAATTGGGGAGGCTGGGCAGTGGTGGTGCACTGCCTTTAATCCTAGCACTTTGGGAGGCAGAGGCAGGCAAATCTTGTGAGTTCAAGAGCCGGCAGCCTCCTACAGAGTGAAGTTCTTCCAAGGACCTGGGAGACCCTGTCTCCTCGGAAAAGACAAAAAAAAAAAAAAAAAAAAAAAAAAAAATTGGGGCTAGAGAGATGGCTCAGCAGTTAAGAGTGCTGACTGCTTTTGCAGAGGATTCGATTCCCAGCACCCACATGCTGGCTAAGAACTGTCTTTAAGCCAGGCATGGTGGCACATGGCTTTAATCCTAACACGCAAGAGGCAAAGGCAGGCGGATCTTGTGAGTTCAAAGCCAGCCTAGTTTACAGCGTGTAAAGATCATGCTACATAATTCTCATTGCTTTTTTGGTAATTAAAAAGAAAATATAATTCACATGTAGCTCCTTATACCTTCCTATACTCCGATTCCTCCCACAATCATGGCACTCTCCCCTTAAAGCTAGCCCACTCCCCAATAGCTTCCATACTTAGATGTCTTCACGTCTCGCCCACCAATCACTCGGGCGGTGACTGTCTTCCCAGCTTTCAGTGTGGCAGTAGGGGAGGTTCCCAACGGAACATCATCTAGAATTCGAGAGGCATGGATACAGCCAATGACACCATCCTCCAGAGTCACGACGACATGGGTGGCCTTCACAGACTTAACGGTTCCATTGACTTTGTCCCCAATAGCCAGGGTGTGCTTCTTTTTGGATCCCACAGCCAAGGCTGGATCCTCCTCCTCCTCATTGTCATCAACCATCTCAGAATCTCTCCGAGCAGGTCTCCTGGTCCTCTTAGCAGCTGACCCCTCCACAGCTAAAAGAAGACCAGTCACTCCTGGTTCTGTGGTCTTCAGGGTAAGACAGACACCCTGTCCCACCTGCAGCTTCTCAGAGTCAAAGCGGAAGGTGTCGTTGAGGTGAGAGGTCAGGGAGAAAGCTACCAGGTGGCCAGTTTCCACCAAGGAGGCCACAGCAAAGGACTCCTCCAGGTGCTGCACAATAGCCTGGTGCTCACTGCCTTTCTTCAGCTGGAAAACAGGGAATAGTCATACTCGAGTTATATACAGCATGGCCACTTGTTCAGGACCCCACTGGACAGGGTGTGAAGAAGCCCATCCTCAGGGGCCTGAGCTATAAGTAACTAGCCTTCCCTCTGAGACCTAGCTTTCATTACTTGAACAAGTAGTTCATAGCACCCCATCAGAAGTACCCTGCCTTGTGTCTGGCTTTGTTTTTTTTTTTGAGACAGCGTCTCCCTGTAACCCCAGCTGTCCTGGAACTTCCTATGTAGACCAGGCTGGCCTTGAATTCACAGAGATCCGCCTGCCTCTGCCCCCCAAGTCTTGGGAGTAAAGGCATGTGCCACCATGCATGGCCTGGCTTTTCTTTTGGACACGGTTTTCATATGTAGTCCATGATGGGCTAGAACTCAAGATGCTCTGGCCTCCTCCTTATGAGTGCTGGGGTGACAGGAGTGTGCCGCTGTGCCTGGCTTTGCTTTGTTTGGAACTCAAATTCCTATGTACTATCCTAGAAGGAGGGAATTTGAATTCTGGAAGTTATTTTGGTGATTCTAATACACAGGCCATCAGTCACTAGTGCTTTAACACGGGTCCCTGTCTCAGTCCCCTAGCACTCCTTCCATCATTTAGCCAAAAGTCATTAGTGACAGACAGCTCACTGTATGCAAGGCATCAAGTTCAACTTGACTCAAGTTCGCAGTTGTGCTCAAACTTTTCTGTACCTGAACCTCACTTAGATGATAAGATGGTCAGGACCCTGTTAGAAAACAGAAGGATTAGCCGGGCGTGGTGGTGCACGCCTTTAATCCTAGCACTTGGGAGGCAAGTGAGTTCAAGGCCAGCCTGGTCTACAGAGTGAGTTCCAGGATAGCTGGGGCTACAGGGAGACCTTGTCTCCAAAAAGACAAAAAAAAATTGTTGTGATCACTTTAAGATGTTAGAGCAGCCCCCTCACCCCAGGCTCCTGATGTTCTGAAGGTATGTTTGAGTCTTTTAAAAGCTATGGAACTGGGTATGGTGGTGCATGCCTTTAATCCTAGTACTTGGGAGGCAGAGGAAGGTGGTTCTCTGTGAGTTCAAGGCCAGCCTTGTCTCCAGAGTGAGTTCCAGGACAGCCAGAGCTACAGGGAGACCCTGTCTCAAAAAGACAAAAAATAAATAAATAAATAAAAACAAAAACTATGGAACCTCAGTTCAACTTATGGGTAAGAATCTATTTGGAGGGTGTAAGTGCTGAAAGTCCTCATACTTAGTAAAATCTTATTCTGCCATGCCTAATCAGAAGTATAAATATTTTAGTGGTATAACTTGGGTACTCTAAAAAAAAATCGTTCCAAACTCTTTTCCAGCACTTGGGAGACAAAGGCATGTGGATATCTTGGTCTGGTTTGGGTGGAGAATTGATACCATAATGGCCTGGGCCAACCCTGTTTCTTGCCTCCAGAGTAGGAGAGATACCCCTCCTGGACTTTATTGTGTTCCTTCTCTGCTCCCCCCACCCCCTTCCTCCTCTTAAGAAGCAAACATAACTCCCTGGGTTTGAACTGCTGTCCTGCCAATCTGGCCACTCCTGGAAGTTCTCCAGCCAGGTGCGGTAGGCCACACCTTTAATACTAGCATGCCTTCAAACCTAGCATGACCAAGGTTTCTAGGCGATTTTCCTAATGCTTTTTGTACAAATCAGAGCCCAATGGCTGTGAGAGGCCATACAGTAGGGGCTCAAGGGCCCCACACCAGACTCTAGATCTGGACTCCAGCAGGCCTATCTGGGAAGGTGACCTCCTGTGAAGTGTACAGTGTTCTTATGTTGACTGTTATAAACATAAGAGTCATATTGTCCTCTGATTTAAGTTTTCACCTCTAATTTAGAGTTTTCTTCAAGGTGCTGATGGAGCTGTTTACAAGTAAACTGTCACGTGAGCTAAAACTGTTAAATTACACTATGGTCCTTGGTCCTTATATTTTAAGTTCATTTTAAGGAATAATCACTTCTGTTCTAGGGTGCAATTTAATCCACACATTACACATATGGGGACATTTCTCAGGCCTAGGTAAAGTACCTCTAAGCACTCAAAGGAAATTGGTCATTCAAAACACGCTCCCAAGCTAGCATGAACTTCTCACAGTTTGTGCTAGTGTATTTGAGATAACTGTCCTATCTCATTACATGGAAAACAATGTTAATTACTTAGTAAATCTGCACAGTTAAGGGTTAATCTGTTTATAAATGCTATCTCAAGGTAATAAAAGGATATAAACAGGTGGAAAATGTTAAAAAGGTATTTTTAGTAACGATTTATGTGAAGATGATGTAAAAGTTTATGCAAGTGATAAAAGTCTGAGTAAGTTTGTTGTGACAGGTAAAAAGGACACTATATAAATAAGCTTAAATTTCTAAGGTCCAGTCAACTAGTTCAAAAATAGAAATGTATATCTAGTCAAGGTTTGTTTAAGAGTGTTGAGTTTTTGTCCAAGCTTTATATGCATATCGCATGGCACGTCAAGGTTTAGTAAAATGATAAGATACCTGTATTAAGTTAAATTGGTATAAACACTTGAGATAGTTTACTAGTGGCCTGAATTGGATTGTGATAATATAGAGTTGTTAATTCTTGGTCGACTCCTGGCTTGAACCTGACTCCCTGTTACAGGTTTGGATTACATGGGCACAGGCAAATCGTGGGTTACCTATGGCTACTGAAAAATGTACTTTATAGTCACTCAAGCAGGTACTTTTTGGGGTGGACTGTCTCAGGGGCGGCTGGAAGAGGGTCTTGACTCTGAGCCCTCTTTCAGGGGGTTCCCGTCTCCACGGGACCACGCTTTGCCTTTGCAGCATGACTAGAAGGTCGGGTTTGTGTTTGCTCTGGTCCCTTGGCAGCTTTGTGTGGGCTGGCTCCTGAGGCGCAGGCAGGAGGCCATAAGTCACACAGGCGGGTACCAGGGTGTGGGCTAGGTCAGGCACCCCCCTCTCCCGCCAATGGGAATTGGTGAGAATCCAAGTGAACTTTCTCTTGGAGAACCTTCAGAANTCCAATCAGACACTGAAAGAGATTACAGATTATATTTTTCATAATTTTTTCATTCTAGAGGTCTAGGTAGGATAATATCAAATCCACAATTATTCTGAAAATCAATATGCAAAGTATTAGACCAAATTTTGAACTCTTTCTTTTGTTGTTACAGCATGAAACTCTACTACAATAACACGTTGTAATGAGATTTAAAAAAAAAAACGGGAGGAGCAGGGCTGGAGAGCTAGCCTAGCAGTAAAGCATCCGACTGCTCTTGCAGAGACCCGGGATTCATCACCCAAAACCCACAGCAGGCAGCTAACAATGCTCTTCTGTAATCCCAATCGAGGCACTCAATCACAGGCTGCACAGACTACACTCATAAACACATACAAAAATAAATAAAAATTAAAATTAAATAAAAAAAACAAACAAACAAAAAATGAGGAGCTGCGGCATTGGGTGCACAAGCATTTAATCCCCGCACTCAGGAGGCACAAGGCAGGTGGACTCTGTAAGTCAAGTGCCAGCCTGTCTAAACAGTGGAGTTTCAGGCCGCTGTGGACTTAAAGCAGACCCTATTCTCCAAAAAGACAAAAAAAAAAAAAAAAAAAAAAAAATGCGGCACTGTAGATACGCAGATAGCCCCATATGTAGAGAAGCCTGGTGCAAGAAGGCCTGATGACCTGAATTCAATCTCAGAATCTCGCAAGGTGCCAGGAGAGAAGGATCCCTGAGAGTGGTCTTCCAGTCTCCACACATGTATCATGGATGGGCATGTATCATGGTACACACAACACAATGGAATGTGTGCCTGAGACATACATACACAGACACAAAAACTTAAAAAAATGGGGAGCGTGGGCATGTGGTGCTGCCTTTAATCCTAGCACTTGGAGGCAGAGGCAGCAAATCTTGGTGGAGTTCAAGCCAGCCTGGCTGCTACTAAGGTGAGTTCCAGGCCACGGGGGAGACTAAGCCGAAAAAAAGACAAAAAAAAAAAAAAAAAAAAAAAAAATGGGTAGAGAGACTGCTCAGCAGTTAAGAGTGCTGACTGCTCTTGCAAAGGATTCGATTCCCCGCACCCACCATGCTGGCTAAGAACTGTCTTTAAGCCAGCGCATGGTGGCACATGCTTTAATCCTAACACGCAGAGGATCAAAGGCAGGCTGATTCTTGTGAGTTCAAAGCCAGACCTAGTTTACAGCGTGTAAAGATCATGCTACATAATTCTCATTGCTTTTTGGTAATTCAAAAAGAAAATATAAATCAATTGTAGCTCTTATACCTTCCTATACTCCGATTCCTCCCACAATCATGGCACTCTCCCCTTAAAGCTAGCCCACTCCCCAATAGCTTCCATACTTAGATGTCTTCACGTCTCGCCCACCAATCACTCGGGCGGTGACTGTCTTCCCAGCTTTCAGTGTGGCAGTAGGGGAGGTTCCTAACGGAACATCATCTAGAATTCGAGAGGCATGGATACAGCCAATGACGCCATCCTCCAGAGTCACGACGACATGGGTGGCCTTCACAGACTTAACGGTTCCATTGACTTTGTCCCCAATAGCCAGGGTGTGCTTCTTTTTGGATCCCACAGCCAAGGCTGGATTCCTCCTCCTCCTCATTGTCATCAACCATCTCAGAATCTCACCGAGCAGGTCTCCTGGTCCTCTTAGCAGCTGACCCCTCCACAGCTAAAAGAAGACCAGTCACTCCTGGTTCTGTGGTCTTCAGGGTAAGACAGACACCCTGTCCCACCTGCAGCTTCTCAGAGTCAAAGCGGAAGGTGTCGTTGAGGTGAGAGGTCAGGGAGAAAGCTACCAGGTGGCCAGTTTCCACCAAGGAGGCCACAGCAAAGGATCCTCCAGGTGCTGCACAATAGCCTGGTGCTCACTGCCTTTCTTCAGCTGGAAAACAGGGAATAGTCATACTCGAGTTATATACAGCATGGCCACTTGTTCAGGACCCCACTGGACAGGGTGTGAAGAAGCCCATCCTCAGGGGCCTGAGCTATAAGTAACTAGCCTTCCCTCTGAGACCTAGCTTTCATTACTTGAACAAGTAGTTCATAGCACCCCATCAGAAGTACCCTGCCTTGTGTCTGGCTTTGTTTTTTTTTTGAAGCGTCTCCCTGGTAACCCAGCTGTCCTGGAACCTCCTAGTAGACCAGGCTGGCCTTGAGATTCCCAAAGAATCCGCCTGCCTCTGCCCCCCACAGTCTTGGAGTAAAGGCCATGGGTGCCACCATGCATGGGCTCCTAGGCTTTTCTTTTCGGACACGGTTTTCCAATGTGTCCATGATGGGCTAAACCTCAAGATGCTCTTGCCTCCTCTCTTATGAGTGCTGGTGGTGACGGAGTGTGTCACCCGCTGTGCCTGGCTTTGCTTTGTTTGGAACTCAAATTCCTATGTACTATCCTAGAAGGAGGGAATTTGAATTCTGGAAGTTATTTTGGTGATTCTAGGCCATCAGTCACTAGTGCTTTAACACGGGTCCCTGTCTCAGTCCCCTAGCACTCCTTCCATCATTTAGCCAAAAGTCATTAGTGACAGACAGCTCACTGTATGCAAGGCATCAAGTTCAACTTGACTCAAGTTCGCAGTTGTGCTCAAACTTTTCTGTACCTGAACCTCACTTAGATGATAAGATGGTCAGGACCCTGTTAGAAAAACAGAAGGATTAGCGGCGTGGTGGTGACGCCTTTAAATCTAGCACTATGGAGGCAAGTGAGTCAGGCCAGCATGGTCTACAAGAATGAGTTCCAGATAGCTGGGCTACAGGGAGACCTTGTCCCAAAAAGACAAAAAAAAAAAAAAAAAAAAAAAAAGAATATATCAACCGATATTCCTTTAATCTGGGTGTGGCTGGTACACACATTTAATCCTAGCATTCATGAGATGGACCTCTTATGAGTTCAAGGCCAGCCTGATCTACATAGCTTGTTCCAGACCACCTGAGGTTACAGGGAGATCCTGTCTAAAAACTAAAAAAATAAAAATAAAAAAGTCTGAAACTGCTGGCCATCCTAGTACAGACCTGTAATTCCATCACTGAGGAGGCTGAGGTTACTGAGTTTAAAAAACAAAAACAAACACAAAACGAAAGCAAAACCCAGAATCATCTGAAACATTTCTGTCCCAAGCAGTTCATTTATAATAAATAATTCAACCTGTACATTCTTTTTTTTTTTTTTTTTTTTGTCTTTTCAAGCCAGGGTCTCCTGTATCCCAGCTTCCTGGAACTTCACTCGGTAGACCAGGCTGGCTTAGAACTCACAAAGGATCCGCCTGCCTTCTGCCTCCCACGTGCTAGGAATTAAAGGCATGTGCACCATGCCCGGCTCAACCTGTACAATTCTTTTTTTTTTTTTATTTATTATTCTTTTATGTGTTATTTCTTGATTTGTTTCGCCGCTGTGTGTAGTGGCCCATTGCCTGCAGATAGTCAGAAGCGGGTGTCGGATTCCCCTGGATTGAGCTTTCTCCTGGGAATTTGGAGTTTTCAGAGGTTCTCGGCCGCCATGTGGGTGCTGGATTGAACCCGGTTCTCTGTACAGATGTCGGCGCTCTTAACCCGCTAGGCCCATCTCTCCAGCCCAACCTGTACATTCTTATCCAGAGACAATTTCTACTGATTTTGAGATTTCCTTAGATCTATTTTTTTATTTTTTTTGTCTTTTGAGACAGGGGTCTCCTTTTAGTCCCAGGCTGGCCGTGGAGCTCACTTTATAGACCTGGCAGGCCTTGATACTCACATAGAGAATCCAACCTGCCTCTGCCTCCCAAGTGCTGGGTTAAAGGCGATGCACCACCACACCCAGCTTAAACCTATTCTTTAATAAAAATATTTATGCCGGAAGTGGTGGTGCAGGCCTTTAATCCTAGTACTCGTGAGGCAGAGCAGGGGGATCTTTGTGAGTTCCAGGCCAGCCTGGTCTACAGAGCAAGTTCAGGACAGCTGGTGGTACAGGGATACCTGTTTCAAACAGACACAAAAAAAAAAAAATTTTATGTGTTAATGTATGCTCTTCATGCATGTTAAATGCCCTTTCATTCAATGCCTGTGTGAGATCAAAGAGGGCATTTAAGATTCCTTGAACTGGATTTGAGTGGTTGTTAGACTGCCATGTGGCGGTCGGTAGGAACTTTTGAACCCAGGTCCTCTGCAAGCGCAATGTGTGATCTTAACTGCTGACCATCTCTGTAGCCCTTAAACCTATTCTTATAACACAGAGAATGGCAGAAATAAGCACAGACCTGTTGTTTGATGCTTTTAAAGTAAATTTCAACATTTATTTCAATTAAAATTAAATTCTGCCTTCATGAGTTATAGTGTTCATGCCTTTAATCCCAGAGATAGGCAGATCTCTGTGAATTCAGGGGCAGCTTGCTCTACAAGTAAGTTCTAGGCCAGTCAGGGCTACAAAATTAGACCATGTCTCAAAACAAAACAAAACAACCTATAACAACAAAAACTTAGCCAGGGAAGGTGACACCTACTGATGGACCCTAGCACTTGGAGGCTGAAGCACTTGGGAGGACTGGAGCTTGAAGCCAGCCTATATCAAAAACCAAAGGAGTGGGGAAGGGGCAGGGAGCCACATAGCAACGTAAACCTAGATAGTCCTCTGATAACGGTCTGTGTCCAGCCTGGCAGGCACATGTTTGCCAGTAACCTAGCCCTGGCCCTCCCTAACGTGTATGCCCTATTTATTCAAGTGTTACTTGATTAGAGTAAAGATAGCAGACCATAACATTTATTATCTGAACCAGCATGAAAATCAGCCCTATTAATCAAACCTGGACAAGAGGTAAAAACTGGAACTATCCTAGAAAGAACCAGATCCACAATTACTCTAAGTACAGGTACCTGAGCTATGAGTACAGTGTTTGTGTGTGTGGCGCGCGCGGAGTTGGAAACACAGAAATGGAAACCATGAGCAGGCTTACCTTTGGGGGGGGGGGGGGGGTGTTGGGGTGGAAACACAGAAATGGAAACCATGAGCAGGCTTACCTTTCTTGCTTTCCTCGTCACCAAATCTGGGTGAAGGGAGACATGTACCTCCAACTTCAACATATCCACATTTAGGATCACAACCTTCCTTTTCTGCCCAGATTCCACCTCCTGGCCTGCAATGCATAACCAGACACAGCATGATCAACCTGGTGGAACAGGGAAAGGGAAGGTAGCCTCTTCCTAGGCCCTTGAGGCCAAAAAACCGAAAATGACATATTACCTGCATCTATGTATACGCCACAGTTAGAGAAGGGCTGGGTGGACCTCAAACAAGTTGATAAGTTAAAAAACAAAACAAAAGCCAGGCCTGGTGGCGCACACCTTTAATCCTAGCATTTGGGAGGCAGAGGCGGGTGGATCTTTGTGAGTTCAAGGCCAGCCTGGTCTACGGAGTGAGTTCCAGGACAGCTGGGGCTACAAGGAGACCCTGTCTCAAAAAGACAAACAAAACAAAACAAAACAAAACAAAACAAAAAAACCCAAAAAATAAGAAACTAAATTTACCCAAATATAATAAAGGTTGTTTCTTTTCCTGTAGCTGGAATAAAAATATTATGCCCAAAACTGACTTAAGGGAGAAAGGATTTATTCTGGCTCATGGCTTGAAGTATATCCATCATGGCAGGGAAGGCAAGTCAACATAAGCTTGAAGCCACTGGTCATACCACAACCATTCATAGCAGAAAGCAATGGATGTAGGCTGCCATCAGCTACTTGCTCCCTTTTTCCCTGTACATACACTCCAGGTATTCCCACCTCAATTAACATATTCACGATTATCCCCCCAGGATGCCCTAAGGTCCTCCCAAGTGATTCTAGATTCTGTAGGGTGGACGACACTAACCAACACAACATCCATACCTAAACATTTAACCTGCTATCAGTAGTCTTGATTTACAGTCACAGAAAACAGGTATGCTGAAGGCTTTATCTGAATCAACTTGTCTACCCACATATTTGGAAATTCAGTAGCCAGCAGCGGAAGCAATGAACAGGGGTCTCCCTGGCAACCCATGGTAAGGAACACAAAAAGTCTCACCTGCCTGATGGTATCTGCTGGCTTTCACCGTCAGGTCTGGCACTGGGCCCCCACTGAATACCACAGAACCATCTTCCAACACCTCTTGCACCATGAGATCAAGGACCATCCCTGGGGTCATCTCAGCCAGTGTCTGGAGCAAAACTGAGTCTGCAAAAGGCCCCATAAAGCAGGGTAAGTGATATGAAAGACACTCTCAACATGCCTTCCTCTGCAAGTGTTAACAGTACCACAGAGCTCAGAGGAACACTCCAATTCCTGAAAGAGTCAAGTCACTTCTTGCAAAACTGCCGGATGTTGGAGCAGCAAGATGGCTCAGTAAGCACCTGCTGTCAAGCCTGAGCTTGATCCCTGGAACTAATATGACAGGAGATAGCTGTCCTCTGACCTTTACACACATGCCATAGCACACCTGTACGCCTATACACCTACACACATACACACACACACACACACACACACACAAACGTAAACACACATGAGAGGGAGGGAGCACACAGGCTGGTTAAATTCATAACACAAACCCAATGCCACAGAATGAAGGGAAATTGATTCTGGATTGTGGTGACAAAAGGGTTGGGAGCTGCTTACTTATAAATTTCTTCCTTTTCTTTTTTTTTTTTTTTTTTTTTTATGCATAGTCCAGGCTGGCCTCGAACTCCAGTCCTCCTGCCTCCTCTTCAGCAAATCCTACCAGGCGCCCACCACAACTGGCTACTTATAATTCTTTTAAAACAGGATCTCCCGCCAGGCGTGGTGGCACACGCCTTTAATCTCTAGAACCACAGAGCAGAGCAGGCGGATCTTTTGTGGAGTTCAAGGCCCAGCCTGGTCTACAGATGTGAGTTCCAGGAACAGCTGGGGCTATAGGGGAGACCCTGTCTGAATAAAGATAAAATAAAGATAATAAATAAATAAATAAATAAATAAATAAATAAATAAATAATAAAAACAGGATCTCCTTTCTGTGCTGCTAGTGCTCTCCTAAACATGGTGAAGATTCCTAAAATCCACTGGACTTTCTGTAAGAAATGTGGCAAGTACCAGCCCCACAAAGTGACAAAGTACAAGAAGGGCAAGGATTCTCTATGCCCAGGGAAAGTGGCCTTATGACAGGAAACAGAGTGGCTACGGTGGGCAGACTAAGCCTATTTTCTGCAAAGAGGCTAAAACTACAAAGAAGATTGTGTTGAGGCTTGAGTATGTTGAGCCCAACTGCAGATCTAAGAGAAAATGGCTATGAAGAGATGCGAGCATTGAACTCGGAGGTAAGAAGAGAAAGTACCAAGTGATCCAGTTCTAAGCTGATTTTGTAATGAAGACAATAAAATCCTGAGTCACTTCATTTGGCTGTCATTCTTTTAGGAGGGAATAAACTAGAGCTAACAGAGCTAGATTTCCTGCAGAAAAACAAATAAACCACCACCACCACCACCACCACCACCACCCAGGATCTCAGTATCCCAGGCTGGCCTGCCAGCTATGTGGCAGAGGATGATCTTCAATTCCTAACCTTCCTGCCTTTACTTTCAGAGTGCTGGGATCACAAGTGGTACGGGAGTTCAAATCTTTGGTCTCATGTATGTTAGGCAGTATTCTACCAACGGAGCTACATTTCCTGCCCTCCTTTTTTTGTTATTTTGAGGCAGGAGGGTCTGATGTGGCCCGGGCTAGCCTCAAACTTGCTACGGCAAACATTCTAAGAACTGTTACATCCCCAGCCGGACATTCATCTTAATCAGGGGAGTAAGTGGGTACTGAGCTCATAAACATTTGATGATCACTTTATGTAAATTCCACTATTAAACAAGGAAAAAAAAAGCCTGGGTGAGGAATTTAGATTATAGGTAGAGTACTTGCCTGGTCCTGGGTTGGTTCAATATTCAGCACACAAAAAAAAGAGATTAGGCAGAGAGCATAATGGCGCACATCTTTTAATCTCAGCACCCAGGAAGCAGAGACAGGCAGATCTCTGTGAGTTTAAGAGCAGCTTGCTTTACATACTGAATTCAGGGCCAGCCAGGGCGACTCAATGAGATCTTGTCTTAAAAAAAGCTTGCCGTGTTTAATCCTAGCACTAGGGAGGCAGAGGCAGGTGGATCTTTGTGAGTTCAAGGCCAGCCTGTTCTACAGAGCGAGTTCCAGGACAGTTGGGGCTACAGGGAGACCCTGTCTTGAAAAGACCAAAAAAAAAAAAAAAAAGCTTGCCAACGCTTATCATGATAGCCAATTTCAACTTTCATGAATATTTTTGTGTTTTCTTTTGTTTTTTTTTTTTTTTGGTCTTTTTGAGACAGGGTCTCCCTATAGTCCCAGCTGTCCTGGAACTCACTCTGTAGACCAGGCTGGCCTTGAACTCACAAAGAACCGCCTGCCTCTGCCTCCCAAGTGGTAGGATTAAAGGTGTGCGCCACCACCCCCAGCAAACAATTTTGTTTTTTATGTTGTTTCTTGACCAGAGTCTCACTGATCCAGCAGAAAGATATTTAAAACCAATGAGCTGGGTGTGATGGCACACGCCTGTGATCCCAGCATTCAGGAGGCAGACGCAGGCTGATCTGTGTGAGTTCAAGGCCAGCTTGGTCAACATGGTGAGTTCCAGGACAGCTGGGGCTACAGGAAGACCCTGTCTCAAAAGGTGCTGTAGGGCTGGAGAGATGGCTCAGTGGTTAAGAGCACCAACTGCTCTTCCAGAGGACCTGGGTCGATTCCCAGCACCCACATGGCAGCTAAGAACGTCTTTAAGCCAAGCGTGGTGGTGCACGCCTTTAATCCTAGCACTTGGGAGTCAGAGGGAGGTGGATCTCTGTGAGTTCAAGGCCAGCCTGGTCTACAGAGTGTCCAGGCCAGCTGGGGCTATAGGGAGACCCTGTCTCAAAAAGACAACAACAAAGTGCTGTAGTCCAAATGGGTAATTCATGACAAAGGGAGCTTGGGCTTGCAGCCCCACCCAGACAGGGACTGAGTATCTAAAACAGAGCCCATTCACACCCCTGTCTCTTGGAACACCAGGGATGGATGCCCTGCCAGACCTAGACTTCCTCTGATCTGTGGATTCAATATCCTGGGGGAACCTCCACTTGTCACATGTTAGTGTTTGACTGTATTTTTTCCTTTCATCTTTTTTCATGTGCTACTGTTGAGTGAATTTAGACTCTCCCTTCGAAGTTGTATTAAGTTGTATTCCTCCTAAGAGCCTCCCACTCCCCTCACTTCTTTGATGTAAGCACACTCTGTAAAACTAGCTTTTCCTGGGCTTTGACTCACGTGCTTTTCCTCCATATATATAAGCCTGTCAAAAAAAAAAAAATGCTATCTCTTTATCTTTTTCTCCATCGCCCTTTAATAAAGAAGCCTTTGCTTAGTGTCCTGAAGAATTGTTTATGGTAAATGGAGGCTCAGCAGCCTGAGCCTTTCCTGGGGAAACTCTGCCCAGGCAAGTTTCCTAACCTGCCGTCTCTCCAGAGGCTCATGGAGGTCGGGAGTGGAAAACGGAGCTCCCGGAAAAAAAAAAAGAAAAACGAAAGCAAAGAAGTATTTGAGGGAAAGAGGAGTAGAGAAGCAGGATGGAAGGGCTGAACGTGAAATGTGAACATGTACACTGATGTATGCAGATGAGAAAGGCAGAATGAAACCATCGACTTCCACGCAACTAAGAAAAAAAAAAGCTTTCCAAGCCAGATGCAGTACCACACAATGACAGTCCTACATACTGGGGCAGGAAGACACTTGGACCCCAGGGTCTAGCCTTGATCCTCCCACCCCTTCACACATAAAAATATGTCATTTTTTGTCCATATCATGGAAAGCCCCCAAATGCATCCTAACAACAGATATTACAGCACATGCACTCTGACCAAGCCCTTCATCCTCTGCTTCCTTCCCCAAACAAACAGGCCCCACCTTGGTTCCTCATAAGGCTGCGTACACCCTGCAGCTCCTCCAGGCACTGGCTCAGGAGGAGGAGGCTGGTGCTGCCCGATTCTCCCAGACTGCAGTCTGATAGCCTCAGTGACAGCAGCATCCGTTGCTTCTTCTCATCCACATTAGTTACCTTTGCTACCACTGTCTGACCCTCAACAAAGTGGTCACTTGGAATGGTCACAAACTTGTCACTCATGATCTGAAAAGTGGGTAGAAATGGAACAAGGAAAGTAAATCCATTAAGACAGTCCATTTAATGTGCCCAGAAATGGGGTGAGGGGTTAAGGACAAAAGGGGCCTGGGTAGCTTCCCTGAGCATAGCTCTATTCCTTCCCATGTATGAGAGGAGAGACGCTGGTTGCCCACCCCTCCCAGCCTTTAAAAAGATCCCTAGTCTAGAGGGCCTGCTACTGACACCTGTCTTAACACCAATGGCAACCCTCTCTCCCATCTCTCTGTTTCTGGGGTCCTTCTCTACATTCTCACTAGTTTTCTGACAGGGGATGCAATGAGACCCTCCCTTAGAAAACATGAAGCCAGATTAATGTAGAAAGAATATTTATGAAGTATCTGTGGCAGGATTAGCCCTGTGCTCTTTGTTGTGCTGTCATACACTGATCTATGTCCCTCTAGGACTTGGTTTATTCAGTAGGCACGAGAAGGCTCCGAATGAAGAACTGCCAGTATCTTTTCCCACTTGACACAGAGGAGAACAAAACAATTTCAAGAACATTCTGGTGCCTTCATACCTTGAAAACTACTGAGGGCTCCAAAACCTATACTGCCTACTTGGGAAAATTAAGTGTAAGTGCTATAAGCACAAGCTCAGTCCTCTTTACAATGCAAAGTAAAGTGATCAAAGCCACCAACACTGCTGTGTGAAAGAGTCAGTGACTCCACTCTCTAGGAGCTACACAGCAGGCAAGAGGTTCTCCGCCTGTGTCAGCTACAGTTGCTTGGCCAGGCCTTCATGGGTGTACACCGGAAGTGGTTCCCCTCGACCTTCAAAGACCTGAGGTCTCCTGTTCCTTCTCACCCTAACAGGTCCATGGGCCTGGGATTTCTCTTCTCAAAGGCCTTTGTGCATGGAGCTGAACTTACAGCTTTGGGGGCCAGTCCACTAAGACCTGAGGGGAACTGGACAAATACACCATAGTCCTTGATGCTCTTCACAAAACCAATGAGCAGCATTCCAGGCTGGATTTCGGAGAAGCTCTTGGGGTCCTGGCCGCCTTCTACAGTAGAGACCAAAGCAGGCTTCCTGCAAAGAAGCTAGTGGAGCTTTATTAAGGAATATTCTAGAAAGATAGATAAAGTGTCTATTGCTGGGGCTGGAGAGATGACTCAGTGGTTAAGAACACTTGCTGTTCTTGCAGGGGAGCCAGATATGGTTCCCAACACCTGTATGATGACCTGGCCCCCTCTTCTAGCTTTTGTCAGTACCAGGCACATACATGGTAAAGACAAAATAGTCATATACATAAATCTTTACCAATTTCCTTCTACTCTGACCCACTCTGCTACCATAGGTCTCTACACGTACAGAAACGCAGCGCGAGTGCTACCTAGAATTTAGGAAAAGCTAGGTTCCTTTAAAAGTTATTTTATTTAGCCCAGCGTGGAGGCATACGTCTTTAATCTCAACACTGGAGCTCGCTCTGTAGACCAGGCTGGCTTTGAACTCACAGAGATCTGCCTGCCTCTGCCTCCTGAGTGCTGGGATTAAAGGAGTACACCTCCACGCTGGGTAGGAGGTTTTATTTTTATGTTTGGTGAGAATAGGTAGTATTCTCCAAAATACCCACGAGCACCCAAGAGAAGAGTTCTGAGCTCCATGTCTGCAACATGGATGGACAGTGAAAAGGGAAAGGGCAGTAGCTACCTCAGTGATTCCAGCCCAAGGGGCAAACACTGAATGCCCAAGGGAGCCAAACGTGCCCTTGGAGCTACCACTGGGCCTTCATAAGACACCAGCTCCTCCCTAATCCCTGGACTTCACTCTCCACAGGACCTTTCTGCTAAATGCCTTGATCACTTGCACCTTCTGGTAGCACTTCTTGGGCCTGCTCCTGCTACCCAGGAACAGGCTTGGTCAATGGTCTGTTCTTGCAGGGGAATTTCTAAACTCCAATAGTTGATTTCTCCCACTAGGCCTGGTCCAAAATTTCCCACCCATGGGCCCATGGCCTC
The DNA here is from genome assembly GCA_009823505.1 of Rhizomys pruinosus. NCBI lineage: Eukaryota > Metazoa > Chordata > Mammalia > Rodentia > Spalacidae > Rhizomys > Rhizomys pruinosus. Next base: position 516,073 of record VZQC01015430.1, read on the forward strand.
TCACCACCCACAGATACTAGTAAAGGATACAATATGTTTGTCACTCTGGCTCAGACACAGAACTCGGTGAAGGGTGTCACCTGCTTGGAGCCAGTGGTGCAACAGTGGGCCATTGGCGACATGGTCTGACAGATGAGGTGTAGGGAGGAAGGCAGGGATGTTGTGGGGCAGGATGGCCACCTCTAGACCATCTTTGGTCTTCTCTGAAACCTTCACATCCACCAACTGCTCAGATCAGAAAGACAAAAAACAGCACCAGTCTTGAGCAAAGAGCAACCTCCCGCCTAGACCTTGAGTTCTCATGGAGAACTCAAGAGGTATCAAATCTGAGTACCAAAGATCACTGACAGGCCAACAGCAGAGGCACTGTCCTCTAGACCCGACCCCTCCAGCCACAGGCCACACAAGATCTCAACTGGGAGTTCCTATCACACCCCTTGTCGATTCATCCACTGTTCTAGGTGAACCGCAGGCTGGCTTTACCAACAAAGAGGGAACCAACAAAGTGGCATCAACTCAAGTCAACTCAACTCTTTCCTTGTGGCAGTTTCCATTTTTTTTTTTTTTTTGTCTTTTCGAGACAGGGTCTCCCTGCAGCCCCAGATGTCCTGGAACTCACTCTATAGACCAGGCTGGCCTTGAACTCACAAAGACACAAAAGAAAGAGGACCCACGAGGTCTTCTCTCAAGAAGCCCCAGAATCTTACAGAGCCACCTCGAACTTTTCCTCTTTGGGCACCAGCATCTATCTAGTATCCATTCTGTCAGCGTAAAGCACAATAACGTGTCTAGAGAAGTCCAGGTACCTGCCCAATGTTCACGGCTCTTCCTTTCTTCTGACTGTTACTGACATTCTCATTCTTCATTTCTGGATCATTCAACAGCCTGAAGGATAGGAGCATCCTCTCTTTGGAAGGTTCACAGTTCAGCACCACCACCTTCACCACCTGGTGAGAAACCACATGTGTCTGGCAACCTGCAGTGGCAGGCCTTCAGAACCTGGAGCAAGTACCCTCCATGAGCACTCCAGAAGTGGAGTGGGAGATCAGATTAGATGGAAAAAGACATATCTATATATATAGATCAATTGATTCTATCTATCTGTCTTCTGTCTGTCTATCGCCTACATCCATCTATCTATCTATCTATCTATCTATCTATCTATCTATCTATCTATCTATCTATCTATCATCGCCTACATGGAAGCCCCATAAGTCAACCTTCTGAATAAAAAGACAGAAACAACCTTCTGTACAACTCCAAGTTTTAAAAAGTTATCCTTCCAAGAAGACTCACTAGCTTTATAACACTACTCCTGTGGAGATAACTTCTAATGTGAAGAACACTGGCTCATTACAGGTAATGAGTGATTTCTTCCAGGTGGTGGGCCTGGGTCAATTAAATTTCAGTGAGGGTTTCTGTGTTGTCTCCCCTCCACTTGACTGGCTCAGGCCCACAGTACTGGTGCTCTCTTCCTCGTCTTCATACAAGACAGCTCTCCTGGGGCTAGAGAGCTGGCTCAGCAGTTAGGAGCACTACTGGCTGCTTGTGCAGAGAACCCAGGTTCAGTTAACAGCACCTACATGGCAGCTTACGACTGTCCATAACTCCAATTCCAGGGAATCAGATGTCCTTTTCTGGCCTCCTCAAGCATTACATGACACAGGTATACTTACATACATGCAGGCAAAAACACTCATACACATAAATAAAAGTAAAATAAAAGGGCAGCCTTCTGGCTTACTACTCCTTCAAATGTGTGTTTATGGGATCACCAAGGGTAGGAGACCTGTCCAGGGAAATAGTTACCTGACCAGGGTAAAAGACCTTCTCTGGCTCAGGGATATACTGGGCACTGAGCTCATGTTTGGGGACTAGTCCCTGTACATCATTGTAGAACTTTACGATGCAGCCATATTCCTTGACCCTCATGATAACACCATGTGTCTGCAGGTCAGGCTTGGCATCCTCATAGCAGGTAATGGCAGGTAGTTTGGACATGACCAGGGTTTTCTTCAGGGTCATTACCAGCTTCTTGGCTTCAGGATCACAAAACAAAACCTAGGGAAAAGATAGCAGCAATCAACAAGTCACTTGTTACCAAGACAGCCACTGAGCTGGTTTCTGCTACTTCATGAACTCAAAGGCCACAGGTCATTCTTTAAGGACCTATTTTTTTTTCCTGTAACAATTTCAGCTGCAGATTGCTCCTGTTTCCTATATGATGACTAACTATCCAAGGCATAAAAATCTGTTTCAAATTTCCTACCATACGCTGCTATGCTAACTACCCTTTCCCAGCATGCAAGCATTATCTCTTACAGCACCACCCAGCCTGATGCTACGGAAACTTGTACAAAGACCTACCTCCTATCCAGTGGGCCATTCTGGCTGTTATTTATTATTTACAAATGAAAATTGAGCAATACAATTATTCTGACAATGGAGAAACTCCTGTTTTTAATCCTACAACTTTACTACAGGGAAATTTTCAGGCAGGGCTTGGTGGTGCACACCTTTAATCCTAGTACCTGGGAGGCAGAGGCAGGTGGATCTTTGTGAGTTCAAGACCAGCCTGGTTTACATAGTGAGTTCCAGGACAGCCGGAGCTACAGGGCGACCCTGTCTCAAAAAAGACCAAAAAAAAAAAAAAAATCAGGGGCTAGAGAGATGGTTCAGAGGTTAAGAACACTGGCTGGTCTTTCAGAGGACCCAGGTTTGGTTCCCAGCACTCACATAAGGTGGCTCACAACTGCCTGTAACTCCCATTCCAGAGGATCCAATACCCACTTGTAGCCTTTGCAGGCACCTGTACATACAAGTGGTATACATACACACACTTAGGCACACCTACTATATGTAAGGTAAAATATTTTTACCATTTTTATATGTGTGAGCTTACTGCCTGCATAGAAGTGTGCCCATGTTGTACAATGCCCATGGAAGTCAGAAGAGAGTGTCAGATTCCCTGGAACTGGAGTTACGGACAGTTGTTACCAGCCATGTGGGTACTGGAATTAAACCTGGGTTCTCTAGAAGAACAGGTAGTGCTCTTAACCACTGAACCATCTCTCCAGCCTCACATATATAAAGTAAAATAAAAAAAAGGGGGAAAAAATGCACCAATGATACTTACTGCCCCTTTTGCATCACTAACATTAAAACATAATAAACATAAGAAACCCAGGGCTTGCTAAAGGTAGAATTCAGCAGGCTCTGGGTTAAATTATCAGTAGCCAAACAAAACCAAACTGAGTTCCTACACATACCAGGCCCTAACAGGTATGTGTATAGTATAACACTTACTTTTCATAACTGAAGCTTCTTTGGGGATTTACCTATTGTTGGAAATCACTCATGTTTTATAGCCTTTCTTTAGCTTTTTTCTTTTGTCTTTTTGAGACAGGGTCTCCCTTTAGTCCCAGCTAGCCTGGAGCTCACTATGTAGACCAGGCTGGCTTTGAACTCACAGAGATCTGCCTCTCTCTGCCTCTGGAGTGCTGGGATTAAATGCATGGTGGCAGCTTTTTCAGCTATTTTTAAAAATTACATTTAGGGCTGGAGAGATAGCCTAGCGGTTAAGAGCACCGACTGCTCTTGCAGAGGACCCGGGTTCGATCCCTAGCACCCACATGGCGGTCAAGAACTGTCTGTAACTCCAATTCCAGGAGAACTCCAGTTCCAGGGGAATCCGACACCCTCTTCTGATCTCCGCGGCATTGCACGACACGGGTGCACAAACCTACATGCAGACAGTACACTCATACGCATACAAAAATAAATAAAATTTTTAAAAAAGTATTAAAAAATTACATTTATTGTGTTTGTGTATGTGTGCATGAGCATGTGCACACACATGTCATGCACAGTGCATGTGTGGAGGTCAGAGGACAGTTTACTCCCTCTACTACATAGGTTCCAGAGATCAAGCTCAGGTCATCAGGCTTGACAGCAAGCACCTTTATCTGCTGAGTCATTTCCCAGGGTCTGGGCTATTTTTTAGTTTTAAAAAGCTCTTTACTAATGTATACTGAATATATATAATAGGTTTTAGTATGACATTTTCATACATATATATAATGTATGTCTGGGCTATTTCAGTCTGGAATATATCCCTGCTCTTCTACACCCTTCCAAATCTTGTCCATCTTTTCTAGTTAAGTCCCACCTTTGTCAGAAATTCAGAAAGGATTTGTCATACAGAGCTGAATTTGAAAACTGGTTCCGTCATTTATCAGCTGTGGGACTTTGGACAAGATATTTGGCTTACCTAAGCTTTATCTGACCCACCTGCAAAATGAGGACAACATAGTTATTCTACAGGGTGATTTTAAGGTTCACCTGGAACAGGATATATTGTGGATGGTAGTAGCTACTGATACTACTCATAATTCTGGTGCTCCATCCCACCATTCCACTATCTGAGCTCTAAGCAGAGCAAATAGCCTGATCCAAACCATATGGCAAAAGGTTACATACTGGCTTGCTTTTCCTTCCTGTGTGGATATTTTAACTCACAACCACACTGCATAGTGTCAAGGGCAGGGACTCATTTTCTATTTCTAATGTTAAGCACACTATTGGACATCTACAGATGTTACATGCTCATTTCATAGGAAAAGGCAGAGACTTCAGCTGAGAACTAATCTGTTTCCATCTAACCAAAGCCTTAACATAGACTTCTTCGGGAGGCTCACCCGGCCCTTGACCTCGTCCCCAGTGTGGTACTTCTTCTCTGGATCCTTCAGGAGTATATCAGCAAGGTGCATGGGAGGCACCAGGCCTCGGATCTGGTCACCCACCTTCACAAGCATTCCAAACGGCTTTATGGTCAGCACTGTGCCCTAAGGAATCCAAAGAAAAGATTCCATGACACCACAGAAGTATTCTCTTCATCTCTTACTATAGAGCTGTCACACATTTCTAGACCTCCCCCCACTTCCTAAACTTATTTCAGATCTCATGAGTAAGATCTTCTGGGAAGCAACTCCTATGCCCTTCCCAATCTAGAATACCCAGGTTTATCTTCAAACTTTTTGTTTAAGCAGTACTTTCTGTTTTCACCGCAAGTGCACTCCCTAAAGGAAAGGACTCTATCTCCAAAGGAACAAACTATCTAGAAAGAGGGAGTGCTCTGACTGGAGAGGCAAAGAATGAATTTCTTATTAATATGGATCAGCTTTAATGGCCATCACCAAACCCCAAATCCCAGAACCTAGAAGGGTAGTGCTAATAAGGCTTTACCTTGAAATTAATTTCAAGTCATCCAAGAGAAGAGAAAGAATTTTCAGGCAGCAGACACAGGCAAAGAACATGACCTCACATGTATTAACATGAAGACTGGGGCTGGAGAGATGGCTCAGAGGTTAAGAGCACTGGCTGCTCTTACAGAGGACCCAAGTTTGAATTCCAGCATCCACATGATGGCTAACAAAAATCTATAACCTCAGTTCCAGGGGAATCCAATGTCCTCTTCTGACTGATTCAGGCATTGCACAACAACTATAGAATGCAGGTGCACTTTTTTTTTTTTTTTTTTTTTGCTGTTTTGAGACAGGGTCTCCCTGTAGCCCCAGCTGGCCTGGAGCTTCACTCTGTAGACCAGGTTGGCCTTGAACTCACAGAGATCTGCCTGCCCCTGGAGTGCTGGGATTAAAGGCATGCGCCTTTAACCATGCATCTGCACAGGTCCTGGTGTGCATGCCTTTAATTATATACATGCAGGTAATACACTCATATACAACAAATAAAACTAATATAAATATATGTATATGTATATATAAATATGTGTATAGCCTTTAATCCTAGCACTTGGGAGGCAGAGGCAGGCAGATCTTTGTGAGTTCAAGGCCAGCCTGGTCTACAGAGTGAATTCCAGGACAGCTGGGGCTACAGGGGACCTGTCTCAAAAAGACCAAAAAAAAAAAAAAAAAGTGTATAAATATATATGTGTGTATATAGTATACACACATATATATGTGTTTGTGTATGTGTTGTAGTATATATATATATAATCATATATTGTATTTTTTTTTTTTTTTGGTGTGTTTTGAGACAGGGTCTCCTTGTAGCCACCATGCCGGGCCAAAACTAATAAATATTTTTAAAAATGAGGATTAGCAGGGCATGGTGGTGCATGCCTTTAATCCCAGTACTTTGGCGAAGGCAAGGGATCTCTAAGAGTTCAAGGCCAGCTTGGTCTACACAGTGACTTCCAGGAGAGCTGGGGCTACAAAGAGAGCCTGTATCAGAGGGAAAAAAAAAAAAGACGAAAAATAAGGACTAATGAATGGCCTGATAGTCAAGTTGTACACTAAAGAATGCCTGAAAGATGGGGCTAGAGAGATGGCCTAGTGGTTAAGAGCGCCGACCCTCTTGCAGAGGACCCGGGTTTCGATCCCCAGTACCCACATGGCGGTGAGAACCGTCTGTAACTCCAATGCCAGGAGAACTCCAGCTCCAGGGGAATCCGACACCGCTCTTTGACCTCCGTGGCATGCACGACACGGGTGCACAACCTACATGCAGACAATCACACTCATACACATAACTAAGTAAATAAATAATAAAAAAAAAGAAATAAAAAAAAGAATGCCTGAAAGAGAGGAACATCTAGTTATATGTTTGAACTCTTACCTTCACCACTGCTCCTATTTTGATGTCATGGTATCTAAAGAACTGAGCTTCAATAACTGATCTAGAACAAAAACATATGATTAAACAGTTTAAGAAAGAGATTGCCTAAAATTCAGAACATCCACAACCATGCTGACAAGAAAGGACATTTCATCCAGCAAGACCAAGAAAAAGTAAAAATGTATACACCCAGGAGCATCTTGCTGTGTGTTAAGGGCACTTACTTCCGCAGAGAGAGCAAGGCCAGCTCATCCATTTGGCTGTAGTCAATAATTCTACACTTGTGAGTGCTCCCTGGCTTGAAGGCCTCAGCATTGCAGCCTTTCTTAGAATCAGAGAGGTGGCTGAGCTGCAAAGTACCAAGTGGGGAAAGATTTAAGTCAGAAAAAAAACCAAAATCAGGCACTAAAGCAACTAAAGGACAATCACATACTATAAAAATATATTTAAAGCCAGGCGTGGGGCCAACGCCTTTAAATCCTAGCACTTGAGACAGATGCAGGGGGATCTGTGAGTTCAAGGCCAAGCTGGTCTACACAGTGAGTTCCCAGGACAGCTGGAGCTATAGGGAGACCCTGTCTCAAAAAAAAAAAAAAAATACTACTTTAAGCCAGGTGTGGTGGCACATGTCTTTAATCCTAGCACTCGGGAGGCAGAGGCAGGTGGATCTTTGTGAGTTCAAGGCCAGCCTGGTCTACAGAGCGAGTTCCAGGACAGCTGGAGCTACAGGGAGTCTGTCTCAAAAAGACCACAAACAAATAAATACTACTTTAAATAATTTTCACTAAATAAATAAATAATAAATAATTTTCACTATTAGTATCATAAAATCTCATAGAGATAGTATAGATCATGGGTCAATAAACTATATTCCTAATCCAGCACCTACTTTTAAAAATAGAAGTTTTAATGGAACATAGCCCAGCCTGTTCAGTCATGCATTGTTTGTGGCTGCTTTCATACAACAGGGCTGAGTAGTCAGGATACAAACCATACTGCCCATAAGCCTACAACATTCACCATCTGCCCTGGTGGTGCATGCCTTTAATTCTAGCACTTGGGAGGCAGAGGTAGGCGGATCTCTGTGAGTTCAAGGCTAGCCTGGTTTACAGAGCGAGTTCCAGGCCAGCTGAGACTAAAGGGAGACCTTGTCTCAAAAAGAAAAGCTCTGCTAAGCCCTGGTCTAGATCCCAATTCATTTCTGTTCTTACAACTGCCAAGTATCATAAACACCAACCACTTCTAAATAACAAACTATGTTGTTCCCAGCCTGTGAACAGTCTTTCACACCTGGCAATATCTAAGAACATGAAACTAGTATCAATGGGAAGCAGAAAAGGACCCATCAGTCCTAAAAGTACTTCCAGTGATGAGATCCTTGACTAAATAAAGAAGCCTCCTTACCCTGGCATAGGCCAACACCCCATCACTCAGCTTGAAGGTGACTCCAGCCTTGCTGAAAAATCCTTGGACAGGAACGTTGTCCAGCACAGCCCCTAGGCGCTGGTAAGAGAACCGGGTGAGTGGGCGCCCGGGCTGCAGGAAGACAGGACGCAGGCTCAAGCGCACAACTCTGGTCCGAGGATGGATGCAGAGAACGCAGGCCCTCACCTAGACAAAAGAGAGAGTTAAATGAGCAGGAGGCCCAGGAGATACAGCCAAGAGCATATCTAAGGGTCAAGAATCCCCACATGCTAGCCAGGTAAATACTGAAATCTTCAGTAAGTATAAAAGTCAGCCCACCGTTATGAAGCAGTGTGTGGGAAAGCCAAAAGGAATGTCCTAGAGTGATCTGCCTAGCTAAATCAAGCCTTATTCATTGAGCTAAGTTCAATAAGATATTAACAGTAGAGCCTAGACTAAAGGTGAGGGGGATCTGTTTTGTCTTAAATTTCTTTCTCTATAGGAGTCCTAATTATGCATTACCATTTAAAAAAATAAAGAGGGCTGGAGGGACCAAAGAGATAGCTCAGCAGTTAAGAGCACTGACTGCTCTTATAGAGGGCTTGGGTTTGATTCCCAACACCCACATGGTGGCTAACAACCATCGATAACTCATAATTCCAGGGGATCCTATGCCCTCTTCTGACCTCTTCGAGGGCACAGCACAGCACAGCATGGGTATGAGCAACAAACTCATACACACAAAATAAAAATAATAAATAAAAAATAAATAAGAAGGAACCATTTGAGGATTTAAGGTGTACTTTTTTTTTTTTTTTTGACAGGGTCTCCCTGTAGTCCCAGCTGTCCTGGAACTCACTATATAGACCAGGCTGGCCTTGAACTCACAGAAATCCGCTTGCCTCTGCCTCCCGAGTGCTGTGATTAAAGGCGTGCACTGCCACACCCTGATAACTAGATACACTTTTAATTTACATTTTTTTAGATTCATATGTAAACTGGGTATGGTGGTTCATGACATAATCCCAGCACTCTAAAGATGGAAGCAGGAAGATCTGAGGTTCAAGGTTATCCTCAGCTACACAGAAAGTTAGAAGCCAGCCTAGGCTAATGAGACTCTGTCCCAAAACCAAACCAATGAACACAAGGCAGACATGGCTCAGTAAGTAAGGGGTATTGCCATCAAGTCTAACAGTCTGAGATCAAGCCCCAAGCCCTGCATGGTAGGAGAGATTAAGCCCCGCCAAGCTGTCCTCTGATTTACAAATGTTCCCACAGCACAGGTTCCCCCCTCATACAGATAAATAAAAATAAAATACAACAAATTTTAAAAAATACACAAAACAGGCCTATAATACTTTCACAGAATCACAGGAAAAAAATGGGGGAGGTAGAAAGATAATTCAGTGGTTAAAAGCATATCCTGCTCTTGCAAATGACCCAAGTTCAGATCCTAGAACCATGCTGGTGACTCACAACAACCTGTAATTCCAGCTCCAGGGATTCCAACACCTCTGGCCTCTGCAGGCACCAGCACTCACACACACATACCCACAAACATAAACCCACAGATATAAACTCACATAATTAATAATGAAATAAACTCTGTCAGGTGTGGTAGCACACTCTAATCCCAGCACTTGGGAGGCAGAGACAGGCGGATCTCTGTGAGTTCAAAAAATAAAATTAATTAATCAATCTTTAATGGAGGGGTGAGTTCTGGGGAATCAAACCCAGGGCCTCAAGAATGTTCAGTAGGTGTTCTAGCATGAGTTACATCCCAGCTCTTATAGACCTTTTTGTTTTATTTTTTATTTATTTATTTTTTAATTTTTTTTATTATTTATTTATTTATTTTTGTATGTGTATGAATGTACTGTCTGCATGCAGGTCTGTGCACCCGTGTCATGCAATGCCGCAGAGGTCAGAAGAGGGTCTCGGATTCCCCTGGAACTGGAGTTCTCCTGGAATTGGAGTTACAGACGGTTCTTAGCCGCCATGTGGGTGCTGGGGATCGAACCCGGGTCCTCTGCAAGAGCGTCGGTGCTCTTAACCGCTAGGCTATCTCTCCAGCCCCAC